>JASJOG010000259.1:0-417079 GCA_030142905.1 Heliopora coerulea
AGTATCACTCACCAGCTAAGAAAACTTCTTTCTGTAGAACAAGGATTTCTTGTTTCGACTGCAATGTTAAATTTCAATGAGGAATTAATTTGCAGCAATTACATAAAAACGTTTTGAACAACTAAGGGTTTTTTTCGCGGGATTTCGTCAAAAGTATGACATGGTGAACATTTTCGGTCGGAAGTACCTGTGCTAACTCAGATTGAAGGTCATCTGCATCGCTGAACTGTTTACTCATTTCTCCTATATAAAAGATGAAAAATATATCTCAACTGCCTTTCAAAGATTTGTTGAAAAATTAAATGCATTATGCTTCAATGTTTAGCATGCCAAAAATCAAAAGCAGTACAACAGTTAGGAAAGAGTCTAATACGTAAACTAAACCAACGACAATTTATAAATCCCAAATACCTCTAAGATTTCCAACTTCGTTTTTGGTGGCATTGAGTTGGTCTCGAAATTGATCTCTTTCTGCTCTCAAAGCCTTTTCAAGTGTTTGGTATTCCTAAATAGAAGAACTGATCCTTGTAATCAAAGCTTGTCAGATTTCCAGAGCTAATATGATTGATTTTTAGCTTGACCAGAAAACTGGAAACCATGTTGCTACACTAGTTCAATGGAAACTATTGAGAAAAAACTATTTAGCCATATTAGCTGTAACCATTACTGATAGTAAGTTGTAACTGCTTTATCTTGGTGATTCAGGCATAAACATATTCTCCAGTTTGTCAGTCATATATTAGTTTACACCACGTTCTTCAACTTTAGCCAATTAGCATTTCTTCAGGTTGGTCAATGAAGCTACCTTAACATGATGTCACATTTCAAAGCCAGTCATGGCTACGTCATGTGATCAATGGACACAGTCCAGTCTCCTTTGCCTGAGTCTTGCAAAGTAGCAAGCTTTTCTCCTAATACTGAAAAACATAACATATAGATGTTTGTGGAGGTTGATCGTCCAGGTTAGTATAGTCTTGAGAAAGACTGTTGGTTGAAGTGACTGACGTTTCGACAGCCTTAGCGGCGGTCATCTTCAGAGTCAAAAGATGACCGCCGCTAAGGCTGTCGAAACGTCAGTCACTTCAACCAACAGTCTTTCTCAAGACTATACTAACCTGGACGATCAACCTCCACAAACATGTCACGATTCTCCCAGGTTCAAACCATTTACTTTATAACCTATACATTCACAAACAACTCCACTCTCAGAGTTTTATCACCAGAAACCAAAAAAATTGCACTGTTTGGACTTCAACTGCCATCTCCTTAACCCATTAACCCATTTTACTCTGGCTAACACCAAACAATTTTACTTGTCAAGGGGATGAGCTGTTCCCCTCAGTGAGTTAAATCTCAAAATTACATCAGACTGTACTTTTCAATGTCCATGTGGGAAGTTGACCTCACAAAACAAATGGTTGAAATACTCTATGGAAAGGAAACTGATGGCATTGCACTCCACAATATTTTTTATTTTTATTTTACTTCAAGTGGAATGATCATATATCTCTTAAAATCAATGGATTATGCACCTGAAGAGCACTCTCAAGTCTCCTTGTTTTCTGCTGAAACTCTCCAATATGTATGTTTGCTTCTGTTATGTCATTTTCCTGAAATAATGTACAGGTATGTTTTCATGAAAAATACATAGACCAAGTACAACTAAGAAATAATGACTCCATAGCTACCAATGTCTACCTTTAGTTTTAATTTGGTAAGCAGTTCTTGTTCTTTTGCTTGCAGTTGACCAAAATTATTTGAAAGTTCTCTCAGTGAATCACTCAAATTGGAATTTTTATCCTACAACAAAAATGAAATAATGATAGAATTTAATGAACTTCTGCCCACTCAAAATTGCCCAGCATTTCAACTTATCAAGGGGCAAGGGCACACTTTATAATTTCACTCAGGCCAATGCCAGACAATTTTACTCATCAAAGGGATGAGCCCTGCCACTTGATGAGTTAATTACGAGTATTTAGCAAAATATAACCTGAGCTATTGTCAACACATTACTAGTCTTAACAATTCACCATACAGTAATAACCAACTGATAATCTTAGAGTCATAATCTTAGAAGTTCAACAGTATTCTGTTGGAGTATCACAGCAACCATAATGGTAAGGTAGTGGCAAGAAACAAGTCAGGCTAATATAATGGTGACAGACATCCTGGAACTTGACCTGTATCCTATATTGTACCTAACCCTCCAAGGCCTCCAGAAGGGCCTAGACAAAAATTATTTCTGCTCCTTTTGTTCTTACGCAAGCTGAAAACTTCAAATATTGATAAACCCTGAATGTAACCTGTAGTTCATCAACATGCTGAGAGGATATTTCAGCCTGTTCAGCCACTTCCTTCAGTCTCTCCTGAAATGAACAACAGAATGAACCAACAGACTTTGGAGAAATATTCACAAACATACCAAGGTAAGAGCTGTTTTATTACCAAGTAATAATTAGCAATCACGTTTCTTGGGAATGTGAATAACACAAGCACTGATATTCAAGGAATGTAAAATTGGTCTGAAAAATGTTACCACAGTTGATTCCAACTCCTTTTGCTTGCTCATTTCCTCAGCTTCACTTGCTTTTAACCTAAAATCATTTAGAGTATTCCATTAACTACAGAACTAACAACTTACAAACTTACAGTGTTTTCACATATGGTAGTACATGAAGCAAATATTTAACATTAAAACATTACAACCTTGCTGTTAGTGCCTTGCACTGCTCACTACGAGACTTCAGTTCTCCTGACAAAGGAATGGCAAATTAGTGTGTTAAACATACTGGTACAACTTGGCATTTATATGGTGGCTGTTTAAAGGACAACAAGAACTAGTCAAAGATGTCAGTATATGTTGTGTTTGACCAACCAAGATGAAATTTCACTGCACAAAACTCTTTTGAACCTATCCCAAGTGAGTTAAAAACCAGGACATACCTTCTAGTCTTGCACATCTTCTTTCTAATGCAAGAATCTAAAGTTTAAGTTAAACCCAAAATGAGAGGAAGTTAGTTTAAAATAGAAGTGAACATTTCTTGTGATCAGCACAGCACATAACTATCTTAAATACTGACAAGTTACTAAAAATTGCAAAAAGTACTCAATCAACCCTTTGTCTGTCTTCATCCCAAGCATGAAGATGTTTCTGATGGGTTTGTACCATGTCATTCAGTTCTCTGGGAAAAATAGAAAATTCATAAGTATCAATTAAGATTTAAGGAATGTTTACTAAACTGCCACCAATTATTTCAGGGAAAAATTACATGTAAAAAAGCTGACAAGACAATACCTGTCTCTGTCCTTTAATTCCATAATTAGAAGCTGGAGTTCTCTCCGTTGCTTCTGAATAGTGTCAGTGTCAACATCTGATAACTACAGAGAAATATGGTAGAGATGTTGAAAATTGCTATAACAATATGTACTAACCATAATTTAGTTTTTTAACTTTTGCCCAATCCAGCCAGAATAAATATAAAGTTTGTTTTTTGGTTGTTTTTTTTTTTTTTTTACCCAGCCAAGTTCTTTTGAGTTGTATAGCATAAAATCTTTAAACAATACTTGACCATACTTTCACTACAGGTTTTCATTTTCATTTAAGAAAAATACATGTAATTTATAAAAACCTGTCTAGGAGAAATTGATCCTCCCAATAACTTTGTTGGGCTGGTTGACCTTTGATGAACAGGGCTAACAGACCGTCGACCAGGAGCTGAGGTTCTCAACAGGGATCCATTCATAAGTGTCGTAGGACTGGTAGTTGTTGACTGTCCAGTATAAGAAAAGTAATGTCATGATAAATTATTTTTGACAAATCAGATTCACTTTGAAATGACTGGATTAAATAAACTTGTCCTTTAATTAATAAAAAAAATCTTTGCTTTTGTATGTCAGTGCCCTGTTGGTAAAAACATGAGTACTGGTAATGTCCACTTATCAAAAAATTCCATAAGAAACCATAAAGTGAAGATGAAAAATTTCTTGTAAACTAGATGATTTTATTTCATATTTTTGTGAAAATGTTGTCAATTGGGTTTAGTTACTGTACCAAATGAAAAGTATAACAATTGTCTTGTAAACAACAGTTAGGTTAATAATTATACCTTTGCTTTGGGAGTACTTTGGAAATAATTTGGTGGTTGATAAGCAGAATTCAGAGGAGCATGAGATAATTCTAAGAAACAAAAAATTGAATTATTGAGACAGATCAGGAAGTTGAGAGTTATAAAAGCACTTCTCATATTAATTATTACAGTTTTGGATTTTCCAATGATATAATAGCTCACATAAATTACAATTAGTTTTTTGCATGTGGTGTGGGAGTATTAATGAAAATACAACTAGCACCTCAGTAAAACCCCCCTGAAGGAAGCAGGGAGATGAACCTGCCCCGATTTCAACTGCAATCAAGAGAAGCTCGGGTGCATTAACACTATGACCAGCTAACAACTTCAGAAAGTTTTCAAAGCAAACTCTAAAAAGGAGAGTCACCTTAAAAACAATAGACTTAAGCTATACATGAAGACTAGAATTGAAACTGTTATTTCAACTCTGTTTCAACCTTAATTTTGACTTGGTGTATAACCATTTATTAATTGCAATGATATGTGTTTAAACACGTTCATTGTTGAATTAATTTGTACAGAAAAATTGACCAAAATTATCAATGCAGCATGATTTGTTAATCTATGAAGCCAAATGTCTAAACATTTTACTTCCGCAAATAGTGTTAGAGAAATTATAAACATCAACAAATCATTATCATACAACCATTTCCTGCTGATTATATACAAAACATTTGCACCCAACAGAGCTCGATTGCTAGTTCTAATTAAATTATAAGGGGCACATTACCCAATCTTCAAATAACCTTTCAAAGAATTCAAAAAATATTAGGTCATCAAAAAGCCACATGATATTCCGGACAGAATATGTCCTGTGATAATTTTTCTCTAACCCGTCCCAAAGTAAAACAGAGACTTTCCAGTAGGCGAATTCCCTTGACAATTTTCCTTGGCAACAGTTACCTCTTATCTTGGGAGATTCCGAAGTCAGCGGGGTACGTTTACGATTAGAGACATCGTAATTCTTCGAAGAAACGAAGCTACTGTATTTACTTTCCATAATGTTTGAGCTTCGGACCTTCTGATCTTAGACGACGAAACTACACTTGCAATGTCGCCACGAGATAGCACGGGGTCTAAAGACCACAACAACAGTTGGTACTGTGAAGTCACAAAATTTTCACGATAGGGCAACACTGGAATATTGTAAATAAACAACTAAACAAGTAGTAATCAAACAGAAACAATTGAAAAACGATATTCAGGAATTTCTTTGGCGCCGAAATTTATGCCCATATGTGGTCATGCCGTGCAGCCCCAGTCCTCTTAATGGCCGCGAAAGCTGGTAACTAGTAACACTGTCATGAATTAGAAACTTAAGGTTTCTCAATTTCTCTGAATGGTCAGACTTTCTTCGATAGACTGATGGAGAATAGTGGACAAGGTTGGGAATTTATGGAAGATTTTTCGTTTTAAGTGATGTCGTACTTGTTCTCACTATTATTAATAGTTCTGTGATGTTTTCATTGTTCTATGGAAGGACCGCGAAATGCAGTCGGTGTTAACTCAATCGATCTATTCAAGTTTTGTTTAATTGTTTATTGTTTGGAAAGTGATTGTTTTCTCTTTTTCAATAATGTAAAGAGCCTGCTTCTTACTGTACAGGAAGCGCAGTGTAATAAGAAAATCAGAATCAAGTTTTATTTTGAGGTAGCCTCGTGAAATATTCTCCAATCACACCCTACACGTTACCATGATTTGTTCATCTATGATGTGTTCAAGACATTAACCAGCCGTCATGAAACTGTTTATGAGTGAGTTGTGGTTTTGCCATATGATCTGGTATTTACATTTAAGTGTGATCTATTGTAATTTTACCACAGGTCAGCCCATGCCTGTATCAAGACCAGAGATAGTTAAACCCAAACCCAAACCAGTTCACCAAGCTGTACCATCAACACGTTATAATGAACTACTTAGGGTAATTGAAGAGTTGGGGAAAGACGTCAAGCCAACTTATGCTGGTAGTAAAAATGCTGCAGAAAGGTTACGAAAAGGTAAGACATTACTGGCCCAGATAAGAACTTTCCATCTCATAACATGAAAGAAACTCCTCACCCTCCCTTGGTAATTTCATTGACTCATAACTTGTTTGATGTTTGTTTTTTTTTAAAGGAATTCTTCATGCTAGAGCTTTAGTTCGAGACTGCCTTTTAGAAACTGAAAGGAATGCACGAAAGTAAATGCTGATAAACCAAATATTATTTGAGATGACCAAAACCTACTTGGTTGTCAGGATTTGTCTCATTCTAAGTGAAAGTGGATGTTTTAAAGACCAATATTGAGAAATTTGTGTATAGTTTGAAGGGGGGGAAATAAAACTTGTTGTGTACAGTAAAATTTACATAAACATATAATAATTACACATAATATAGAGACATTTTATAAGGTACATATTAATAGTTTGTATAAATGTTGGTGATTAAGATTTTGTCCTTGCCACTAAAGGCATCAACCATTACGTGTCATTATCTTACATTTACCATTATTCATTGTATAATCTGCATAATTTCACCAGGAAAGTGTTAAGATGTTAATGACAACACTTCTGATCTTTTGGTCCACATACTTTATTTTATCAAGGTAGCATGGTAGTGTTAGGTAACCAGCTAGAAACTGTCCACTGGTTTAGACTTTAGAGCTACAAAAAAGTTTTCAACTACCTAATTAAAATCTCTATTTTGTGTTACATACCATAAACAATTAGGTTATATGTGGTTTCAAGGAGGAAGAATGCTAAAACAGGTATATTAGCAATTGATTCACCAGGTGGAAATTGCAGTCATACAAGGAATACTAATGCCCAGCATAATATTAGAACAGCTATAACCACAATTGGTAGAAACTTAGTCGAGTACTATTGCAAATGCTGTATTCTGATTGGCTATGCTACTCACTATCTATTCATTGATAGATAGCGAGTAGCGAAAATGGCTTCCGTCTCTCATTTTTGTGAAGTTTCTGAAGATGAAATAGAATGCTTACTTGAAAGTGCAATCCCAGAGAAGATGAAAAATGTTCTTTGCAAAGTGTGTTTCCACTAAAACAATTAGATTATTCACTCTCGATTTCTATGAGGTGATAGTTGACTCAGGCTTTGCCCTCATCAACTATCACCTCATAGAAATCTCGTGCTCATAATCTAATTGTTAATTATTAAGAAATAAAATCTTAAATCTTCTTAACTTTAAAACAGGTATGGTTGGTCTCAGCTGTCCCCTCATGCAACTTTTAAACTTCACTCACCCAGAGATTTGCTGACCTCAGCAAGTATGTTCTGGTTTGCAGCAATTTCTGGCTTAAAATTGGTATCAGAATGTGGCTACAAGATTCCAAATATGCACCCCATGGCTGCTCGAAAAAGTCTGCAACCAGAGGGCAGAGGCTGATGCCTTCCCAACTTCCCATGTTTGTCAATAATGCAACTGAGAACACTAAAACATGAAACACTCCAGAATTTTCAATACACTATAGTGATTAAGTTTAGTAAACATAATTATGTCCATATTTACATGCTGTTACTTCTTGTTAATATCATTTTCATCACTAGATTTTGAATTTTTACACAGTTCTAATATTTCATTCTTAATATTTCTTTTTCTGCTGTAATCTGCTTTCCTTTTTCGTATTTTTGCCCATTTCTTTGCTGACTTGCTTTCTTTATCATTATAAAAATAGTCAAGCTTCTCTTTCAGGATTTCTCTTGCAATAGATCTGTTTCTCTCCAAATACCTTGTCTGGTGACACTGCAAATAATGAACAGTTCAATTCAAGTATACCTGTTGTCAGTACAGGGGTATTTTACACTTTTCACCATACCATCGCAAGAGTATTGAGGTTAGGGTTTGGATTATGAGCTAGGGTAAGGTAAACTATAAGATTTCCCTACTATAGATATATAAGAATCATGGTTTCACACTTTGTCTGACTAGTTTATACCTTAACAGTGATTCCAGTTGGTATATGCCTCAGTTCCACGCAGTTACTACTCTTATTCACTTTTTGACCACCTTTTCCAAATCCTTTCACAAACTTTTCTTCTAAATCATCTTCTGATAAAGTAACTAGCCTCAAATATCTGATGTAAAATATATCAATTACAGGAAAATATCCTTGAGTAAGGAAAACACGTAAATTTCTAGTGCTTGCTTGAGGAAAAAGCCGAATAAAATACATCTATAATACTTGAAATTTTAAAGTTTTAAATGGCATAAACAATGAATGATATACTTGGTGATATAAGAAATATAGGCATTAAGTGATGCTTCTCGCCCCAGTCTTACAAGTGGTTATTGGACAAACGTCTTAAATCTTTTGGTTTTTAACGGGTTTAAAGTTAAGATTATTCTTGGGGTTAGTGGATGGATAGCATTAGTATTTGCGTGGGGTTGGTACCTATAAAGCAGATACGTTATTCCGAAATCATGATCACTACATCGATCACCTTTTGATGTTTGACTCGATTAAATTCGAGCTAGTTTGACCATCACCGAAACGTTCTACATGAGGCCATGTGCTAGATTCGGCCACCACGAAGACGGAAAATTGTCGCCCACAAATCCAAAGAATGTTCGAGAAAATCACCAGAAGTGAAAAGGGGTGTGTTGGTGGGTGGGTTTTAAAAAAATGGTTTTAAAAAAATGATATAAGGAAGCGGAATGGTTCAACCTAATTATCGACAACTAGTACATTGGGCAAAGCTTTGTTTGAGTATGGAAGAACGTGGGATTAAGACATTAAAAGCGTACCATGTAATTAAATTGCAAATATTGCACCAAAAGTCTCGAGAGTAATTCAGGAGTCTGGTGCGAATGACATCATGATTTGTATTGATCCACGCCCCCCGCACTGACCTGCAATCGAAACCTGTAAATGGTGGCCAAACGCACGAGAGTTTGTAGAAAAGGAGGTGTCAACTGTGAGCATTTTTTTTTCACGTTCTCCGTGAATATCCAGTGAAGAAAAGTGTCTATAGGTTACTGTATAATCTTTAGGATTTACTGTACGCCTTGTGGTCTCCCAGGTTCTTTGTCGCACAAGATTTGACAAATCTTGCGTGAGATATTGAAGGTAAAATCGCTTTTACGTATTCATGTTAATGGTTGAAACTTTGTACATTTGTACTTTGTTGTTTTTGTTACCGTTTGGGAAGTCAGATTTGGATTACCGCTTTAACTTTGCAGTGCAAGGGACCGCTTTCGAAAATGAAAGAAAACGGCAACTCTGGACCAAGCAGCTTGGTGTACATCCAAGCCAGCGAATCTTATCCAAAGAAGCAACTTGTCCGTGGTAAGTAAACTTTTATTTCATTCGTTTATAATTCTGAGTTAGTGAACTCACCTGAATCGCAAGAATTACTCGTCAAAAGTTACTGATACCACACTGGTGATAATTTTAACTTAACTATTAACGTGGACCCGTGAATACTTGCCCATAGCCCATGGGGAAGCGCTATTTTAGGCGTCGTCGACAATACCCACTTGAAATTAGAAACTAAAATTTGCTTTTCATCTATTCCAAGCTGCATCATGCTTGAATTCATTGTTCCTTAAAACCCAGCTAATGACTAAATTGCTTCGAGAGCCAAGTCTATTTATTTGACAAGCGACCTCGTGTTGTTTTGAGCAGTGTCAAATTTCCAGTCGGTTTCATATTTTGGACATTCTGTGGTACAAAATCACGGTAAAAAGGATCAAGTACACTTTTTTGTCCCACGATGTTAAGTTTTTTCATGGTAGAATTGTAATTTAATGACATGCAAAATTCAACATTCAAGTTTGATTTGAAATGCTTACTAAATACTTGGCCAAATGCCATACATTCATCGCGTAGAGCGATTGTTTAACACTGAAACAATGAGAACGGCAGGCTAGATAGCACAGAGCCTTCTTATTCTTAACAGAATTAGTGTTAATATGAACTGTTTGAAGATCTCACACTGACTTGTCTTATTCATGTCTGGAGCTGTTTCAGCTGTCCACATTCACGTCTAGACATCAACTACCAGGCAAGGATTGTAAAAGATTATTTACTAAACCAACATGGATCACATTTCACAGTTCTGTATTTGCTCGTGCTTACCATATTCACTGAAGTAATTTAAAACTGGCTGTCAATACTTGCAGCAGAAATGTTGTTTGGAATTGATGTAATATATTTGATTTAATACAGCTTTATGCTTAACTGGGGAAGCTTGTACAAACTACCGTGGAAACCTTTTCAGCCAAAATTTAGACAAGCATAAAACATATTTGGTTAAATTGCTAGATTTAAGTCAGTGCTTTGCTCAAACAAATTTGGTAGTTAACTTATGCAACTTTTATTCACCAAACAGCTTGCCCAAACCAGTTTCAGCATATTGTAATTAATCATAATATGTTGACTGGATATTGTAACCATATTTAACTAAGATTATGGCAGTTTGATTAAACTTGTTTAATTGTTAGCACAAGAAATGGTGTAATGTTTCCTTTTAACTGATTACAGTACTTGCTTAATTTCAGAGGACTGTTTCTTGTTATTAAAACTTTTAAACCACCGTATAAATTGAAAGAGTCCAAATAGAGTTTAAAGCCTACTTAATACACTAAATGAAATGGTTAATAATATTTAATTTATCATATGTTCTTGTATAGCTCCATAATTATTTTTGAGAAAATGAGTAAGATCTAGTTCAATTCCAACCAGGGCCGCCGAGAGGGGGGGTGGGGGGGCAACTTGCCCCGGGCCCCCTACTTGATAGGGGGCCCCCTAAAACATTTGAGCTTTACGTTTTTGGTGTAACAAAGATTAAAGACAGTGACATATCAGACGGCAGTTGGGTTAGAGCAATAGTTACTGCCCTTAAAATGCAGGGAAACAGCATTTCAGAATGTTGGAGCCCTAAAAGGGGGAGGGGGGTCCCAAGGACGGGGGCTTATTACATATATGACGTCATCAAGGGCCCCAAATTGATATTTTGTCCCGGGCCCCACAAAATCTATCGGTGACCCTGATTTCAACTAATAATAAGTCCCATTATCTTATAATATAGCTTGAAATGTTTTGTATTGAGCCTGTCTGAAGGGTTTTATAGAAAATGAAGAACGTGTGTGTTTATTTTCCTCTTTATCAATATATTTATATAGATGATCCTTCTCTCTCTGTGCCATTTCCTGAGCTCAGTGGTGAGAGTGTTGAATATCTGGGAAAATGCTCACATGCAGTTCTTGCAATTTCAAATTTTCGATTTTTTGCTCTTCTTCCACATGCCTTTATTAATGTAAGTATTATGAGAATGTGACACTTATGTTAAAACATTCCAATTTAAATGTGCCATATTTAGATCTAATTATCAAACTCCATGACTTACTCTGGCCAAATAGACTTTAGCTAGATTGATATGATGCTAAAATGAAATCATAGTGACACCAAAGTGAAGCAGTGCAAAACAATTTTCATGTAATAGTGGTAAATTAATTGTTTAATTGCAGTTTCATATCATAAAGTACTCATTGTCCTGGTATAGTTTGAATGTGGTTTAATTTCTTATTTTTCAAGAAGATTATTAATGCCCATCCCTACAAAAAGTTCACTGATTAACATTTCTGATGGCAAAGTGATGTTGATACCTATGACTGCCATTCAAAGACTGGTGAAAATGTTGCTCTTACTGCTTGAGGATTAAGGTCAACATTATGTAACAAACCCTTTCAGTCCTTATCTGACGTCTTTGCAGACTGACGTGGATTTACTCTGACTTATGTGAGATAATTTTATTAGTCCAGGGGAGATATCTATGACTGGAAAAGATTAAACAATTAAGCCACAGTTATTTTTACTTCAACATGAACCTCTTATGTAGATAAAGCCCATTACATTCAATGAAGTAAATTTGATTATGTATTTGGCAAGAGTTTGTTCTTTGCCTTTTCTGCTTTGCAAATATAATCTTGATCGTGACTTTTTGTTAACTTCAGATACCTATAATGTTGATTGAAAATCTTGAATGGAAAGGAAAGGAACTTCCTGAACTTTTTCTTTGGTGCAAAGATGGACAGTCTTTTCAGTATGTAGTCAGACACTTGTTGTAGTGAAAGAATGTGTGTTATAATTTAATTCTGTTGGTCACCCATTCTAAATAATCAGCTCAAATAAGATGCCAGCAAATTGGGTTTCACATTAACTGAAAACTGGAAAGGCTTGCTAAATATTATGAAACTGAGATTTCCAGTCTGTATACAGTGTGCATTAGATGAAATAAAATTGTAAAACAGCACATGTAGGATTAGTGGGGTAATAATAATAGTAGTAATAATAATAACAATAATAATAACAATAATAATAATAATAATAATAATAATCATCTTTTAACAGGGTATGTTCATCACAATTGTGGTTTTCAGAATGACCCTGTAAAAGGTTTCCTTGGAAAGAAACAAACAATTAACCTAATGTTTAGCATAATAAATAAGAATGAAAAAAGTAATTGAAGCTACTTTACTAGTCCTAACTCTAAGTTGCATATTCAGGGATTACAAAGCATTTTTCAAAGTGGAAGGCAAAACCTCTTGGAGAAAAATTGGCAGGGAGAGGAGATAGGTCTAATTACTCTTAGCACAATTAAGACATTATTATGCCAGTTAGATAGCACTTGCTAAATGAAAAACCAAAATAATATAGCCAAAATAGAGGAGCAGTTGTCCTCCTGCCTCTTCACCTCCGCAGTCCCTGAGATTGTATATGTAATGAAATAAATTGGAATTTTGAAGGTGTGCCAACAAATGCAGTACCCTTAAAACAACATATTGAGATTCTTGACAAGAACATCAGTGTTTGTTTGTGATGGCATGAATGATGTTAGCAGCAAGCTGCTGTTGGGGTAAAAGCAAGTTTATACTATCTTACTTTGTATCATAAGAAACATATGTTTTAAGATAATGTCTTCTTTATTCACAGGCTAAAGTTTGAAAACTCTGAAGACTGTAGCAGATGGTATGAAAGGCTCAAAAAGAAATGCATTACCTCTCAAGAGCGCCTTGAAGACATTTTTGCTTTTGCATTTCATGCATGGGGCTTGGATTTACCAGATAGCCCTGTCTCTGATCTAGGAAGTTTAACTTGTCCAAGTCCACTAGGTAATTGTGATATTATTTTAACACTTTTTTAGTTTATTTTAATGTACGTTATTTTTAACCCAGTGTGATGAGGAATATGGTTTACAAAAACATTAGATTTGGTTGAAGGCCAACTGTGCAATAACTGAACTCCACTTTCTATTATTTAGATGACTTGCATCATGATTTCCTTAATGAATACAAAAGAATGGGCTTTGACAGAGATAATGCTTGGAAGATCACTGAAATCAATTCAAAATTTGAGTATGTATGCTTGCTGTGCTTCTTGACTGAATAATTTAAATTACAAACTGTCTCTCAATGAAAGTAACTGAGAAATACAAACCAAATACAAACCGTCTCTCAATGAAAGTAACTGAGAAGTTTACTTTACATCCTGGGCTTAGTTAACTAGATCTGGTATAAAATTACACAGCATTTGAACTGGGATAATCTGTGGACTCATGCCCTACAGAACATAGATGTGTTAATAAGATACATATTTTTGGAAACATGGGAGCTTGGAGATATCTTGAATGAGAGATGAATGTTCATCAAGCTTGAGGATAGAGCTTGATGAACTTTCATCTCTCATTCAAGATGTGTTAACAGGCCAACAGTTTATATGATTAGTTACGTATTTTCATATCTGATGACATTAATGGAACAGTTCAGCATAAGGAAGGGTTTAACATTGATCAGATGTGTTCAAAATCATATGTAAAGCTACCCTAGTAATTTATTTTGATTCTAATCCTGAACCATTTTTAATATAATATAATGAATGGTCACTTTATACATCAAAAGACTAGCCAGGTGTGAACTTGAACAGTTACTTCTGATTACAGGCATTTATTTGTAAGTGTATTTATTTATTTTTTAAGATACCTTCAAAATAAAGTGCTTAATTTGGGTATAACAATAAAAACTTGTCCTGTATCTTGTTGACTTTTAGATTGTGTCCATCTTATCCTAAACTGCACATTGTGCCCAGCCATATCACTGATCAGAAACTGGAGAAAGTTGCAAAGTTTCGAACTAGCAGGAGATTTCCGTCAGCAGTTTGGAGGTAAGAGGAGTAAGAGGTTTAAAGTTTTTTCATATGAATTGAAGTTCCACAGACTGAATTTGTGAAAGAAATGGAAAAACTGGTTTCTCGTGGTGGGAGCTTGGTGAGGTTGGGAGTATATAAGAACCCATTTACAGCACGTGATTGCGGTGTACATCTTTTCGTTGTGATATATCGGATTAATATACTAAGGTCTTTAGGACTTACTCTTACATTAGTGAGCCAATCGAAAGCCTAAATTGTGCCCTTGAGGCAACATTACATACCCTAAAGATAAAGATGGGCCCTTCAAGGTCACATTTATGGCACCTGGTAAGATATCATTTCTGTTTTTGGCTCCTGGGCGGAAGCAGCCAGTACTGCGGGTTTATTATAGTGATTGAACAAGGCACTCGGATAATCGTGGACAGTAGCCTTTCTAACTTCCAACAACGGCTGAAAAGACATTCACGGCCACGTGGGAGTTTCCATAGCCAGGTTATTATCCAAAACTGAGTACCATCTCATTATCAAGCTATGTTTTTACTTACATGTTCCACTATCCTTACTTTCCACCAGAAATCGAGACAGTGGATGTGTGATTGTTCGATGTAGTCAACCAGAGGTCGGGTGGCTCTACTGGCGTTGTGAAGATGACGAACATTTTCTTCAGACGTTGGGAAGTGTGGTGGACACCTCAAAGAACAGCAGCGAGCAGTCTGTTAACGGAGTTGAAGCTTTGTCGAACGGAACAGACTGTCAGGAAAATGTTAACGGCATTGCTTCACGCTCTGCTGTTATGAACGAAAATTCAGGTAATCAAAATAGGCTCAATTTCAGTATCATCCTCAGAGATATACATGAACAGAAAGTTCAAAATAACTCTATGTAATGGACTACCGCGTTTAAAATCATACCAATTTTAAGTTAACTACAAGAATCTCTAATACTTAATCATGATTGAATCGAAACTTAACCTGGCAATTTCGTATTGTAGCATTACATTCGTAAGCTGTACTCTTCAGCTTGTTGGTTTTTTCGTTAATACATCCATTGGTCGTTCTTTTTCCCATTTAGCCATTCGTTTGTCCGTCCAGGCACCCTTTCATCTATCCAGTGACGTAACTCCCAAGAATGCTCGGGGGCATGGGGACCTGGTTCCACTTAAACACCCTGGGCCACCCCTGGGGTACCCCAGCTGGTAGAGTAATGTAAACCTTTAAGCATTAACACTTGAGACATTTCGACAATTTTAGGTTCACAAGATGAAATTTATATGTCTGAGACATCCTCAAATCTTTACTAAATGTTGCCTCCCAAAATTTACTAACGTCACATCAAGCCTCCCTAGAAATGTCCAAGTTATTCCACTTCATCTCCCTACCCGTCCTCATACAACATTATTTATTACACATTCAACATCGCTATTTTTCTCTGACGAAGAACCTTTGCTCGAAACGTTGCAATTCTTTTGAGATCAGTCATGGCGGTTACCAACCTTTCAACTTTTTACCTTATTTAACACACACCACGCAGTATTCTGTTTTTATATCACATACAACATTATTTACCCATCCCCATATTCGTCTATCCATCCAGTCATCCATCTTGTCGTCCATCAATTCCTCTGTCTGTCCGTCCGTCCTTTTTGTTTCTCAATTCGTTCTTTCGTTTGTTTGTTCAAACGTTCACTTCTTATTTTCTTCCATATTTGCTCACGCACGTTCGTTTGTCTGTTCCTTCTTCTCAGTGCTCATATCACTCGTATGCAGTCACTGATTGTATGTACTTACTTTTACTTTTATTTACCACAATAATTACCACAATTTTACCACATAAGAGCAAAGCAGAAATGAGGAGTCATCGTATGACGCCGATGAGAACAAGAAGGTGTTGGTGATTGACTGTCGCTCTTACACTGCGGCATTCGCTAACAGAGCTAAGGGTGGAGGAAGTGAGTGCACAGGTACTGAACGGTGTATTTTTTTTACTTATAATGAGTGTATAGTCAGTATATCGGTTGTAATAAACATTATTAACTTCACTGGAATTACCAACGTCATATCGTCACAGTTCATGACCTGTCTACGAGCAATGACCTTCGAGGCTGAGTCCAATCTCATCCGTCTACAGTTTTTATTTTTCAATTCCGATCCGATTCACAGAAGTTGCAGTTTTTCAATGTCAAATAAATTTATTTTCGTATGTTTTTGCCATACTTAGCAGAATGGGGAAGTTATTGCTTAACTCAGCAACATCCCTGGTATTTTTAGTGATGACAGACGATTCTAAGTCTTTTATGATAAATGACTCCAGGTTGTACTTTGGCGGCCGTAGCGGGCACGTTATCCCGGAGTTTTTGAAAAAACGCGCTCAGTGTGACCTGCATTATTTTGTAGAGTATTACCCAAACTGTAAGATCCAGTTTATGGGTTTAGCAAACATTCATTCAATCCGGAAGAGTTTTCAGTCTTTACAGGAATTATGCTGCAGGCAGGAAGAACAAACTGGGTGAGTAGTTCCGAAATTCTGGTCAGCGGTATTTGTTGTTTGTATGTGATGCCAGCGCCGGGAATCGATGCAGATGTGCATGCCGGGAATGTCAGGCATCGAACTCTAAAAAGACTGGAACGATTCATGCAAACTGTACTTTGAAGCCAACGTGAAGGCTTACATGTGGGTCAATTTGCAGGTGATCCCAGTCCCCTACGCGATAAAACTCGCAACCCATTGCGAAAAACTTTTCCCAAATTTCGAATTTTTTGACTATTCCCTTTTTTATCCTTCGTAAGTAGAGAACAATGTCGGTAGGACTGCATATTTGTCAAACTCAACTGTTCGTAAAAAGTAAAGGTTCAATACAACTTTTCCCCGCGCGTGGTTTTGACCTACATGGCTGCCCTTATGTCGGCTTCATTCAATCTTGTGGCCTGGGTACTACGAGATATCGTTCCAGTCTTTTTAGAGTTCAATGATGCTGGGTAGCTATGCCATGTATCCTATGTTTGGTATCAATGTATGCCTCATTGAAAGTATTCATAACATCCTGTCAAGTCAATGCAAAGGTCTCCAGTCGTTTCCATCTTATCTGTATTTCAACAATTTTTTTTCCGTAGGTGGCTGTCATCTTTAGAGGCGACGAAATGGCTCTTTAACATTTCTTCTTTGATGAAGACTGCGTTGCTTGTCGTGAAAGCCATAGGGCAAGACAGACAACATGTCGTGGTTCACTGCAGTGATGGTTGGGACAGAACCACGCAAGTTGTAGCTTTGGCTGAACTACTGCTTGATCCGTTTTATAGAACTATTAAGGTTAGTCTGCAGGTCGAGACCATCATGGTGCAAGGCGAAAAAAATGGGTTATTTCCACAGCCTTGCGTAAGAAAATTGCTTGGCAAATTGCGGGAAAAAATATAACACTCACTGCCGGAGATGTTTAAACACTGTTTACAGTGTGTACAAGAGAAAATTGCAAGATTCACCTGGTTAATCACATCACAAAACTTTCTCCTGTTACCCTGAGGATGATTCTGAAAAAAAGTATACAAGAATGAATTGGAATATCTTCTCACCTTTCATTACCTGTATGAGATTGTTGATTGCAAATTGCGATTTATGAAGGAGGAGAAGAATGCCGTCTTTCCGAGTGCATTTTAAAATGTGTGCCCAGTTTCTGACGGGCGCCATATCTGAAGAACCTAGCCCTACCGTTGATACAGGACAAATAAATGATTACATTTATTATCATGTGCCATTTATTTGGTTTGCTTTTCAGTCTCTTGATGTGAAGTTTGCTTTGCGGATTAACTATAAAATTTAACCACTTCCATTCTTCTCGTATAGTATTTTTTTTACTCGCTCATGTTCTGTGTTTTTAAGAAATTCTTTCCGCAGTTAAATATCCAAAACGTTTTGACATTCAGAGTGATCATTCTGGATTTTTTACGTGTAATTATTAACAAGTGTTTCTTCCTTACTTGATTAGGGATTTCGTGTGCTACTAGAACGTGAGTGGTTAGCTTTTGGTCATAAGTTTAGTGATCGTTGTGGACATGGTTGTCAAACGGATGATTCAAGTGAACGTTGTCCAGTATTTCTTCAGTGGCTTGACTGTGTTCATCAGTTGCTTCGCCAGTTTCCTTGCTCCTTTGAGTTCAATGAAACATTCTTAGTAAGACCAAATTTTCCCCCTTTTTTTCTCCTCAGCCGTGTTGATTCCTTTTCCACTCCTTTATTTTAATACTTTTACCCTTTTTTTTCTCGATTCATTCTTATTTTTACTTCTCTTTTTCTCCATCCTTTCCTTTTTCTTTCCTTCATTCCTTCAACTCTTTTTTTTTTCACTCCTTTTTTCCCACTCACCCGTTTCCAGTTTGCTCACGTCGTTATGCTCTTTCGTTGTCTATATCTCTTTCTCTTTTTATTTTTCTCTTTCTTTTTCTCTTTCTCTTTCCCTTTTCCTTTTCCTTTTCCCTTTCATTTTCACTTTCTCTTTTTCCTTCCCTTAATTACTTTTTCACTTGTTTCGCTTTCTCTGATGACTTCACTTTCCTCTCCCATCCCATCACTTCCCATCTTTTCCCTTTCCTCCCCTTCACGTCCCTTCCCATCTCCCATTCCATCCCTTTTATTCCCTTCCCTTCTTTTTCCTTTCCTTCCCATCCCTTTCCCATCCCTTTCCCATCCCTTTCCACCCCTTCCCATCCCTCACCATCCCTTTCCCATCCCTCACCATCCCTTTCCCATCCCTTTTATTCCCTTCCCTTCTTTTCTCTTCCCTTTTCCTCCCCTTCTCTTCCCTATCTGTATTTTAATTTCTGTTCCCTATGTCTCTTCCTCATTCTTTTCTTTTTCTTTCGAGCTGGACTTTAACCATTTTCGTTCTTTAACTTTCTGTTGGTCAATTTAAAAATCATTCTGATACCTCTTGCCAACTGTTGTCTTTTCACAGGTCAAGCTTGCCCACCACACTTACTCGTGTCTCTTTGGCACGTTCCTGTGCAACAGTGAGCAGGAACGATTGGAGGCAAACATAAAGCATAGAACTTCCTCTGTATGGTCTTTACTGGACTCACAGTCCAGAAATTTTAGAAATTTTCTTTATTCACCAGAAGATAGAAAGGTAATGTTTTGCAACCGTCCTTGATATTCTCACCCAATAACATGTTAACAAAGGTGTACGTTTGACCACCCCGCCTCGTTTGGCACTTCAGTCCAGCCCTGTGTCTAATGAGCAGTAAGGGTATCTGACTTTTGTTTTGTAATATTCTAGTCCAACGTCGCATAGTCTGAGCTGAAAACCCTCCAACCCACAGCAACTTCTACCCTAGGTTGACGCTCCATCTGTTGAGCTGAAAGACCATCTGAACTAGTAGACAACAAGGCAATTCAACTTGCAAATTTAGGTGTGATTTAATCCTACACTCTGTTGACTAAGTTTAAAAGGCACCCAACCTTTAAACGTCTGCATTCTACTGTAACGCTCTCTCTGTTAAAACTCGAAGAACATTCAACCAGCAAACACTTCAGCCGTAATATTTGATTTTGCTTCACTAACTAACCATGCGAAGTCATCTTGGAAGCAAGTAAATGGATCTTTAGCTACTAATATAACCCTTTCTTGAACAACATTTTAATGTTTGGTAGGTTTTGTATCCGGAGTATCAAGTCCGTAATCTTTTACTGTGGTCATCGCTTTACCTGTCGTCTCCAGTTATTCTTTTTGACATGTCGACAACGAATGTCTCTGACACCAAGCTATCTGGTCAGCAAGATCTCTCAATGGAGCATGCCCGTAGTGCTTGTGATTCCTGCCCGAGCACTGTTCGCCGAAACTCTGATGGAGACGTCAAGAGTTTGATATCGAACTCTGGCGACCACTGTACCCCAGGGTCCAGTTTTAGGGATGACACAAACTCCGATCTTTATCTGGCAAAATCAGTCTCCTGTAAGTCATGTTCAGAAACCAATAAAATTCCTGGAAAGGGGTTAATTTCTCAAGGAGTATTAGAAAATCCTCATCAGATTAGTGATAAAGATGGCAAGTTATCTAACTTACTGCAGTCGGATGATACCGACGAAAATGTGTTTGAAGATGATAGCGAGCAGGATATTAAGAAAGGAGCAATTAATGGAAGCATTGCAAGTAGTTGTGGAACATTAGTGGAAGATTCTGATTGTTTGAAGAACGTATCCGAAAGTGATGTGGACAAATATTCTAGTAATTCTGAAAAAGAAACTGAATCTGACTCTACAACGGAGACAGTACGTGAGAACTTAGTTTATACAAATGGCGATTGTGATGACCTTAATGACGCCAGGTCGGAAATCTCAAGTACTTTTAGTTCTTATTCAAATGACCATGAGGACAGCTGTGGATATAGATCCGATCTTCAAGGTGGTTTTACTAAAAAAAAGGAATTTATTGAGACTGTACCTTACAATAAGATCAAGAAACATCTCGATGTGGATGGTCTGGCAGTGGTTGTAGATCCAGTGCAGTCACGACTCCAGGAACTTGAGAGAAATTACCGTGGGCAGATTGATGAACTGCAAACACAACTACAGACTCAGGGTTGTTTGTGTGAACCACGATTAAGTTTGAATAGTAAACAGGAAGTGGTAAGTCAGTCTGTGTACTGCATGTCTGTCGTTTGTTTGTTTATCTTTCCTTCCTTACCTTTCTTTCCTTCCTTTCCTTCCCTTCCTTCCCTTTCCCCCTTCCTTCTCCTTCCCCTTCCTTCCTTCCCCCTTCCTTCCCCCTTCCTTCCTTCCCCCTTCCTTCCCCTTTCCTTCCTTTCTTTCCTTCCTTTCCCTTCTTTCCCTTCCTTCTCTTCCTTCCCTTCCTACCTTCCCTTCCTTTCCTTCCCTTCCTTCCCTTCCTACCTTCCCTTCCTTCCCTTCCTTCCTTCCCTTCCTTCCCTCCCTCCCTTGTCTTGCTTTTGCTCATATTTCGAACTTCCATCATGCCTATTTTCGGTTGGTGTTTTTATCTTGTATTTCTTTAAACTGTCAGCCAGGTATGGCCTCTGTGCTTAATTTTCTCGTTCATCTTTCGCTAGGTTTCTTTAATAGATTCGAACTTTGATGGTCCGAAGTCCTTATCCAGCAATGCGACAACGGACACCTGGGGTAGTTGGGAACATGTGGAAGATAACGACGTCAACCCGACGTTGTGGGTCCCAGATCACGTAGCGGTCAGGTGTTGCAGATGTGATGCTAGCTTCAGTTTGACTAACAGAAGACATCACTGTAGGTAAGCACGTACTTTCTCTAAATTTCGGAAAGCGCAGTTAGGTAAGCAGTTAGATTAGATTAACGCTAATTTTCGCCCGTTCTTCACTCGATCAAACAAAATAGACGTCATAAAATGCTCCCAAGCCTGCTTGCCGACGTCACCAAAAATTGAATAACCACACAGACTTCATTTAGCGAGAGATCTTACTTGTTTTTTTCCAGGAGTTGTGGCAAAGTATTTTGCGGCTCTTGTTGCAGTGACATGGCACCAGTCCCCACTGAGCAACATTACGATCCCGTCAGAGTTTGCAAGTCTTGTTACGAGAAGCTTCAAGTTCTAAAGTTGCAGGATATCTCGGTGGCCGCGTCGTGATTTACCCACATGTGCATTTAGGATCTGAAATCTTTTTTAGGAACCACCGAGGGCTCACATTTGGGCTATTTGCCTGAGAGATATGAAGTGGTTAAAAAAAGGTGCACCTTACATAACGCGCTAAAAAAACTCCTGCCCAAATCCCGTCACTTTTCTGATCACGAAGATCAGCATCTTGAGAAATCCAAGATATGGATTGAAACAAAACTCATTTCTCGTCCTGTTTCAATCCATATCTTAGATTTCTCAAGATGCTGATCTTTGGAGAATGTTTTGTTTTATATTTTTTGAAATTGTCGGCTGGTATTGGTTTCTTATCACGGCCGCACAAAAACTTTTTTTCGTGAGAGCGCGACTAAAGGTGATGGGATCTGGAGACGACAATGAAGCCGTGTCTAAATTTAACAAAAGATGTGGCTTTCTTCTAAAAATGAACCGGGTCGTATCTAAAGGCTCGTTTGCTCGTGTGATTTTGTGCCTTGCCGCTGTCATTCTGGTGTGAGACAATATATCGCAAGGTATTTGCTTCACTAAAAGGTTAGAATCCAAGAATGCCGCGATTGTATATTCTAAACTCGTTCGTTTAAATTAATTGAAGTTTATAAACTATTTAAATGTCAGACATTTCAGCTTCCTGCACGAAAAACATCTTCAGGGATGTTCTCCGTGTAGGGAACCGAAACGTCCGACAGCTTAATAGTTTATAAATGTCAAATAATTTGCATAAACGGATTAAAATGTACAAGACATCCTGTGATTCGGTCCAGTTCGTCCTCAATGTTCTCGTTACTTTATCACGTACACCATATTGACAACAGCGAAGCACCACGAACGTTCATGTAAGGTGCATCTTATGTAAATCTCGCCTTCATTGATATAACTGGCCGTGATAATTCTATTTATAAGACATCCAATTTGTGTATCAATTTGTGTAATTTATCCATATAATTATTAAATCAATGTACTTACCGTGTTACGGTAGATTTTTATGAAAGTTATAATGATATCGTTGATCTGAGCAAAGCTCATAAAAAAGAACAAAAATTAACAGATTATATTTATCGCCTTGGTTGTTCTTTTGAACACTGTGCTTCCGATATCCATGCAACCAATGTGTTCGAGAAAAGTCAGTTAAAGTTTGTTTTTGTTTTGGTTTTTTTCGTTTTTGTTTTTGTTGGGTTTTTTTTTATCGGAATATTGTCACATGTTTTTGTCTTGTAATCGTAAATATATCGAAATCATCTGGCCAAGAATCTAATTCTTGCAACATCATATTAAAAACAAAATGGAAATTATAGGAGTATAGCGAAAACGTACATGTGAGAAGCACAAAAAAAGGAAAGCTCGTCCGGTTGTGTATTAAGTTGTTAACCACACGAGCTGGGTCTAAGAAAACCCATAAGAAAACGATTATTAAACTGTCATGTATCTAGACACTTTGGTTTAATTCAAGAACGTAGTCAGTTAAAATATTTAAATATTCTCTTTTATATCTGTGAAAAAGGGAAACTTGGTCTCTATTATTTAAGAATGTTTAATATCTTTAGCTTCAACTAAGCACTACTATATCTACAAACTGAAAGAAAAGCCTTTTAGATCGAAAGTTTGCAAATCAAGTGAACAACCACGGCACTCTTATAATCGTGCCTATTATAAGCGATTGTGAATGATAAAAATATGTAGTGTTTCTAATTAGAATGTTAGAATTAGTGCACGAGCAACATGGCATGATTTGGCTCTTGCATTTTTTAAGAAAACTACAGTTTCACAAATTAAAGTTCAATAAATGCACAATACGTGGTGGTTCTTGTAGTGATTTCAGCTGTGGACATAAGATGAAAGCTCACCGAAAAGGACCTGGCGTCTGGGTCAAGTGGATCTGTTGGACACCCCCGTATTACTGCAGTAACTTAGGCCCACTTAAGGGATCCCCCTGGTGACCCACCTGATGTTGACAAGGGAAGTGAGTAATTTTGCCCGACGAAAAAATTGACCAAAAGAAAAAGACGAGTTGTATAAAATATTGACGGCTGTGGGATTATAGCCTTCTGTAGTCTGTATTCTCGTTCCTCGTGGTAGATTATTATTTCTCTCTGACGAAGGGCCTTCGCTCGAAACGTTAGAAAACTACTCTCCACATTTTGGCACTACTCAGACCTTTCCGATCATTTCACTAAGATTTCAACAGTGCCTACACACCACTCTATTTTATTTCATGGTTTGGATTATTATCTGTGATCGCTTGGTCAGCGATGTAATACGCTTGGTACCCAAAGATGCACTGAGCTGCGTCACAATTAGGTTGGGGGTTGTTTTGGCGGACAAATCCCCATTCTGTTTCTGACAAACTGCCCGAATAGGCTAGTATTTTGTCGGACAAATTGCCCGACTAAACTAATATTTTCAAGCAGTAGGTAAGGTCATACAACCCTACTTGTGAAAGACGACGAGAAGTTTTCATGAAACTTTCTCCAACCCAGTCTCCATCGCGCTACAATTGCCTCATCGGTTGCATCATGGCGTCTTCAGGAGACGAGTCAAGGGTTTTAAACTTTAATGTCGGCGTTCTAGGTCACATCGACAGCGGAAAAACATCTTTATCCAAAGCGTTAAGCACGACCGCGTCTACAGCATCATTTGATAAGAACCCGCAAAGCCGTGAACGTGGTATAACTCTAGATTTGGGGTTCTCTTCGTTTGTTGTGCCTTTGCCAGCACATTTGAAAGAGGAGCCGTACGACGTGTTGCAGTTCACTCTGGTTGATTGTCCGGGGCACGCTTCTTTGATCAAGACTATTATTGGTGGCGCTCAGATAATTGATTTGATGGTCTTAGTCGTGGATGTTAATAAAGGAATCCAGACTCAAACTGCAGAGTGCCTTGTGATTGGTGAGATCACTTGTGATAAGATGATTGTAGTACTCAATAAAATTGATCTCATTCCTGAACCAAAGCGAGTACAACAGGTTGAGAAGGTAGGCATGCATCATGGGGTAATTTGAAGAGGATGGCAGCAAAATTGAGTACTTCCTAACAACTCTTGTTTTTGCTGGCAGTGTTTGCAAGGAAACAGTCTCCTGTCAGTGGGGTTTGGCCATTGCTGTTTGTCATCAGAAAATTATCAATAATTTGCTGTAGTAAATTGTTGTAAATTCAGGGTGGCTGATGTTTTTGATATTAAATTTGAAAGCAATCTAAATATGAGCCATTAAATTCATTTTGCTCTAATCTAATCCTACATTCACTTGGCAGAGAAGATTTCCAAAAACAGTTCCATAATAAGTTTCATAAAAAAAAGTTGAAAAATAAACTTAAGTCTATAAATAAGGTAGTTTGTTTCAACAACTTTTTGTAATTTTGTCTGCCTTGCAGATGAAGAAAAGATTATCCAAGACATTAGAAAGCACAAAGTTTTCAGGCTCTCCCATTATTGCAGTTGCTGCAAAACCTGACAGTGCAGACAATGGGGGAGTGGAAGGGTTTGGAATAAAAGAGATGACTAACTTGTTGACAGCTCAAGCCTATGTTCCTCAGCGAAACAACACTGGGCCTTTCCTGTTTGCTGTTGACCACTGCTTCTCTGTTCGAGGCCAAGGCACAGTTATGACTGGTACTGTCCTCAAGGGAAGTGTTTCAGTGAATGATAATGTTGAGATTCCTTCCATGAAGGTTGTCAAAAAAGTCAAATCTATGCAGATGTTTAGAAAACCTGTCTCCAGAGCTATTCAGGGTGATCGTGTTGGGATTTGCGTGACCCAGTTTGACCCAAAACTTCTGGAAAGAGGATTAGTGTGTTCCCCATCAACAGTGCCTACCATTGTTGCTGGAGTTGTTTTGGTTGAGAAAATACAATACTTCAAAGGCTCAGTATCATCAAAAGCCAAATTTCATATTACTATTGGCCATGATACTGTGATGGGAAAAGCTCAATTTTTTGGTTTGCCTAATTATGCAAATCCAGATAGCAAGAAAGATAGTTGTAATTCATTTGACTTTTCCCAAGAGTATGCATTCCAGGATGAATTGCTTGGGGTTACTAAAGGAAAGGAGCAGAAAGAATCTAAAGATGATACTACTCAAGCTTTATCTGTAAATCCAAATTTCCAATATGCTCTCTTGGAACTTGAGAAACCAGTCTCATGTCCGAAGGACAGCCTTGTCATTGGCTCAAGGTTTGACACTGATATCCACCTTAATAGCTGCCGGCTTGCATTTCATGGCAAACTTCTCACAGTGATAACTGAGAAGTCATATGTTAAGGACATTCTACCAAAGTTGAGAATCTTCAAGACAAAGAGTCGTGTTGGGGAAGTTGAAAGAGCAATAGATGAATATTCATTAGTAGGGAGAGGTCTGTTTAAGAAGGAGACCAACATTCAGTTGTTTTCAAACCTCAAAGTGAGGCTTTCCACTGGTGAAACAGGTGTCATTGAAGGGAGCTTTGGACAAAGTGGAAAGTTTAAGGTAAGAATTCCTGCTGGTTTGTCCCCAGAAACCTTTAATTCCATGATTGCTGGCCAGAAAAAAAAGGGGAAAGGAAAAGCAGCCAGTACAAGTGTGGATGAGCCAGGGAAGCCATCATCAGTGAAAATTATATTAGATTTTAAGCGATACATCTTTGATCCTGAGAAGAAAATGGTACAAACATAACCTAGTGCATCTGCATTCCCACAGTTGTGGAGGTTGATGAACAGCAGTAAAGTATTTGAACTGGCATTAAATTTAGGTGTTTAAAGATTTGTCTGAATGCCTGGACTTTAGTTAAAGGATGTTGATTAGTTTTAAAGATTATTTAAAATTAACTGGTCTTGTAAGCAAATGAAGAAATTGAATTAATGTAAAGAATAACAAGAAGAACAAATTAATGAATGTGTTATTAGCCACCATTCTTGTTCAAGCTGGACTTGTAGCTAGCACCAACTAAACTGAGATGTATACCACAAGGAATTTTTCTGATGTATCAATGGTTAAAGTTTTAAATTATCCAGTTTCCAATTGTAGGTCTTTGCAATTTTACTGACAGAGATCAAATGACCACTTAATTTTCTGGAAAAAAGCAACTTGAAAGACTGAAGGGGTGGCAGTCACCCTCTTTGCCTGCCTCAACTTTTGCTGCTGTTTACTAAAGTTTATTTTGGTGTTACAGCTTTGTTACAGTATTTGTTTGTCACGGTGTTCATCTCTGAGTGCAACATTTGTATGAATATTTGATAATTAATTAACTTTTCTTAGTTTTTAAAAAAGAAACGAGAAGAGGAAAAAAGTACAAATTTCTTTGTCCTGTTCTCTTTCAAGAACAAGGAAAATGGGATAATGGATTTTAAAAGGTTTACTTGAAGTATTCACAATATAGTTACGCTGACAGATACAACAGCAGGCGATATAAACGCTTATGGAAGAAATTTCGCGGCCCCTGTATTGGGGTAGTAAAACATGGAAGCATTTTCTTTTTATGGAGGTATAGGAAGCCTTGTTGTGGCTGGCTTTTGTTATGCTGCTTATAGGCACAGGGAAAACGTCGCCAGTTACCTACAGGTAAGGGGAAGATAACTAGTTGGTATTTGAAACGGTGATGGATTAACTTCTACTGAGGAACCTCATTATTTGAGTACATATTTTATTGCCCAGATAACATTGATTTTGCTTGGATTGGTTAAAATCGAGCTCATTAATACTTGACAAAACTAATAATTAAGTTTTATATAAAATTCACAAATAGCAATCAAGCCAAAAGTTTGTTGAGATCTGGAGTAGATTAGAATGGTCAGACTCGATGGAAAAATGGGAGATCGAAGTTTACTTGGATTATTCATGTACACTTGATCGAAGTTTTATTTCATAGCCGAGAATTCAATTTACCTGCACGGTATGCAAGGGTTAGTCTAGACGTTAAAATACACTTACTGAAACATGGGGTACTAATTTGAATTTTTAAGTCTGGTGGTGATAAGCAGAATAAACATTTCTCAGAACCAATTTTTAACAGTTTCTAGAATTCTAATGCTGAATGCAATAGCTTTGTACATAATATTTGTAAAAGGTACATGCTGCCATGCTTCCTAAAGGTATATTCCTGTATTAACTTTTCAGTTATTTCTTGTTGAGTTAATTATACAAAGAGTCTTTTTCTTTCACAGAAAACAGAAAGCTATAATGTCGGAGAGGAACTTCTTAAGGCAGTTAAAGCATCACGTGACCAAACACTGGATTATGTGGCCGTCCGTGGAGATACAAAAGCCTTACAATTTCCTCTTAAAAGCAACAATGTACCCAAAGCAAGAAATTTAATTCAGAGAATAACATTGCATGAACACAAAGTGGAATGGAGTCGATCTTCAAGACTGTGGTGAGTTCTTTCATGTAAAGTTATTTAGGATGAGCAGTACACAAGGTTAATAACTTGTGGCCACTGAACAAAACTAGCCTTGCTAGGTATCCAATCATGCTTTGTGTGCTTAATATATTAGGTCGGTGTAATTATATTTCAAGGACAAGTGTGAGGGAATAAATGAAAATCAGCAGTTAAAAAATACAGAGCTTCTCAATTCAGTCAACAATTATGTACTTGTACTTCACCTTATATTACTAGCTCAGACTGATATAGAGCAGTTTGATGTCAACTGTTTCCAAAATGTACCTGTCATGAATGGTGGACAGGATTATGTATGAGAAAGAACTTTAAACAGACAATAGCTGCTCCTTTCATGCTCTGCAAATATGCAATCTATCAGGCAACCTGTAACTATCCAAAGATGTTTCCATGGACAAGTGACAAATTTGATCAGTAAGAATTTAGTAATTTAACTGGGTAGTCATACTAGTCAAATGATTGTTTGACTAGTATGACTACCCAGTAAAATGATCTTGTGAGCTGCTAGTGTTTCTGGCTTGTAAACTGTGGTATTTTTACATTCCACTTGAAGTTTGCTGTAGTTGATTTTGGGAGTGTTATTACATAATATTTCTCAAAGGAAGGCAATGGGGGACCACTGCTATGAAGTTTCCTACTGGGAACCACTGGGTTAGGAAAGAAGTTCAAGGAGCTAAGAATAAGAGGAAGGAATTACAAAGGAAGAGGAAGTTTGGGAGAGGAAAAAGAAAAAGGAGAATAAGGTTGGGAAAACTGAACAACAGAAGACTAAGGTTTGGTGCTTAAAAGTTTTGTTCTGTATTATTCAGGCATAACACAAGGAGAACTATTAGCAGTGTGGTGAACAGTGTACCCTTTATACTAACTTCTCCCAGATCAAAAATCAGAGTGAAAGTTGATGAACCTTTGACTGCCTCTGGTTTGGAGTACAATGTTATCTTTGATAAATATGATCCTGTCAGTGCTTCAGTATCTGAGAACTTGGTCCAGTGGGCAAGTGGTGAAAAAACCAAAGGAATCCAGACAGTGGAAGATGCCATTTTGGAAGGCACGACTCTGACAGCAGTGGGCCAAGTGAAAATGACTAATGGTGACTTGATAGTTGGCCCCCCTATGAACTCTCAGCAATACTTCTTGAGTAAACTACCATTAGATGCACTTGTTCGTGAACGAAAACACTCCTATAAAATCTGGAAATTTGTTACTCTTGCATTTTCCATCAGTGGAGGTATACTCTTTCTGTTTTGGCTGTACAAGAAGTGGCGTAGGCAAAGAGAACAAGCTGTAGATTTTGAATTGAACCGTGCTGAAGTGAATGTGGACTGGGAAAATGAGGAGGCTGCAGATGAACAGAGTTGTGTTATTTGCTTGGCACGTCGTCGGAATGTGGTTATCTTGAATTGTGGTCATATTTGTGCGTGTCGTGTCTGTGCCATGCAAGTGAACACTTGTCCTGTTTGCAGGGCAGAAATTGTGCGTCTAATACCAACTTATCAGAGCTGACATGATGAGTTGATTAACAGGAGTGCATTTAGATTATTAAAAATGTTTTTACAACTGGTGTTTGTCAAATCAAAGTTATTTTTGCACCTGTCAAAGCTGATATGATAAACTGATTTACAGAAGGCTTGCATTTAAAATTTTAAAATCTTTTCCACAGCTGATGTTTTGTTAAATTAAGGTTATTTTGGTAGAACAGGGAGGTTGTTAATCCATGAATTTTCTATTTTAAGTCAAAGAACAACTAATCTAAAAGATTTTCAGTAGTTTGCTAAGCTATTTTTCATCCAAATTCAATACAAAGAAGGTCAAAAATCCTAAACTAACAAGAATTCTAAACTTCATGTACATACTTCTTGATGCAACTGAGTAAAGCAGTAGTGTAGCTGGATGTATTTGGAGGGGTGGTTAGTTTTGTGAACTTTCCAATGTATGGGTGAAGTTACATGGGTATGAATATGTGAGTATGTTCATGCTCTATGTCTCCTCTGCTTTCTCTTTCTGTCACCTCTCTTTGGCTTCCTTGAATGATTCAGTGCAATTTTAGTCAATAATTTAAAAGTTAGTCATTAGAAATAACTCATTACACCTCAAATGATCACCTGTTTTATTCCTACATGGGGTCAACATTTTTCAAATAGCACCATGGTGGTCCAGTGAGGGGACTGAACCGCCCTGTTCTTTGTTGCTATGCCACTGTAGTACAGTATAGAGAGGAATTGGATAAAATATAAATTTCTCTCTCGAAAATTTCAAGACTTTAAACTCTCAGAGTAAATGCAGTCGATTTGCAACGTGAAATGTGGAAGAAATGGAAGAATGAGGCTGCTTTCTTCAAGTATGGTTTGCCAAAAAGGTATGTTCAATGATAGCACGTCTATATAGCCACTACAGCGTTTTCAAGAATAGAGGCTTGGAACATTCGTTAAGAGTTTAAAATTTGAGCCATACAAATCAACACAATGTTTACCACCGCGTGGTTGGTTTCAGGTGGGGGTGGTCCTCCTTGAGCTTTCCCGATTCCCCTTGGCCGTGAGCCGCAGCAATCCGGCTCTAAAGCCCGTCTATGGAGGGAAAAGTTACTTCATAGTTCGTATGTGGTATTCCAATTGTCGTACCTCTGTAACATTATCCTAGAAAAGTTATTTTTTATTCAAAAGATATTCAACTGTTGAACAAATTCTTCCACGTTCTAATTTTCCGTCAAAAAGTCTTAGTCGAACACAGAAGTCCTGGGAACCAAATTACTGGGAATGATTAAATAAGTGAACGATGGCTGTAGAATTGGCTGAAATTGAGATCATTCGCAGTAGCTTTCTCATGGTCGCACTTGAAACGCAGAAGGAAAGAAAGAAAGGAAAAGATTACACTTGTGGGGAAAAAGAATAGAGGCAATTTAGAAAAGAAAACTTTGCTCCTGGAGAGGCTCGAACTCTCGACCTTCGCATTTCACGGCATATATGGCGAGCCAAAGCCACGTCCATACTGCTTATAAGTACGACGCGCTAACCGACTGTGCCACAGGAGCTAGTCGAAGAGCGAGGTCGTAATTATAGTTTATAATAAATGTTGCCTGGTCAATCTTTATCTGAAACTTTATATCACCATATCTCAGAAAATTACCAACCTGTTTTCAGGGAATAACGGAACCTTCAACTATAATTCCATCAACTAATTCATTCGAAAAATTTTACACTTCGTCAACATCATTGGCGGCTGGTAGTTAACACTTTGTCCTAGACTACTGCTAGCGAAATTTTGGATTATCCATGACCATGGCCCGCATCGAGCAAGTAATCAACAAATAATAGTGTTCAAGGAAATAGAGGTCCATTTTCTGAGAATATAGTTAAAGGGAAACGACTGCGGAACTCACTATTGTCCGATATTCTCTAGAAATGTTGGACATATGGGAAACCCGGAGTCGTATATCCATCGCCCTGAAAATGGGTTAGAGTGAGGGTTTAGGGTCACCAATCAAAACTAAGCAACTAAGGCCCAAGACCACTTGGTACACCAAGTGGTCTTGGGCCTTAGTTGCTAATCAAGACGCAGGTTCTTCCGGGGCAGTAATACCGTAACCTCGCGTTGTGCCCATAAAGGCTAGGTATTCATCCCCCCTTAATTGAGAAAGCTCGCACTCCCTCTGAAAGGTCTTCTTTACCGTGAGGAAGGTTCTTTGCTTGCTCGAAAAGTTACCATCTTCTCATTTTCAAGTCAAGCAGAACGATCATTTCGCATTTTTTCACTCTTATCTAAATATAAGCCTTTGCAGCTTGGTTTACTGTACTCATATATGTTTTATTAAAATATTTTACTCATAATCCCACAATTTGCTCATGCACATGATTTTAACGTTCGAGGCGCTTTGGCTCCATAACTAACCATCCTGCCTGTCACGACGATGAAACATCTATTAAAATAAATCCTGGTGCGCCTATAAAATCACAGGGTCAATACAATGATAGAAATAAGAGAGGGCACCAATCAATGATGATCAGCTAGGTAGTACAAACGGCTGGCGAAAACCCAAGGCTGTTTCATCCGAGAGTATTTTGCAATTTTTTAAAAAATTGAAAACTCCGAAGTCAAATAAAGAAACGGCAGGAGCTCTATCACATGCTTTTGCACGTGACATGTACCAAAATTTCTAATTTGGGCGTTCACCTTACAAAAGGAAAGTGAAACTGGTGTCTTGTTGTGGAGACTAGTTTAATGTTCGTAGATCAATCTCTTGTTCTTTTTAATTTACTCCAACAAGCCTTCGAGGATTTAAGTTTAAAGCAGTTTCGTCGTGGTTCGACATTGACGACAGAAAGTGATTTGGTTGAAAGAAAATTGTGAGTTTACTGCGTCAACATTTAACAACGATGGCTTCCGTCCAAGAAGGTTACGACGACGAACGCTTTGAAAATCCTGTTCCTCAGAATCTCCATTGTGCCATTTGTTTAAATGTGCTGAAGCAGCCAATGCAGTGCTTAAAAAACGAACATTCGTTTTGCAAGCCTTGCATCAATCGCCATTTACAAGTAACCCAGAGATGTCCAGTTTGTATTGAACCATTAACACAACAAACATTGCGACCTTCAAGACTTGCCGCGGATCTCTTATCAGAATTTAAGATAAGTTGTGACAATTCAAGTAGAGGATGTGGCGAGTTTGTGAAGTTGGAAGAACTGGAAGTTCACGTTGGGAATTGCGAGTTTAGTCCAGTACAATGTTCAAATGAGGGTTGTGAGTTAATCGTGAACAGAAAAGATCAACTAGACCACGAAATGAATGAGTGTGACTTTCGTTTGGCGGAATGTCTGGTATGTGGAGAGCGCGTAAGTTATTGGAAAAGAAAACTTCACTGTTACGTGAGGAAGGAAATGGACGAAATGAAAAGAAGTTTTAAAGAAAGCAAAGATGAAATGTCAAGCATAAAGGAGATGATAACGAATATGAGCAGACAGTTGTCACAGTTGACGAGGAAGATGGATGATGTGATGAAACAGATGGGTGACTTGAAGTGCCAGGTTACTGCAGGCAAAAATGAATGTCGTGTTACGAAAAAAGAGCTGGAAAATGAAGACCGTTTTCCTCGATTAACTGCCTCTTGTTTGCAATCCAATATTAGTGTTAGGGAAAATATTATCATTGCAGGAGGATATCGTCTGCAGTCAGTTGAAATGTTCAGCTGGACAACAAGACAGTGGACTCACCTCCCACCAATGACGTCAGAACGTATCTGTTCATCGTCGTTTGTCCATGAAGATCAAATGTTTGTTTGTGGAGGAGCATTGAGTGGTGACAGTATTGAGGTATTGAACTTGAAGGAACAAGGTGCACAATGGAAGAAATTTACTGCCAAGTTACCACAGGGGACCTACGGACATACCACTGTGGTTTATGGAAATAATTTATTTATTTTTGGAGGTGAAAGTGTTGGTAAGACAGTTAATGATATCTATAAAGTAAGTTTGGTTCCTCCTTATTCTTCCCAGTTAGTTTGTCATATGACAGAAGTAAGAACATACCATGGTGCACAATGTTTTGGTGACAAGGTTGTCATTGTTGGAGGAACAACAACACTTTATTCAATACATTCTCTTGACACAGTGTTATTATATGATATTACTAACAACTGTTGTCAAACTCTGGCTCCATTGCCTTTTGCTGTCTGTGACATGGCAACTGTTGCCTGGAAAGACAACATTATCATTATTGGAGGACATGACAAGAACAATAAAACATTAAACACTGTTGTAGTTTATAATATAACAAATGGAAAGAGTACAATGTTACCACCAATGAAACATGAGAGAAAAGGCTGTAGTGCAGTGATCACAGGAAATGTTATTGTGGTCATGGGAGGATGGGATGAGAGAGGAGAAGAACTTAATTCTGTGGAATGTTTTAACATTCATACTTATACCTGGGAAGAACTTCCAACAATGAAAGAGAACAGATCTTTTGCAACTGCAGTTGTGAAAAGTATTAGTTGATAGGTTAAAACAATTGTTTTAGCACAGACTTTAGTGTGAAGTTTTATAAAATTAATTCATGGATATTGAGTGTAAAAGAACAATTTAATGTTGAATGGAAGTAAATGATTAGTTGTTAAAAAAAAGTTTGCAAAATTAAGAATATTAAGAGATTAAGACTGAGAGTTTGTACCTAACATAGAAAATGTGGAAAATAACTAATGAAGAGAGAGTTAAATCATAAAAAGAATCATGTCGGATATCTTGGTAGACAATTTATGCAATGTTTTGTTTACTTAAAACTGTGTGAGTCTAGCAGTAAATAATTTAAATCTTGTACAGTTGTTGTTATAAATATCTGTGTAATGTTCAAGCTAGGTCAGTTCAATCACTGAAGTTGACAGCCGTGCCATAAGTTTTTCCTACAGACCGACTAGTTTTGGCGGGAAAATTTCCGAGTTGATATGAAGACAAACAAAGCAGATTCTAGTACGTTTTACAGAAGATTTATAAAAACAAACTTGGAGGAAAGAAGTTGAATGTTCTCAACGATAATTTTAAGCAGAAAACTAGATAAATAGATGCAAAAATACACGAAGTAATAGTTAAAAACACGCAAGTAAACTTAAGCCGTTAACTGACGAACACAAAGCTTGGTTAAAAGCGATGAAGAAAGGGACGAAAAGCCATATAATAAATTCCTTATTAACCTCGTTTGTTCGGTCTGTACGGGAAAGTATCTGTCCTCTTTTTTCGCACAGACGTCGCTCCGTCGGTTGGTCTGTACGAAAACCTCAGGCAAATACTTCCGTGTACAGACCTCACACTCGCTTAATAATTAATCAATGCTGAGGCTGAATTAAATTTTAGTGTATTAAACAGTTGAACTTTAGCTATATAGGATCAACTTGTAAATTCTTGTGATGAATATTTAAGGAATTATCATTGTATAGCAATATATTTAGTATTCTGTCTACTAAAATTTCATTAATCCAGGTATAATTTCACTTTTTGAATAAGCAGTACTGCCCTAGGTTGTTTAAAAGTTAATTAGTTTCAATTCTAGGCTAAATATTAACTTGCTTTTTTTATCTTGTCACGTTTTGGCTGCATCTTTAAGTTCAAACTTGAGGGCATGAAATGTTCCTCACTTTGTCCATAGTTAAACAAGAAATACCAAATGGTCTTTCATCTTTGGGACGTTGCAAGACTGGAGAAAGTTTAAAGAAACATGAGCCACTGCAGTAAATTTTAGCATTACAGAAGTTATGCACCGTCCCAAGTGTTTGGATCTCGGTAAGTATCCAAAGGCAAAGAAAAACTATTGGGTGTCTCTTTGATAGGATAATAAAGAGGAACGAGCAATACAAAATTCAGTAAACTTGTTCTGGAAATTTTCATTGTTTGAATACTTGTTTATCAAACAACATGTCTTATATTGTAGCTCCAACTGATTTATTCCCGGTGTTTAAATCCACTGATCTCTAAATAAGACTGGATAGAGCAACTCCAATCTCTCGCTCAGCGAAAAGTGAAGCCGGAAGTGAAGCTGAAAATCTCGCGGCGGCCATATTGGAAGGACCCACTTGTAGTTATACGGCTATTACTGAATTATGATTTTCGCTCTTAACGGTTGTGATTTCAACGAAAACCAGTTAACCATTACATTTTAGCGATAAAATGTATCTTTCAATAGTGGAGAACTTTAAATGTGGCCAGAGTAACTAAAAATCAGCAGAAATTCGATGATTTTTAGCCGAGCAAAGACTAGTGCCAGCCACCTATTTGAAGAAATGTGAGTAAAGTAAGAAAAAAATTGCAGATAACATTGTGTAACTGTAGCAGTTTGGCACTGACTTAACAATAAAGAGGAGATATATCTGTTTCTGTATTCGTCTTGTCTTTGTTTTTCGGATCTCGGGTTTACCAAGTGTATGTATTCGAGGTTTTATTTGAATTACTGACTAAGAATTTCCTGACCATCGATGATGAGCTTTTGTCGAAAATATACTTTGACTAACAATTTTCCCGGGATCAATTACTGAACGAACCATGGAAACCCGATATACTGCTAGATGCTGCTGATCAGAGAAGATGGGTTCTGTACTCTTATAAAGGTACAATACGTGCATTTTGTTTGCACGAGTACATGTAATAAATTTGAGTTCACAGCCGTTTGTTGTGATTTAATATGAAGTTTTCTAATATGTTTTTCACGTTTTTGATATGGCTTTTAGTTACAGCTTGTTTATGAAACAACATGTCTTATATTGCAGCTCCAACTGATTAATTCCCGGTGTTTAAATGGCTCCCTTCAGTGGCCGGAACTTTGGCTTCATCCAATCATAAGGCTGGGCATAAGAAGGTATCGTTCCAGTCTTTTTATAGATTTCACTGAGTTGGACCTTTCGTGACACGTATTAGTGCGGATCAGTTGCGTTAACACGATGTCGAATACGAAGTTGTTCGTTTTATTTTCCGTTTACATCTTACCGGATGCGACGTGATTTTTTGTGATGGAAATGCGCACGTTCATTAACATGTGACAAGTTGGCTGGAGACACAAAACTAACTTATGACATTCGGAAGGTTTTCTTCCACTAGTTGGCCGGCATTATGATATTTTTAATATCATTTTACCTGACACTGGTTCTACGAGGTTTTAATCCAATACTCACGTTGACACGTTTTCTGTCCTGATTTTTCCTTTTAATTGCTCTAAGCTGGAATATACTGACTGCTGTTACGAGGCGAACCTCTTTCTCTTCAGTTAATACGTGTCATCCGAAAATACAGTCAAAATAGCAATGAACTTCACCGCTGGAGCCTTAAGCCTGGTGCTCACTAGCGACATAACCATAAGGACAAGATCAAAACGAAAACGAAGCGTGATATTTCCTCAGGGTCTTGAAAAGATAAAACAAGAATTTTTCTTTGTTTCGTCTTTCGTTCGGCTCTTGGCTTATGCTTGGACTATGATCTTATGCTGATGATTACGACGATCCTTATGTCGCAGGCTTGACTTCATTCCTTTGTTTTGCCTTTTGTTTTGTTATGCTTGTACTCACTGGTTTACTAAGGTTCTCTATAGTGTATATGGGAGCCTGTTCAATAAACGAACTACTTGAGAACTTAAACAAATGCAAAGTGAGTTGCACGGACGAGATCCTTGTTACAATAGGATTTGTCCTCCAAATAAAGGCAATGAATAATTTCCAGTCCCGAAAGAAATCCAGACGCTTTCGTTACGTCACTCAGAGCGTTCTCACGTCTTGACGAGGACGTTTATTCAGGGAGCGTCGATAGCTGTTGGCAGAATCGGTTTGGAAACCCTGAAGCTTTTTAAAAGTTGAGGAAGATACATCAAGCAACCAACAGAACATAAGTAATCGTAGTTCTGTCTAAATGGTAAAATTTACCTCAGTGGTAAGCCTATGCTTGGCGAAAGAAAAATTAGTTTGGTCGTTGCCTACTTGGAGGGATTGATCTTGTCGCCATGAGACTGCTATTACGACCAACGGAAGGAGCCCGACTTTTTGGCCTTCTTCGACCTCTCTTAACTCGTGTTGCTGATGCCATCTCCAAGCGATTAGTCAGTCTATCACTCTTTATTTATTTTCAACGTGAAGAAAGTAGTTGGTAAGCAGTTATTCCAGCTAACAGTTGACAGTAATTGCGCATAGCAAACAAGACCGTGAAGTCACTTTGGTAAGTATCCTTAATTTGATAAAATTAATCCGGGAAAACGTACAACGTTTTACCTTTGGTTGTACCTTCTTTAATTGGCAATCGTCAATAAGTGGGCTCTATATTTGACGTCTTTTACTTATTTACTCGTTGTCTGGAGGTTAAATATGTTCTTAAGCCGGTCGAACGAAGCTCGTGTCTGATTGTTCAAAAGGCGATAAGCTCAGTTTGTATTTACCAGTTTGTAGCATTTTGTTGAGAAAATTTGGACTTCTCTTCAACGGATTTTGCAAGAATTCAAGCCGTGAAATTTGGATTGTACTGGTCAACTAGAACATACAGATGTAAAAGACCTTTCACATTTGTGATTTTATACATTGCGATTGTCATCCTGGTGTACGTTAAAAACCCATGACAGTCTATGCACCAAGATATCCGCTTATGATTGGCTCCAGTTTGTTCTCGATGTTCTCGTCAGTATAACACATACTCCAAGATGTCAATCACAAGGCACAGAATCGCAAGTACAAATCGGACGTAACTCATTCCCAGCAGCACAAGACTTGAAGTATTTTACTCTGGCTAACGTAAGACGATATTACTTGTCAAGTTGAGAACTACCGCAATGAAAGATTCAAAACGACAGATCACGATTTACATGCAATCTGATTTTAGCTCTCATCGTTCTTTTGAACAACCAGTTACCACCTGATAGTTGGCAAACAGGGTTACCTACTGACATATGGAGCAGTGCCACTGCAGATGAAACTTAAGGAAGTTACGAGTTAGGAGAGGCCTGAGTGCTTACAAACCGCTCTTTCCGCGGTTTGGGCAAAGATGTTTTCGAACTTTCAGTGAACTTGGGATTTGCACGCCCAGATGTTTGTATACCAACTCGTTTCTGCCCTGGGTATGTTGTTAGATCACCACTGTTCGCCGTGGGAAGGTGGCCGTGGGGAAGGGTCGGGTAAGGCTAGACCTTAAGATGTTCGTAGTACGACCTAGTTCTGTTTAAAAAAATAAAAAATTGCTTGAGTGTCTCTGTGCGGTGATAGAAACATGAATGAAGTCATTTCAATCGGAAAAATACTTAGTGAAGACACGAGGCGTAGCCGAGTGTTGTCGTTAGCCATATTTTCGGCATTTCTCGTCTATGGAGCATTTCTCTTCATTTCACTTGGCATTTCTCGACTACGAGGCGTAGAAAAGAGTTTTCTGGTATTTTTCCTATTGAAATGGTGTCATTCATGTTGCTATCACCGCAGAGACACGAAAGCTATTTTCTAATTGTTTTATAAAAGAACCAAGGTTTTCTCGAGTTTTCGTGACGTCATCCATGTCTCTGTACTCTAATAGAAAATAAAAATTACGTCAGCCGTGTTTCTGTACTCTGAGAGAAAATGAGGCTCGTCCAATCAAAGCGTGCTTAGGACGCCTGTTATTTTATAAAAATTCATACAACGTCTTGTTTCTCCTCTGCGCATATTATTAGAATTACGAAAAACCGAAACATTTCCTAATCTTCAGCTAACAAATAGAAAATTTGCACGAGTTTCTCTATACTGTGATAGAAACATTCATGACGCCATTTCAACTGGAAAAAAATCTAGAAAACACTCGGCGTCTATACCTTTTGTTTTTACTTGGCATTTTTCTGGTTGAAATGGCGTCATTCATGTTTCTATCACAGTACAGAGACACGAAAGCTATTTTCTATTTGTTTTATAAAATAACCAAGGTTTTCTCGAGTTTTCGTGACGTGATTTGTCTCTATACTCTGAGAAAGAATGAGGCTCGTCCAATCAAGGCGTGCATAGGACGCGTGTTATTTTATAATGTGATTTAAACTTTTAGAAACAATTGCCTTCATTTTTGTTAGAATGTGCAGTAGAGATTTACCTGGCGGAAATCTTAGACGCAAAATGAAGATGAGAGCCCGGCAAAATTCGAAGATGTAATGTCACCACACTCAGGAATTAGACAGAAACACACGGATAAAGTTTAATAGACATTCACTGAAATGTTGCGCGTAGACAACGAAACGTCAGTGAACTTCTGTTAAACTTTATCTATGTGGTTCTAATTCCTGAGTTTGATGACATTACATCTTCGAATTTCGAGCTGGACTCTCATCTTCACTTTGTGCCTTCATTTTCATGGCGACAACCAACATTGGGTTTTGCGTGCCGAGGGATGAGGTTGTGAGGTGTAAACCATTTGTGTTCAACGAGCTACACTGACTGCCGATGAAAAGAATTGAATTCAAGATTTTATTGCTTGTTTGTTTGTCTTTACTGGATTTGACTTAACTACTCGAAAAGCTTCTGAATTGAGGTGCTAGAACTGATTTCAGCGATGTTCTTTTTGTCCTGTGGATAAAGACCGTCACCTTAGGAGAACCAAATTGCGAAGAATTTTTACGAAACAAATTTTGAAGCTTTTAAAAAGCATTTTTAAAAAAAATCATGATGCAAATTTACTGCTCAAAAGTCCGTTTCGTCATCAGTATCATTGCGCTAGATAAGACGAGGACCAATACTGCTCGTGAAACTTTTAGTCAAAATGTATCGTTGGTATAGCTTAGTACTGCTATAAACAATCTAGATTTATATAAAAAGGTGTAAAAATAGTTGTGTGACACCAAACCATAAAGGTTCTAGACAGCAGTTTGTGTCTTGTCCCTCTTTTTGCGTGTTTTGTTTATAGTTTGTCTACATACATTGTTTACATTGTGTATATATATATATATATATATATATATATATATATATATATTTATATATATATATATTTATATATTTATTTACATTGTTTGCATATATGCACATATATATACTTCTCAAATATTTTCGATTTATAAAACTCAATAATAATTCATGAGGAAAATACAAAGAAAAATCATGACCGTTTCGTAGCATGAAATGTGATAAAACACGCTCATTTTTTTCCTCAAAATTTTCCGATTTAAAAAACTTTAATTTTCAAATATTATTAATAATTGCACAAACGGGTTGAGTAACGTTCCTGGCCATAAGATAAGTAAAAAATGAAGTCATTTTTGAGACTCAACCGTTTGCTGTTGTAGAAAAAAGTTATATACTGTCTGAAACGTTATAACGACCTTAAAATCTACGAAGTCAACTTGAACGGCGAGGGCCATTAAAATTTCGCCATTTAAAGAAACTACGGTTTGGCCACTGTGCTTGATAATTGTGGCTTGTTTTGTGACTCCTAAAATGCTATAGTGCTACTAAACGACTGTAGTCTCGAGTTGAATTCAGTCTTCAATAATAGCTTTTTTCAATCCGCGAGTTGACCTCGTCATTAAGACGTGAAAATGATCTGGGTGACGTTGTATGCAGGATCACGACGGTGTTGAGAATGCGCTGGAGAATAAAAATTATTCCTTCTCTTTGTTTTGCATGAATAATTGTTTTGTTTCGTAGAACGCGTCGTTTAAGTTGACGCCATATATCTTCAGGTCCCTAATTATCTATCGTAACTGAGAGTTGAACGTATTAAATATACATCAATCCACATGTGTTATACGCACACGTGTGTGTATAATCACTTTGTGGGGGGAGAAGGGACGAACAGGTTTTGTACCGCTCCTACAATTGGAGGTCTACTGGCCGGCCTAAATAGCCCAAGTGTGCCAGGAGTAGTCCCAGGGAAGTCGATACCTTCACGTGGTTCCCCCTGTTCTTACTGAAGTCGACTACCGAAAAGCGTGCTGGTGGCGCTATAACCACCAGACATGGGATACTCGAGTACAATACGTGGCTCGAGTAACCCACGAGGGTCATGTTACCAACCATAACTTTCATACTTGACTCAAAATTGGCAGACAGTGCTTAACCGTCGGCTTGAGTATAAATTTTTTATTCTCGTCATACAAATTAGAGTTCGGTCATTAGAAAGTTGAATGATAATTTGTATGAGGTAACATGATCCTCTGGTTTATGTAGATCCTAATTCTTTGAAGTCGGAACTTAGTCGAGACAGTGTCTAGAATTTTGAAGTGTGTAGAGTGATAATGTTGTTTTGTTTTTTTGGGGGATTTTTGGGGTTTGTTTTTTCAATTGACATCTTTAGTTTCGTATCTAAATTGACCATTTTAGACCCCGTGATGTTTTCATGACTCTAATCACTGTTCCATGACGTGTACGCGGAGGAGATAACGGAATCCGAAGGTGCGCTTTCTCGTGAATGCGATGGTTAAGTGGATCATCATATCTCCTTTCTTCAATTTTTTGAAAAGAAAACGCGTGTATGTGGCGTTTGGCGGAGCGCAATGATAAAGAAACTTCCCGTATTTTGACTCGCATTTTTTTGCGTCGCATTTTTTGCTACTTCTGCCGGCTGGTCGACATCTGGATCGATTCTTTTTCTATCGATCGCCCCTCCCACTGTTCTTTCCCATATGGCGCAAAATTCCTTTTTATACGAAAGAATTTTCATTCAATTGCACAACCTGTGCAATATTGGGACTTTGAAGTTTTCCTCCAAATTGGTTTGATGTCCAACGACGGCAAGTTCTGTTCAGAGGTAAGTCTTGCTTAAACGTTGGTGGTTACCACTGCAGGTGTGTATGAAATGGTGCTTTATTACCAGGGTTTAGCCTCTAATTTTTTCTCGAAATTTTTCGAACTCAAAATCTTAAAAAAATATTTACCTGAAAAGACTAAAGTATTAATCCGAAATATTTCAGCTAAAATTTCGAAAGCTTTAAAATTGGGAAAAAAATCCACCGAAATTGTCGATTTCACCCTTCTATTTCGCGAAATGTTTCCATAATCAAAATCAACACAAGTTTTGAATTAAGCAGAAAACTAAATTGGGCAACAAACACCAGTTAACCACAATTTTCGGTGAACTTTCTCCACCTCAAAAATTCAACATTATTTAAGTCTTAAGGGCTTGAAATTCGTGAAAACTATTTTGTACAAACTTTCAAAATCTCAAAAAAGTGTGGGTTAACCCCATTACTTTCTGGTCAAATTTCTCGGCAAAAAGTTCTACTAAATTTCCATGTAAAGTGCCTAAAATTAGTGCAAGACAATTTTATTTGGACTAAACGTTCATGTTTTATGCTTATTTCAAACGTTAATTTCGAAAAATCATCAAAAACCAAATGTTTACCCCTCTACCACTCAAAACCCGTAGCTTAACTCATTTACTGTTTGGTGAAATCTTCCGATCTCAAAAATTTTTGTAAATTTCGGTGTAAAGTGCCTCAAATTCGAGCTAAATGATATTATTTGGTCTCAATGTTCATATTGATGGCTTATTTTGAACATTTAAAATTGCTCGAAAACTGGCTAAAAACCAAAGGTTAACCACTTTAATCTTTAGTCCACTTTTCCTAGCACTAATATTCTGCTCAGTTTCGGTGCAAAGTGCCTCCAACTGATACAAAACGATATTATTTCGCTTGAACTTTCATATTTAAGGTTTATTTCGAAGGTTTAAAATTCCTAGAAAACTAGTCAAAAACCAAAGGTTAATCCTTTTACTGTTTCGTCAAATTTTTACAACTCCAATATTCTGTTCACTTTCGGTGTAAAGTGCCTACAATTGATGCAAAAAGATATTATTTACCTGGAACTTTCATATGAAAGCCTTACTTCGAAATTTCAAAATTGGTCTCGAACTGGCAAAAAAACAAATAGGCTAACCCTTCACTTTTTGGTCAAATTTTTCGACCTAAAATAATCAACGTAATTTCACCCAAAAATCACTCCAGTCACTGTGAAACTAAATTCTATGCAGCAAACTTTCACATTCTGCTCTTACTTCGAAAGTTTGAAATCGGTCGAAAAATCGTCAAAAACCAAAGGTTAACCCCTTTACTTTTTGGTCAAATCTTCCACCTTAAATATTCGACGTAATTTCATCCAAAGCTCACTCTAGTCACTGCAAAACTAAATTCTATATAGTAAACTTTCATATTTTGATCTTATTGTAAAAGTTTGAAATTGGTCGAAAAATCGTCAAAAACCAAAGGTTAAATTATCATTGGTCAAATTATCCGCCTTAAGGGGGTCCTATACAAAAAAATTTCAAAAAGTCGATTTTTTGGAATTATGAAATTTAGCATTATCAAACATTACTTTTTCATTCCTCGTTGCTATTTTCTTGATTTCGACAATGCAAAAGGATTAAATATTGAAAAGAAATTGCTCATCCTTTTAACTGTCCCTTAGCAACCGCCATAGCAACCGCCATAGCAACGAATTGTTATTGTGGTTTTGGCGCGCATTTGATTGTTTTCTTTGCGAGAGACGTTGGTAATGGCGGTCAGTCGCAGGATTTGTGGCTGGTTCGTCAAGCATGAAATTCGGCTCCTGAATAACAGTCGCAGCTGGCCTAAGGGACATCATGTTAAGTCCGAGGATGGCCGATCTGCCAGAAGCCTTTCAAAGAATCGAGAGGTGCCTTTATTCGTCGAGAATTTGCTCCCGACGTGGGCGTTCGAGGCAGAGGCGCGACTGAGAGTCGTAATAGGTTTAGGGGTGTAGGTCTGTGAAAAAATTTTTTGAAAAATTTAGAGTGGCATATCTTTTAGATATGTAGGTAGGTCTCTCGCCTAGGATATGTTTGGCTTTGTGGTTTCGAGCCCGATATATTATATATAGTATAAGATATATGAAAGGAGGGAAGGTGGGTGCTGTCGAAGATATACAGAATTACCCAAAATGCAATAGAGGCATAACATGGCTATAGCGTGATAAGACTATGCCATCCATGTACATAAGGGCGTGTTATGCGTGATCACTGCATGCTATCGTGCACACCTCCACAATAAGCGAATCAGTGCGATTGTTTACATGATTGGTAACATGATACGGCTGCAGTAAATGTCATAAAGAAATTAGGGATTGAGCCAGGAAAGTACTTTTTAGATGGAATGGAAAAAGCTGACAAGAGACGAGTTCTGAAAGCGTATTATAAGAACCGGGGCTCAGCAAAACAGAGAAGAAAAGTTATCCGTGGCAAAAGAAAAGAAAAATGACAAGTCAGTAGACCAGGAAGAGAAAACATATGAGGCTGGAGCCTTATAGACTACTATAAGTCCATACATTACTGTCTGAGACATTTCATTGCTATTATCCTAGTAACAAACAGAATGTTTTACTTTAAAGCTGTTTTTCTCAGCTTAACAAAGTCCGCCGATTACCAATATTTCATGCAAGGTCTCTCAAAGAATATGTATGCAATTACTATGAAACTTTCAGGAATTATAAAATATGCATGTACCTAGGAGATGAACCAAAAGAATCTAATTCTGCTGCATATGTCATGAAATAATTTACTCTTAAGTCAAACAGCTCATCATACTGGCCACATTGAAAAGGTTAATCGTTGATTGTAGCTACCTTTTAAATAGCAGATTAATGATTTTAGTTCATCTCCTGGGTAATATAATAAGTGATTAGTTAAAAGTTATTCCAGACTCATACCACCATTAGTTATTTAGTTATCGTGTTTGAAATTTAACCCGATTTTTCACCATAGGGGGTAACGTAGCTTGGTAACCATGACAACTACTCTACTGTGAATTGTGTATTTTTGGCCTGGCTCACCCTCTCTCTCACTAGATGCACATAAATTTCCACTTTGTAAAAAAGTCAGAAATTTCTTTTTTTTTGTATAAGACCACCTTAAATATTCGACATAATTTCATCCAAAAATCACTCCAGTCACTCCAAAAGTTCATCCAAAAAACACTCCACGCGCTAACCGAATGTGCCACAGGAGCTACGCGAATGAATGGGTCGTAATTATTGTTTATTATAAGTGTTACTTTGTCAATCTTTATCTTAGAATCTATATCACTATATGTCAGAAAATTACCTACCTTTTTTCAGAGAATAACGGAACCTTTAACTATAAACCATTAACTAATTCATTCGAAAAATTTTACACTTCATCAAGAACATTGGCGGCTGGTAATTAACACTTTGTCCTGGACTACTGCTGGCGAGATTTTGGATTATCCATGACCTTGGCCCACATCGTACGCGAGCAAGTAATCAACAAATAATATTGTTCAAGGAAATAGAGGTTCATTGTCCGATATTGTCTAGTAATGTTGGACATATGGAAACCCGAGTGGGGTATATCCATCACTGAAAATAGGTTAGAGTTAGGGTGAGGGTTTAGGGTTACCAACGAAAATGTACCAAGTGGTCTTGCGCCTTAGTTGCTCATCAAGACGCGCGTTCTTCCGGGGCAGTAATACCTTAACCTCGCGTTGTGCCCACAGGGTTAGGTATTCATGCTCCCTAACTTGAGAAAGCTCGCACTCCCTCTGAAAGCTCTTCTTTACCGTGAGGAAGGTTCTTTGCTCGCTCGAAAAGTTACCATCTTCTCATTTTCAAGTCCAGCAGAACGATCATTTCGCATTTTTTCACTCTTATCTAAATATAAGCCTTTGCAGCTTGGTTTACTGTACTCATATATGTTTTATTAAAATATTTTATTCATAATCCCACAATTTACTCATGCACATGATTTTAACGTTCGAGGCGCTTTGGCTCCATAACTAACCATCCTGCCTGTCACGACGATGAAACATCTATTAAAATAAATCCTGGTGGCCCCTATAAAATCTCAAGGTCATTACAATGATAGAATTAAGAGAGGGCACCAATCAATGATGATCAGCGAAGTAGTACAAACGGCTGGCTAAAACCCAAGGCTGTTTCATCCGAGAGGATTTTACAATTTTTTAAACAAAAATTGAAAACTCCGGAGTCAAATAAAAAAAACGGTAGGAACTCTATCACATGCTTTTGCACCGTGATATGTACCAAAATTTCTAATTTGGGCGATCATATTACAAAAGGAAAGTGAAACTGGTGTCCTATTGTGGAGACTAGTTTAATGTTCGTAGATCAATCTCTTGTTCTTTTTAATTTACTCCAACAAGCCTTCGAGGATTTAAGTTTAAAGCAGTTTTGTCGTGGTTCGACATTGACGACAGAAAGTGATTTGGCTCAAAGAAAATTGTGAGTTTACTGCGTCAACATTTAACAACGATGGCTTCCGTCCAAGAAGGTTACGACGACGAACGCTTTGAAAATCCTGTTCCTCAGAATCTCTATTGTGCCATTTGTTTAAATGTGCTGAAGCAGCCAATGCAGTGCTTAAAAAACGAACATTTGTTCTGCAAGCCTTGCATCAATCGCCATTTACAAATAACCCAGAAATGTCCAGTTTGTATTGAACCATTAACACAACAAACATTGCGACCTTCGAGACTTGCCGCAGATCTCTTATCAGAGCTGAAGATAAGTTGTGACAATTCAAGTAGAGGATGTCGCGAGTTTGTGAAGTTGGAAGTTCTTGAAGTTCACGTTGGAAATTGTGAGTTTAGTCCAGTACAATGCTCAAATGAGGGTTGTGAGTTGATCGTGAACAGAAAAGATCAACTAGACCACGAAATGAATGAGTGTGACTTTCGTTTGGGATAATGTCGGGTATGTGGAGAGCGCGTAAGTTATTGGGAAAGAAAATTTCACTGTTACGTGACGAGAAATGAGATGGATGAAGTGAAAAGAAGTTTGAAAGAAAGCAAAGATGAAATGTCAAGCATAAAGGAGATGATGATGAATATGAACAGACAGTTGTCACAGTTGACGAGGAAGATGGATGATGTGATGAAACAGATGGGTGACTCGAAGTGCCAGGTTGTGGCTGGCAAAAATGAATTTCGTGTTACGAGAAAAGAGGTGGAAAATGAAGACCGTTTTCCTGGATTAACTGCCTCTTGTTTCCAAGCTAATGTTACTGTTAGGGAAAATATTATCATTGCTGGAGGGTGTAATCTGCAGGGAGTTGAAATGTTCAGCTGGACAACAAGACAGTGGACTCACCTCCCACCAATGACGTCAGAACGTGTCTGTTCATCGTCGTTTGTCCATGAAGATCAAATGTTTGTTTGTGGAGGAGGGAGGAGTGATGACAGTATTGAGGTATTGAACTTGAAGGAACAAGGTGCACAATGGAAGAAATTTACTGCCAAGTTACCAAAGAAGACCTACGGACATACCACTGTGGTTTATGAAAATAATTTATTTATTTTTGGAGGTAAAAGTGGTCGTAAGTCAGTTAATGATATCTATAAAGTAAGTTTGGTTCCTCCTTATTCTTCCCAGTTAGTTTGTCATATGGCAGAACCAAGAACATGCCATGGTGCACAATGTTTTGGTGACAAGGTTGTCATTGTTGGAGGAACAACAACAGGTGGTTCAAGTGATTCTCTTGACACAATGTTATTATATGATATTACTAACAACTGTTGTCAAACTCTGGCTCCATTGCCTTTTGTTGTCTGTAACATGGCAACTGTTGCCTGGAAAGACAACATTATCATTATTGGAGGATGGGACAAGAATTATAAAACATTAAATACTGTTGTAGTTTATAATATAACAAATGGAAAGAGTACAATGTTACCATCAATGAAACATAAGAGAGCATGCTGTAGTGCAGTGATCACAGGAAATGTTATTGTGGTCATGGGAGGATATGGTGAGGGAGGAGAATATCTTAATTCTGTGGAATGTTTTAACATTCATAATTATACCTGGGAAGAACTTCCCACAATGAAAGAGGAAAGATATGGTGCAACTGCAGTTGTGAAAAGTATTAGTTGATAGGTTAAAGGAATTGTTTTGGAATGAACACAGGTTTTGGTATGAAATAAGTTTTATAAAATTAATTCAAGTATGTTGAGTATAAAACAACAATTTAATGTTGGATGAAAGTGAGTGATTAGTTGTTAAAAATATTTGGAAAATTAAGAATATTAAAAGATTAAGAACTGAGAGTTTGTACCTAACATAGAAAATCATAAAAAAATCATAAAAATAATCATGTCAGATATCTTGGTAGACAATTTATGTAATGTTTTGTTTACTTAAACTGTGTGAGTCTAGCAGTAAATAATTTAAATCCAGTACAGTTGTTGTTATAAATATCTGTGTAATGTTCAAGCTAGGTCAGTTCAATCACTGAAGTTGACAGCCGTGCCATAAGTTTTTACTACAGACCGACTAGTTTTGGCGGGAAAATTTCCGAGTTAATTTGAAGATAAACAAACGAGATTCTAGTACGTTTTACAGAAGATTTATAAAAACAAAGTTGAATGTTCTCAACGATAACTTTAAGCAGAAAACTAGATGAATAGAGGCGAAAAAAACACGAAGTAATAATTAAAAACACACAAGTAAACCTAAGCCGTTAATTCACGAACACAAAGCTTGGTTAAAAACGATGAAGAAAGGAACCAAAATCCAAATAATAAATTCCTTATTAATCTCGTTTGTTCGGTCTTTACGGGAAAGTATTTGTCCTCGGTTTTTTTCGCACAGACGTCGCTCCGTCGGTTGGTCTGTACGAAAACCTGAGGCAAATGCTTCCGTGTACAGATCTCACACTCGCTTAATAAGTAATCAATGCTCAGGTTGAGTTAAATTTTAATCTATTAAACAGTTGAACTTTAGCTATATAGGATCAACTTGTAAATTCTTGTGATGAATATTTAAGGAATTATCATTGTCTAGCAATATATTTAGTATTCCGTCTACACAAATTTCATTAATCCTGGAATAATTTCACTTTTTGAATAAGCAGTACTGCCCTGGGTTGTTTAAAAGTTAATTAATTTCAATTCTAGGCTAAATATTAACTTGCTTTTTTTATCTTGTCACGTTTTGACTGCATATTTAAGTTCAAACTTGAGGACATGAAACGTTCCTCACTTTGTCCATAGTTAAACAAGAAATACCAAATGGTCCCAAGTGTTTGGATCTCAGTAAGTATCCAAAGCCAAAGAAAAACTATTGGGTGTCTCTTTGATAAGATAATAAAGAGAAACGAGCAATACAAAATTCAGTAAACTTGTTGTGAAAATTTTCATTGTTTGAATACTTGTTTATGAAACAACATGTCTTATATTGTAGCTCCAACTGATTAATTCCCGGTGTTTAAATGGCTCCCTTCAGTGGCCGGAACTTTGGCTTCATCCAAGCATAAGGCCGGGCATAAGGAGTTATCGTTCCAGTCCTTTTATAGATTTCACAGAGTTGGACCTTTGGTGACACGTATTAGTGCGGATAAGTTGCGTTAACACGATGTCGAATAGGAAGTTGTTCGTTTTGTTTTCCGTTTACATCTTGGCGGATGTGACGTGATTTTTTGTGATGGAAATGCGCACGTTCATTAACATGTGACAAGTTGGCTGGAGACACAAAACTAACTTATGACATTCGGTAGCTTTTCTTCCACTAGTTGGCCGACATTATGATATCTTTAATATCATTTTACCTGGCACTGGTTCTACGAGGTTTTAATCCAATACTCACGTTCACATGTTTTCTGTCTTGGTTTTCCCTTTTAATTGCTCTAAGCTGGAATACACTGACTGCTGTTACGAGGCGACCCTCTCTCTCTTCATTTTATACGTGTCATCCGAAAATACAGCCAAAATAGCAATGAACTTCACCGCTGGAACCTTAAGCCTGGTTCTCACTAGCGACATAAGCATAAGGACAAGATGAAAACGAAAACGGAGCGTGATATCTCCTCAGGGTCTTGAAAAGATAAAAGAAGAATTTTTCTTTGTTTCGTCTTTCGTTCGGCTCTTGGCTTATGCTTGGACTATGATCTTATGCTGATGATCACGACGATCCTAATGTTGCAGGCTTGACTTCATTCCTTTGTTTTGCCTTTTGTTTTGTTCTTGTGCTCACTGGTTTACTAAGGTTCTCTACAGGATGTCCCAAAAAAACAGAAAACTATTGAAATCACTTATTGTTAAAATTTGAATGCCCTACGAAAAAGCTGAACGTAATGATGCGTAAAATATTGACAAGGTGCATGTATTAAAATTTAGGTAAGAAAATCGCCTTGTAAAGTGCGCGATTTTTTGCCCGTAGGAATTTAAAGCAAATTATAAAATTACTTATATCAATCATTTATGCACTCGTGGGGACCAACAGAGTGCTAAGGCATTCAAATTCGAACAATTAAATTGTTGTTGGTGATTTCAATAGTTTTCGGTTTTTTTGGGACACCCTGTATAGTGTATATGGGAGCATGTTCAATAAACGAACTACTTGAGAACTTAAACAAATGCAAAGTGATTTGCACGGACGAGATCCTCGTTACAATACGATTTGTTCTCCAAATAAAGGCAATGAATAATTTCCAGTCCCTAAAGAAATCCAGAAGCCTTCGTTTTGAATACGTCACTCTGAGCTTTCTCACGTCTTGACGAGAACATTTATTCAGGGAGCGTCGACAACTGTTGGCAGAATCGGTTTGGAAATTCTGAAGCTTTTTAAAAGTTAAGGAAGATACATCAAGCTACCAACAGAACATAAGTAATCGTAGTTCTGTCTAAATGGTAAAATCTACCGCAGTGGTGAGCCTATGCTTGGCGAAAGAAAAATTAGTTTGGTCGTTGGCTACTTGGAGGGATTGATCTTTTCGCCATGAGACTTCTATTACGACCAACGGAAAGAGCCCGACTTTTTGGCCTTCTTCGACCTCTCTTAACTCGTGTTGCTGATGCCATCTCCAAGCGATTAGTCAGTCTGTCACTGTTAATTTATTTTCAACGTAAAGAAAGTAGTTGGTAAGCAGTTATTCCAGCTAACAGGCGACAGTAATTGTGCGTAGCAAACAAGACCGTGAAGTCACTTTGGTAAGTATCCTTAATTTGATAAAGTTAATCCGGGAAAACGTACATCGTTTTACCTTTGGTTGTACCTTCTTTTATTGACAATCGTCAGTAAGTAGACTCTATATTTTTGACCTCTTTTACTTATTTACTCGTTGTCTGGAGGTTAAATATGTTCTTAAGCCGGTCGAACGAAGCTCGTGTCTGATTGTTCAAAAGGCGATAAGCTCAATCCTGAATTATCAAAAGCTAAATTTACCAGTTTGTAGCATTTTGTTGAGAAAATTTGGATTTCTCTTCAACGGATTTTGCAAGAATTCAAGCAGTGAAATTTGGATTGTACTGGTCAACTAGAACATACAGATGTGAAGGACCTTTGACAATCCTGTATTTTAGCGTCGGATTGGATTTGGGAAATAAAATAGCATCGGATTCATTTTAATAGCGCTGGATTCATTTTAAAGGGTTAGGGTTTCGGTTAGGGTTAGGGTTAGGGTTAGGGTTAGGGTTAGGGTTAGGGTTAGGGCTAAGAGTATATGTTTTAATCCGGCGCTCTTCATAAAATAAATCCGACGGTGTTTTATTTCCCAAATCCAATCCGACGCTAAAATACAGGATTGCCGGACCTTTCACATTTGTGATTTTATACATTGTGATTGTCATCCTGGTGTACGTTAAAAACCCATGATAGTCTATGCACCAAGATATCCGCTTATGATTGGCTCCAGTTTGTTCTCGATGTTCTCGTCAGTATAACACATACTCCAAGATGTCAATCACAAGGCACAAAATCACAAGTACAAATTGGACGTAACTCATTCCCAGCAGCACAAAACTTGAAGTATTTTACTCTGGCTAACGTCAGACGATATTACTTGTCAAGTTGAGAACTGCCGCAATGAAAGATTCAAAACGACAGATCACGATTTACATGCAATCTGATTTTAGTTCTCATCTTTTGAACAACCAGTTACCACCTGATACTTGGCAAACAGGGTTACCTACTGACATATGGAGCAGTGCCACTGCAGGTGAAACTTAAGGAAGTTACGAGTTAGGAGGGGCCTGAGTGCTTACAAACCGCTCTTTCCGCGGTTTGGGCAAAGATGTTTTCGAACTTTCAGTGAACTTGGCATTTGCACGCCCAGATGTTTGTATACCAACTCGTTTCTGCCCTGGGTATGTTGTTAGATCATCACTGTGCGCCATGGGAAGGTGACCGTGGGGAAGGTTAGGGTAAGGCTAGAACTTACGATGTTCGTAGTACGACCTAGTTCTGTTTAACAAATAAAAAATTGCTTGAGTGTCTCTGTGCGGTGATGGAAACATGAATGAAGTCATTTCAATCGGAAAAATGCTTAGTGAAGACACGAGGCGTAGCCGAGTGTTTTCATTAGGCATTTTTTCGGCATTTCTCGTCCATGGGACATTTCTCTTCATTTCACTAGGCATTTCTCGACTACGAGGCGTAGCTAGGAGTTTTGTGGTATTTTCCCGGTTGAAATGGTGTCATTCATATTTCTATCACAGTACAGAGACACGAAAGCTATTTTCTATTTGTTTTATATAATAACCAAGGTTTTCTCGAGTTTTCGTGATGTCATCCATGTCTCTGTACTCTAATAGAAAATGAAAATTACGTCAGCCGTGTCTCTGTACTAAGAGAGAAAATGAGGCTCGTCCAATCAAAGCGTGCTTAGGACGCCTGTTATTTTATAAAAATTCATACAACGTCTTGTTTCTCCTCTGCGCATATTATTAGAATTACGAAAAACCGAAACATTTCCTAATCTTCAGCTAACAAATAGAAAATTTGCACGAGTTTCTCTATACTGTGATAGAAACATTCATGACGCCATTTCAACTGGAAAAAAATCTAGAAAACACTCGGCGTCTATACCTTTTGTTTTTACTTGGCATTTTTCTGGTTGAAATGGCGTCATTCATGTTTCTATCACAGTACGGAGACACGAAAGCTATTTTCTATTTGTTTTATAAAAGAACCAAGGTTTTCTCGAGTTTTCGTGACGTGATTTGTCTCTATACTCTGAGAGAGAATGAGGCTCGTCCAATCAAAGCGTGCATAGGACGAGTATTATTTTATAATGTGATTTAAAACTTTCAGAAACAATTGCCTTCATTTTTGTTAAAATGTGCAGTAGAGATTTACCTGGTGGAAATCTTAGACGCAAAATGAAGATGAGAACCCAGCAAAAATTCGAAGATGTAATGTCACCACACTCAGGAATTAGACAGAAACACACGGATAAAGTTTAATAGAAGTTCACTGAAATGTTGCGCGTAGGCAACGAAACGTCAGTGAACTTCTGTTAAACTTTATCTGTGTGGTTCTTATTCCTGAGTGTGATGACATTACATCTTCGAATTTCGAGCTGGGCTCTCATCTTCACTTTGTGCCTTTATTTTTATGGCGACAACCAACATTGGGTTTTGGGCGCCGAGGGATAAGGTTGTGAGGTGTAAACCATTTGTGTTCAACGAGCTACACTGACTGCCGATGAAAAGAATTGAATTCAAAATTTTATTGCTCGTTTGTTTGTCTTCACTGGATTTGACTTAACTACTCGAAAAGCTTCTGAATTGAGGTGCTAGAACTGATTTCAGCGATGTTCTTTTTGTCCTGTGGATAAAGACCGTCACCTTAGGAGAACCAAATTGCGAACAATTTTCACGAAACAAATTTTGAAGCTTTTAAAAACCATTTTAAGAAAAAATCATGATGCAGATTTACTGCTCAAAAGTCCGTTTCGTCATCAGTATCATTGCGCTAGATAAGACGAGGACCAATACTGCTCATGAAACTTTTAGTCAAAATGTATCGTTGGTATAGCCTAGTACTGCTATAAACAATCTAGATTTATGTAAAAAGGTGTAAAAATAGTTGTGTGACACCAAACCATAAAGGTTCTAGACAGCAGTTTGTGTCTTGTCCCTCTTTGTGCGTATTTTGTTTATAGTTTGTTTACATACATTGTTTACATTGTATATATAAATATATATATATATATATATATATATATATACATATTGTTTACATGTATGCACATATACATATTTCTCAAATATTTTCGATTTATAAAAGTCATTAATAAATCATGAGGAAAATACAAAGAAAAATCATGACTGTTTCGTAGCATGAAATGTGATAAAATACGCTCATTTTTTTCTTCAAAATTTTGCGATTTAGAAAACGTTAATTTTCAAATATTATTAATAATTGCACAAACGGGTTGAGTAACGTTCCTGGCCATAAGATCAGTAAACAATGAAGTGATTTTTGAGACTCAACCGTTTGCTGTTGTAGAAAAAAGTTATATACTGTCTGAAACGTTACAACGACCTTAAAATCTACGACGTCAATTTGAACGACGAGGGCCATTAAAATTTCGCCATTTAAAGAAACTACGGTTTGGCCACTGTGCTTGATAATTGTGGCTTGTTTCATGACTCCTAAAATTCTCCAGTCCTCTTAAACGACTGTAGTCTCTGGTTGAATTCAGTCTTCAGTAATAGCTTTTTTCAATCCGCGAGTTGACATGGTCATTAAGACGTGAAAATGATCTGGGTGACGTTGTATGCAGGATCACGACGGTGTTGAGAATGCGCTGGAGAATAAAAATTATTCCTTCTCTTTGTTTTGCATGAATAATTGTTTTGTTTCGTAGAACGCGTCGTTGAAGTTGACGCCATATATCTTCAGGTCCCTAATTATCTATCATAACTGAGAGTTGAACGTATTAAATATACATCAATCCACATGTGTTATACGCACACGTGTGTGTATAATCACTTTGTGGGGGGAGAAGGGACGAACAGGTTTTGTACCGCTCCTACAATTGGAGGTCTACTGGCCGGCCTAAATAGCCCAAGTGTGCCAGGAGTAGTCCCAGGGAAGTCGATACCTTCACGTGGTTCCCCCTGTTCTTACTGAAGTCGACTACCGAAAAGCGGGCTGGTGGCGCTATAACTACCAGACATGGGATACTCGAGTACATTACGTGGCTCGAGTAACCCACGAGGGTCATGTTACCAACCATAACTTTCATACTTGACTCAAAATTGGCAGACAGTGCTTAACCGTCGGCTTGAGTATAAATTTTTTATTCTCGTCATAAAAATTAGAGTTCGATCATTAGAAAGTTGAATGATAATTTGTATGAGGTAACATGATCCTCTGGTTTATGTAGATCCTAATTCTTTGAAGTTGGAACTTAGTCGAGACAGTGTCTAGAATTTTGAAGCGTGTAGAGTGATAATGTTGTTTTGTTTTTTTGGGGGATTTTTGGGGTTTGTTTTTTCAATTGACATCTTTAGTTTCGTATCTAAATTGACCATTTTAGACCCCGTGATGTTTTCATGACTCTAATCACTGTTCCATGACGTGTACGCGGAGGAGATAACGGAATCCGAGGGTGCGCTTTCTCGTGAATGCGATGTTTAAGTGGATTATCATATCTCCTTTCTTCAATTTTTTGAAAAGAAAACGCGTGTATGTGGCGTTTGGCGGAGCGCAATGATAAAGAAACCTCCCGTATTTTGACTCGCATTTTTTTGCGTCGCATTTTTTGCTACTTCTGCCGGCTGGTCGACATCTGGATCGATTCTTTTTCTATCGATCGCCCCTCCCACTGTTTTTTCCCATGTGGCGCAAAATTCCTTTTTATACGAAAGAATTTTCATTCAATTGCACAACCTGTGCAATATTGGGACTTTGAAGTTTTCCTCCAAAGTGGTTTGATGTCCAACGACGGCAAGTTCTGTTCAGAGGTAAGTCTGGCTTAAACGTTGGTGGTTACCACTGCAGGTGTGTATGAAATGGTGCTTTATTACCAGGGTTTAACATCTAATTTTCTCTCGAAATTCAAATTTTAAAAAAATCTTTACCTGAAAAGACTAAAGTATTAATCTGCAATATTTCAGCTAAAATTTCGAAAGCTGTAAAATTGGCAAAAAAATCCACCGAAATTGTCGATTTCACCCTTCTATTTCGCGAAATGTTTCCATAATCAAAATCAACACAAGTTTTGAATTAAGCAGAAAACTAAATTGGGCAACAAACACCAGTTAACCACAATTTTCGGTGAAATTTCTCCACCTCAAAAATTCAACATCATTTAAGTCTGATGCGCTCTAAATTCGTGAAAAGTATTTTGTACCAACTTTCAAAATCTCAAAAAAGTGTGGGTTAACCCGATTACTTTCTGGTCAAATTTGCATGTAAAGTGCCTAAAATTAGTGCTAGACAATTTTATTTGGACTAAACGTTCATGTTTTAGGCTTATTTCAAACGTTAAATTCGAAAAATCATCAAAAAGCAAAGGTTTACCCCTCTACCTTTCAAAAACCATAGCTTAACTCATTTACTATTTGGTGAAATCTTCCGACCTCAAAAATTTTTGTAAATTTCGGTGTAAAGTGTCTCAAATTCGAGCTAAATGATATTATTTGGCCTCAATATTCATATTGATGGCTTATTTAGAACGTTTAAATTTCCTCGAAAACTGGCCAAAAACCAAAGGTTAATCACTTTAATCTTTAGTCCAGTTTTCCTAGCACCAATAGTCTGCTCATTTTCGGTGTAAAGTGCCTCCAACTGATACAAAACGATATTATTTGGCTTGAACTTTCATATTTAAGGCTTATTTCGAAGGTTTAAAATTTCTAGAAAATTATTCAAAAACGAAAGATTAATCCTTTTACTGTTTCGTCAAATTTTTAGAACTCCGATATTCCGCTCACTTTCGGTATAAACTCCCTACATTTGATGCAAACAGATATTATTTACCTGAAACTTTTATATTAATGCTTCGAAATTTCAAAATTGGTCTCAAACTGCTCAAATACAAAAGGATCACACCTTTACTTTTTGGTGAAATTTTTCCACCTAAAATATTCAACGTATTTTCATCCAAAAACCACTCCAATCACTGTAAAACTACTTTCTATGCAATAAACTTTCATATTTTCACCTTATCTCGAAATTTGGAAATTGGTTGAAAAATCGTCAAAAACCGAGGGTTAACCCCTTTACTTTTTGGTGAAATTTTTCCACCTGAAATATTCAACGTAATTTCACCGAAAAAGCACTCAAATGAGTGCAAAACTACTTTCTACGCAATAAACGTTCATATTTTCACCTTATCTCGAAAGTTGGAAATTGGTCGAAAAATCGTCAAAAACCAAAGGTTAACCACTTCACTTTTTGGTGAAATTTTTCCACCTAAAATATTCAACGTAATTTAACCGAAAAAGCACTCAAATGAGTGCAAAACTACTTTCTATGCAATAAACTTTCATATTTTCACCTTTTCTCGAAAGTTGTAAATTTGTCAAAAAATCGTCAAAAACCAAAGGTTAACCCCTTTACTTTTTGGTGAAATTTTTCCACCTTAAATATTCAACGTATTTTCATCCAAAAACCACTCCAATCACTGTAAAACTACTTTCTATGCAATAAACTTTCATATTTTCACCTTATCTGGAAAGTTGGAAATTGGTTGAAAAATCGTCAAAAACCAAAGGTTAACCCCTTTACTTTTTGGTGAAATTTTTCCACCTAAAATATTCAACGTAATTTCACCGTAAAAGCACTCAAACGAGTGTAAAACTACTTTCTATGCAATAAACTTTTATATTTTGACCTTATTTCGAAAGTTGGAAATTGGTCGAAAAATCGTCAAAAACCAAAGGTTAACCACTTCACTTTTTGGTGAAATTTTTCCACCTAAAATATTCAACGTAATTTCACCGAAAAAGCACTCAAATGAGTGCAAAACTACTTTCTACGCAATAAACTTTCATATTTTCACCTTTTCTCGAAAGTTGTAAATTTGTCAAAAAATCGTCAAAAACCAAAGGTTAACCCCTTTACTTTTTGGTGAAATTTTTCCACCTAAAATATTCAACGTATTTTCATCCAAAAACCACTCCAATCACTGTAAAACTACTTTCTATGCAATAAACTTTCATATTTTCACCTTATCTCGAAATTTGGAAATTGGTTGAAAAATCGTCAAAAACCGAGGGTTAACCCCTTTACTTTTTGGTGAAATTTTTCCACCTAAAATATTCAACGTATTTTCACCGTAAAAGCACTCAAACGAGTGCAAAACTACTTTCTATGCAATAAACTTTTATATTTTGACCTTATTTCGAAAGTTGGAAATTGGTCGAAAAATCGTGAAAAACCAAAGATTAACCACTTTACTTTTTGGTGAAATTTTTCCACCTAAAATATTCAACGTATTTTCATCCAAAAACCACTCCAATCACTGTAAAACTACTTTCTATGCAATAAACTTTCATATTTTCACCTTATCTGGAAAGTTGGAAATTGGTTGAAAAATCGTCAAAAACCAAAGGTTAACCCCTTTACTTTTTGGTGAAATTTTTCCACCTGAAATATTCAACGTAATTTCACCGAAAACGCACTCAAATGAGTGCAAAACTACTTTCTACGCAATAAACTTTCATATTTTCACCTTTTCTCGAAAGTTGTAAATTCGTCAAAAAATCGTCGAAAACCAAAGGTTAACCCCTTTACTTTTTGGTGAAATTTTTCCACCTAAAATATTCAACGTAATTTCACCGTAAAAGCACTCAAACGAGTGTAAAACTACTTTCTATGCAATAAACTTTTATATTTTGACCTTATTTCGAAAGTTGGAAATTGGTCGAAAAATCGTCAAAAACCAAAGGTTAACCCCTTTACTTTTTAGTGAAATTTTTCCACCTGGAATATTCAACGTAATTTCATCGAAAAAGCACTCAAATGAGTGCAAAACTACTTTCTACGCAATAAACTTTCATATTTTCACCTTATCTGGAAAGTTGGAAATTCGTCGAAAAATCGTCAAAAACCAAAGGTTAACCCCTTTACTTTTTGGTGAAATTTTTCCACCTAAAATATTCAACGTATTTTCATCCAAAAACCACTCCAATCACTGTAAAACTACTTTCTATGCAATAAACTTTCATATTTTCACCTTATCTCGAAATTTGGAAATTGGTTGTAAAATCGTCAAAAACCGAGGGTTAACCCCTTTACTTTTTGGTGAAATTTTTCCACCTGAAATATTCAACGTAATTTCACCGAAAAAGCACTCAAATGAGTGCAAAACTACTTTCTACGCAATAAACTTTCATATTTTCACCTTATCTCGAAAGTTGGAAATTGGTCGAAAAATCGTCAAAAACCAAAGGTTAACCACTTCACTTTTTGGTGAAATTTTTCCACCTAAAATATTCAACGTAATTTAACCGAAAAAGCACTCAAATGAGTGCAAAACTACTTTCTATGCAATAAACTTTCATATTTTCACCTTTTCTCGAAAGTTGTAAATTTGTCAAAAAATCGTCAAAAACCAAAGGTTAACCCCTTTACTTTTTGGTGAAATTTTTCCACCTTAAATATTCAACGTATTTTCATCCAAAAACCACTCCAATCACTGTAAAACTACTTTCTATGCAATAAACTTTCATATTTTCACCTTATCTCGAAAGTTGGAAATTGGTTGAAAAATCGTCAAAAACCAAAGGTTAACCCCTTTACTTTTTGGTGAAATTTTTCCACCTAAAATATTCAACGTAATTTCACCGTAAAAGCACTCAAACGAGTGTAATACTACTTTCTATGCAATAAACTTTTATATTTTGACCTTATTTCGAAAGTTGGAAATTGGTCGAAAAATCGTCAAAAACCAAAGGTTAACCCCTTTACTTTTTAGTGAAATTTTTCCACCTGAAATATTCAACGTAATTTCACCGAAAAAGCACTCAAATGAGTGCAAAACTACTTTCTACGCAATAAACTTTCATATTTTCACCTTTTCTCGAAAGTTGTAAATTCGTCAAAAAATCGTCAAAAACCAAAGGTTAACCCCTTTACTTTTTGGTGAAATTTTTCCACCTAAAATATTCAACGTATTTTCATCCAAAAACCACTCCAATCACTGTAAAACTACTTTCTATGCAATAAACTTTCATATTTTCACCTTATCTCGAAATTTGGAAATTGGTTGAAAAATCGTCAAAAACCGAGGGTTAACCCCTTTACTTTTTGGTGAAATTTTTCCACCTAAAATATTCAACGTATTTTCATCTAAAAACCACTCCAATCACTGTAAAACTACTTTCTATGCAATAAACTTTCATATTTTCACCTTATCTCGAAAGTTGGAAATTGGTCGAAAAATCGTCAAAAACCAAAGGTTAACCACTTTACTTTTTGGTGAAATTTTTCCACCTAAAATATTCAACGTAATTTCACCGTAAAAGCACTCAAACGAGTGCAAAACTACTTTCTATGCAATAAACTTTCATATTTTCACCTTATTTCGAAAGTTGGAAATTGGTCGAAAAATCGTCAAAAACCAAAGGTTAACCCCTTTACTTTTTGGTGAAATTTTTCCACCTAAAATATTCAACGTATTTTCATCCAAAAACCACTCCAATCACTGTAAAACTACTTTCTATGCAATAAACTTTCATATTTTCACCTTTTCTCGAAAGTTGTAAATTCGTCAAAAAATCGTCGAAAACCAAAGGTTAACCCCTTTACTTTTTGGTGAAATTTTTCCACCTAAAATATTCAACGTAATTTCACCGTAAAAGCACTCAAACGAGTGTAAAACTACTTTCTATGCAATAAACTTTTATATTTTGACCTTATTTCGAAAGTTGGAAATTGGTCGAAAAATCGTCAAAAACCAAAGGTTAACCCCTTTACTTTTTAGTGAAATTTTTCCACCTGGAATATTCAACGTAATTTCATCGAAAAAGCACTCAAATGAGTGCAAAACTACTTTCTACGCAATAAACTTTCATATTTTCACCTTATCTGGAAAGTTGGAAATTCGTCGAAAAATCGTCAAAAACCAAAGGTTAACCCCTTTACTTTTTGGTGAAATTTTTCCACCTAAAATATTCAACGTATTTTCATCCAAAAACCACTCCAATCACTGTAAAACTACTTTCTATGCAATAAACTTTCATATTTTCACCTTATCTCGAAATTTGGAAATTGGTTGTAAAATCGTCAAAAACCGAGGGTTAACCCCTTTACTTTTTGGTGAAATTTTTCCACCTGAAATATTCAACGTAATTTCACCGAAAAAGCACTCAAATGAGTGCAAAACTACTTTCTACGCAATAAACTTTCATATTTTCACCTTATCTCGAAAGTTGGAAATTGGTCGAAAAATCGTCAAAAACCAAAGGTTAACCACTTCACTTTTTGGTGAAATTTTTCCACCTAAAATATTCAACGTAATTTCACCGAAAAAGCACTCAAATGAGTGCAAAACTACTTTCTACGCAATAAACTTTCATATTTTCACCTTTTCTCGAAAGTTGTAAATTTGTCAAAAAATCGTCAAAAACCAAAGGTTAACCCCTTTACTTTTTGGTGAAATTTTTCCACCTAAAATATTCAACGTATTTTCATCCAAAAACCACTCCAATCACTGTAAAACTACTTTCTAAGCAATAAACTTTCATATTTTCACCTTATCTCGAAAGTTGGAAATTGGTCGAAAAATCGTCAAAAACCAAAGGTTAACCACTTTACTTTTTGGTGAAATTTTTCCACCTAAAATATTCAACGTAATTTCACCGTAAAAGCACTCAAACGAGTGTAATACTACTTTCTACGCAATAAACTTTTATATTTTGACCTTATTTCGAAAGTTGGAAATTGGTCGAAAAATCGTCAAAAACCAAAGGTTAACCCCTTTACTTTTTGGTGAAATTTTTCCACCTGAAATATTCAACGTAATTTCACCGAAAAAGCACTCAAATGAGTGCAAAACTACTTTCTACGGAATAAACTTTCATATTTTCACCTTTTCTCGAAAGTTGTAAATTCGTCAAAAAATCGTCAAAAACCAAAGATTAACCCCTTTACTTTTTGGTGAAATTTTTCCACCTAAAATATTCAACGTATTTTCATCCAAAAACCACTCCAATCACTGTAAAACTACTTTCTATGCAATAAACTTTTATATTTTCACCTTATCTCGAAATTTGGAAATTGGTTGAAAAATCGTCAAAAACCAAAAGTTAACCCCTTTACTTTTTGGTGAAATTTTTCCACCTAAAATATTCAACGTATTTTCACCGTAAAAGCACTCAAACGAGTGTAAAATTACTTTCTATGCATTAAACGTTTATATTTTGACCTTATTTCGAAAGTTGGAAATTGGTCGAAAAATCGTCAAAAACCAAAGGTTAACCACTTTACTTTTTAGTGAAAATTTTCCACCTAAAATATTCAACGTAATTTCACCGAAAAAGCACTCAAACGAGTGCAAAACTACCTTCTACGCAATAAACTTTCATATTTTCACCTTATCTCGAAAGTTGGAAATTGGTCGAAAAATCGTCAAAAACCAAAGGTTAACCCCTTTACTTTTTGGTGAAATTTTTCCACCTAAAATATTCAACGTATTTTCATCCAAAAACCACTCCAATCACTGTAAAACTACTTTCTATGCAATAAACTTTCATATTTTCACCTTATCTCGAAATTTGGAAATTGGTTGAAAAATCGTGAAAAACCAAAGGTTAACCCCTTTACTTTTTGGTGAAATTTTTCCACCTGAAATATTCAACGTAATTTCACCGAAAAATCACTCAAATGAGTGCAAAACTACTTTCTACGCAATAAACTTTCATATTTTCACCTTTTCTCGAAAGTTGTAAATTCGTCAAAAAATCGTCAAAAACCAAAGGTTAACCCCTTTACTTTTTGGTGAAATTTTTCCACCTAAAATATTCAACGTATTTTCATCCAAAAACCACTCCAATCACTGTAAAACTACTTTCTATGCAATAAACTTTCATATTTTCACCTTATCTGGAAAGTTGGAAATTGGTTGAAAAATCGTCAAAAACCAAAGGTTAACCCCTTTACTTTTTGGTGAAATTTTTCCACCTAAAATATTCAACGTATTTTCATCCAAAAACCACTCCAATCACTGTAAAACTACTTTCTATGCAATAAACTTTCATATTTTCACCTTATCTGGAAAGTTGGAAATTGGTTGAAAAATCGTCAAAAACCAAAGGTTAACCCCTTTACTTTTTGGTGAAATTTTTCCACCTGAAATATTCAACGTAATTTCACCGAAAACGCACTCAAATGAGTGCAAAACTACTTTCTACGCAATAAACTTTCATATTTTCACCTTTTCTCGAAAGTTGTAAATTCGTCATAAAATCGTCGAAAACCAAAGGTTAACCCCTTTACTTTTTGGTGAAATTTTTCCACCTAAAATATTCAACGTAATTTCACCGTAAAAGCACTCAAACGAGTGTAAAACTACTTTCTATGCAATAAACTTTTATATTTTGACCTTATTTCGAAAGTTGGAAATTGGTCGAAAAATCGTCAAAAACCAAAGGTTAACCCCTTTACTTTTTGGTGAAATTTTTCCACCTAAAATATTCAACGTAATTTCACCGAAAAAGCACTCAAATGAGTGCAAAACTACTTTCTACGCAATAAACTTTCATATTTTCACCTTATCTGGAAAGTTGGAAATTCGTCGAAAAATCGTCAAAAACCAAAGGTTAACCCCTTTACTTTTTGGTGAAATTTTTCCACCTAAAATATTCAACGTATTTTCATCCAAAAACCACTCCAATCACTGTAAAACTACTTTCTATGCAATAAACTTTCATATTTTCACCTTATCTCGAAATTTGGAAATTGGTTGAAAAATCGTCAAAAACCGAGGGTTAACCCCTTTACTTTTTGGTGAAATTTTTCCACCTGAAATATTCAACGTATTTTCACCGTAAAAGCACTCAAACAAGTGTAAAATTACTTTCTATGCATTAAACGTTTATATTTTCACCTTATCTCGAAAGTTGGAAATTGGTCGAAAAATCGTCAAAAACCAAAGGTTAACCACTTTACTTTTTGGTGAAATTTTTCCACCTAAAATATTCAACGTATTTTCATCCAAAAACCACTCCAATCACTGTAAAACTACTTTCTATGCAATAAACTTTCATATTTTCACCTTATCTGGAAAGTTGGAAATTGGTTGAAAAATCGTCAAAAACCAAAGGTTAACCCCTTTACTTTTTGGTGAAATTTTTCCACCTAAAATATTCAACGTAATTTCACCGTAAAAGCACTCAAACGAGTGTAATACTACTTTCTATGCAATAAACTTTCATATTTTCACCTTATTTCGAAAGTTGGAAATTGGTCGAAAAATCGTCAAAAACCAAAGGTTAACCCCTTTACTTTTTGGTGAAATTTTTCCACCTGAAATATTTAACGTAATTTCACCGAAAAAGCACTCAAATGAGTGCAAAACTACTTTCTACGCAATAAACTTTCATATTTTCACCTTTTCTCGAAAGTTGTAAATTCGTCAAAAAATCGTCAAAAACCAAAGGTTAACCCCTTTACTTTTTGGTGAAATTTTTCCACCTAAAATATTCAACGTATTTTCATCCAAAAACCACTCCAATCACTGTAAAACTACTTTCTATGCAATAAACTTTCATATTTTCACCTTATCTCGAAATTTGGAAATTGGTCGAAAAATCGTCAAAAACCAAAGGTTAACCCCTTTACTTTTTGGTGAAATTTTTCCACCTAAAATATTCAACGTATTTTCACCGTAAAAGCACTCAAACAAGTGTAAAATTACTTTCTATGCATTAAACGTTTATATTTTCACCTTATTTCGAAAGTTGGAAATTGGTCGAAAAATCGTCAAAAACCAAAGGTTAACCCCTTTACTTTTTGGTGAAATTTTTCCACCTAAAATATTCAACGTATTTTCATCCAAAAACCACTCCAATCACTGTAAAACTACTTTCTATGCAATAAACTTTCATATTTTCACCTTATCTGGAAAGTTGGAAATTGGTTGAAAAATCGTCAAAAACCAAAGGTTAACCCCTTTACTTTTTGGTGAAATTTTTCCACCTAAAATATTCAACGTATTTTCATCCAAAAACCACTCCAATCACTGTAAAACTACTTTCTATGCAATAAACTTTCATATTTTCACCTTATCTGGAAAGTTGGAAATTGGTTGAAAAATCGTCAAAAACCAAAGGTTAACCCCTTTACTTTTTGGTGAAATTTTTCCACCTGAAATATTCAACGTAATTTCACCGAAAACGCACTCAAATGAGTGCAAAACTACTTTCTACGCAATAAACTTTCATATTTTCACCTTTTCTCGAAAGTTGGAAATTGGTCGAAAAATCGTCAAAAACCAAAGGTTAACCCCTTTACTTTTTGGTGAAATTTTTCCACCTAAAATATTCAACGTATTTTCATCCAAAAACCACTCCAATCACTGTAAAACTACTTTCTATGCAATAAACTTTCATATTTTCACCTTATCTCGAAAGTTGGAAATTGGTCGAAAAATCGTCAAAAACCAAAGGTTAACCACTTTACTTTTTGGTGAAATTTTTCCACCTAAAATATTCAACGTAATTTCACCGTAAAAGCACTCAAACGAGTGCAAAACTACTTTCTATGCAATAAACTTTTATATTTTGACCTTATTTCGAAAGTTGGAAATTGGTCGAAAAATCGTGAAAAACCAAAGATTAACCACTTTACTTTTTGGTGAAATTTTTCCACCTAAAATATTCAACGTATTTTCATCCAAAAACCACTCCAATCACTGTAAAACTACTTTCTATGCAATAAACTTTCATATTTTCACCTTTTCTCGAAAGTTGGAAATTGGTTGAAAAATCGTCAAAAACCAAAGGTTAACCCCTTTACTTTTTGGTGAAATTTTTCCACCTAAAATATTCAACGTATTTTCATCCAAAAACCACTCCAATCACTGTAAAACTACTTTCTATGCAATAAACTTTCATATTTTCACCTTATCTGGAAAGTTGGAAATTGGTTGAAAAATCGTCAAAAACCAAAGGTTAACCCCTTTACTTTTTGGTGAAATTTTTCCACCTGAAATATTCAACGTAATTTCACCGAAAACGCACTCAAATGAGTGCAAAACTACTTTCTACGCAATAAACTTTCATATTTTCACCTTTTCTCGAAAGTTGTAAATTCGTCAAAAAATCGTCGAAAACCAAAGGTTAACCCCTTTACTTTTTGGTGAAATTTTTCCACCTAAAATATTCAACGTAATTTCACCGTAAAAGCACTCAAACGAGTGTAAAACTACTTTCTATGCAATAAACTTTTATATTTTGACCTTATTTCGAAAGTTGGAAATTGGTCGAAAAATCGTCAAAAACCAAAGGTTAACCCCTTTACTTTTTAGTGAAATTTTTCCACCTGGAATATTCAACGTAATTTCATCGAAAAAGCACTCAAATGAGTGCAAAACTACTTTCTACGCAATAAACTTTCATATTTTCACCTTATCTCGAAAGTTGGAAATTGGTTGAAAAATCGTCAAAAACCAAAGGTTAACCCCTTTACTTTTTGGTGAAATTTTTCCACCTGAAATATTCAACGTAATTTCATCGAAAAAGCACTCAAATGAGTGCAAAACTACTTTCTACGCAATAAACTTTCATATTTTCACCTTATCTGGAAAGTTGGAAATTCGTCGAAAAATCGTCAAAAACCAAAGGTTAATCCCTTTACTTTTTGGTGAAATTTTTCCACCTAAAATATTCAACGTATTTTCATCCAAAAACCACTCCAATCACTGTAAAACTACTTTCTATGCAATAAACTTTCATATTTTCACCTTATCTCGAAAGTTGGAAATTGGTCGAAAAATCGTCAAAAACCAAAGGTTAACCCCTTTACTTTTTGGTGAAATTTTTCCACCTAAAATATTCAACGTATTTTCATCCAAAAACCACTCCAATCACTGTAAAACTACTTTCTATGCAATAAACTTTCATATTTTCACCTTATCTCGAAAGTTGGAAATTGGTCGAAAAATCGTCAAAAACCAAAGGTTAACCCCTTTACTTTTTGGTGAAATTTTTCCACCTAAAATATTCAACGTAATTTCACCGTAAAAGCACTCAAACGAGTGCAAAACTACTTTCTATGCAATAAACTTTCATATTTTGACCTTATTTCGAAAGTTGGAAATTGGTCGAAAAATCGTGAAAAACCAAAGATTAACCACTTTACTTTTTGGTGAAATTTTTCCACCTTAAATATTCAACGTATTTTCACTGTAAAAGCACTCAAACGAGTGTAAAATTACTTTCTATGCACTAAACTTTTATATTTTGACCTTATTTCGAAAGTTGGAAATTGGTCGAAAAATCGTCAAAAACCAAAGGTTAACCCCTTTACTTTTTAGTGAAATTTTTCCACCTGAAATATTCAACGTAATTTCACCGAAAAAGCACTCAAATGAGTGCAAAACTACTTTCTACGCAATAAACTTTCATATTTTCACCTTATCTCGAAAGTTGGAAATTGGTCGAAAAATCGTCAAAAACCAAAGGTTAACCACTTTACTTTTTGGTGAAATTTTTCCACCTAAAATATTCAACGTAATTTCACCGAAAACGCACTCAAATGAGTGCAAAACTACTTTCTACGCAATAAACTTTCATATTTTCACCTTTTCTCGAAAGTTGGAAATTGGTTGAAAAATCGTCAAAAACCAGAGTTTTAACCCCTTTACTTTTTGGTGAAATTTTTCCACCTAAAATATTCAACGTATTTTCATCCAAAAACCACTCCAATCACTGTAAAACTACTTTCTATGCAATAAACTTTCATATTTTCACCTTATCTCGAAAGTTGGAAATTGGTCGAAAAATCGTCAAAAACCCCTTTACTTTTTGGTGAAATTTTTCCACCTGAAATATTCAACGTAATTTCACCGATAAAGCACTCAAATGAGTGCAAAACTACTTTCTACGCAATAAACTTTCATATTTTCACCTTATTTCGAAAGTTGGAAATTGGTCGAAAAATCGTCAAAAACGAAAGTTTAACCTCTTTACTTTTTGGTGAAATTTTTCCACATAAAATTTTGGACGTAATTTTACCCAAAAACCACTCCAGTCATTGCAAATGTAAATTCTATATACTAAACTTTCATATTTTTAGCTTCTTTGGAAAGTTTTAAATTGGTCGTAAAATCGTCAAAAACCAAAGGTTAACCCCATTACTTTTTTGTGAAATTTTTCGACCTAAATATTCAAAAAATTTCACTCAAAAATAATTCCAGTCACTGGAAAACTAAATGCTGTGCCGTAAAGTTTCATATTTTGAGCTTATTTCGGAAGTTTGAAATTGGTCGAAAAATTTTTAGTGAAATTTTCCACCTTAAATATTCGACGTAATTCCATCCAAAAACCACTGCAGTCACTGTCAAAACTAAATTGTATGCAATAAACTTTCATGTTTTGAATTTATTTCGAAAGTTTTAAATTCGTCGAAAAACCTTTACTTTTTGGTCAAATTTTTCGATCTAAAATATTCAAAAAAATTTCACCCAAAAACCACTCCAGTCACTGTAAAACTAAATTCTATGCATTAAACTTTTATATTTTCAGCTTATTTCTAAAGTTTTAAATTGGTGGAAAAATCGTCAAAAACCAAAGGTTAACCCGTTTACTTTTTGTTCAAATTATTCGACGTAAAATATTGAAATAATTTAAGTCTTAGCCTTATTTCGGCGAGTTTAGAATAAAAATGAGTTAAAATTTCGAGACCGTAAATCTTCACGAAAGAGTAAAGAGGTTAACCCATTGTTCTGGACGATTTTTCGACCAATTTTAAAGTGTCATAAAAACATTAGAAAATGAAATTTAAGGCCTAGAAATTAAGTCTTAGCCTTATTTCAGTCGGTTTAGGCTTAAAATTAGTTCAAATTTCGAGGTCGAAAATCTTCACCGAAGAGTAAAGGGCTTAACCCATGGTTTTGGACGATATCTCGACATTTTAAACTGTAGTAAAAACGTGAGAAAATGAAACTTTAGGGCAAGGAATTAGGTCTTAGCCTTGTTTCAGTCATTTTAGGCTTAAAATGGGTTCATATTTCGAGGTCGAAAATCTTCACCAAAAACTGAAGGGTTTAACCCATGGTTTTGAAGCTGTTTCGGCCAATTTAAACTTTCGAGATAAGTTCAGAATGTGAAAGTACAGTCCATGGAAGACAGTTTTTCCACTACTTTTGCATGCTCAAACGAAACTTTAATGTTTTTCGAATCTGGAACTCCTGAAAATTTCTGATTATGGAAAACCCTTGGTTTCCTAGGTAATAAGAAGGAATCATTTTCAGAATGTAGGAGATATTTGTGATGTTAAAACCTCATCGTGTCAATTTTGTAGGTTGTGAAAAAGTTGTGTATGACGAACTGAGAAGGTAGGGTTGATCTTGATACAAGCAATAATAAAGACCTGTCATTTTAATAGGAATAATTATGTAATCTAACATATTGACGAAGTGCTACCTAAGTGTGCTGCCGGTCTGTCTTCATTTCAGTCACAGACGCAACTAACAGTTCGAAAGACTGATGTCAACTTACGTCACACGAAAGTAGCCAGCATGTAGCAGATTTGAAGTGCACATGAAACGGATATTGTTCAACTTTTTGAAAGACTTCAGAAAGTAATAAATGGCATTAAGAATTTCGCACCTACCAGATATTAATTTAACAGGAAACCACCAAGTTAGATATTACATTTAAGGGTACCGTAGTAAGGTTTAAATAGCAAAATAGCTTTGAAACAGTTGGGAGATAAACAGCAAGAAAAATAACGGAGTCCGCTTGTTAGTCCAAAAAGATTCTTCTGCTGTTCACCTCCATGTTATACATATAGTCTTCAGAGTTACATTTATCTTTCGTTTGGTATGCACCTCAACATCCATTCTTAACAACAACGAATGTCATTATTTCACTTTTCATTGCCATTCGGACAAGTTAGATTCGGCATACAGTTTGGAATTTTTACAGATTTGGGTGAGGAAATCGTGGAATATTTAAGTGTGTTTGATGAAGACCATGAAACCTCGAGAATGAAGCTGATTGCCTTGATCTGTCCGACAGAATACACAAGGCTAGTCTGTTCCAGCCCTATGTAGATGGACGCCATACGTGCACCACAACCACGTATGCTTGAGGTGAAGAAAGAGGTTTGTGGGTAGGTGGCTGTGGCTATACCTCTAATGGAAAGCCTGGATCACCAGGAACCGGATAGGGATTGGGTGTTAGTGATTTTTTTAAAGCCTCCACACAGTTGCCAGGAATTAACGAACCTAGAAAAGTTAACATAGAATGTTTAAGATCTTCAACATCTATTGTAACACGGCTGTGACATCTTTTTAAAAACTGTTATGCCAAACCTTACGACCACTCGACTGGTTGTGGCAGGACCTAAGAAAAATTGTTCCAATATTTTAACCATAATGCTTTGCAAACGTAAGTTAACTCTGATACAACCCCCAACAATGAACGAAATTCAAGGACTTATCAAGAATTTTCGAGACTTTCCTCAGTAAATTCAAAGACAGGGATACGGAAGTATTTTTTAAAATGGTGTATACCTTGCTTTTCGATATGAAACTAAAATAGGTCTAACAATCTTAACACAAATATCCACAAATAAACTCAAATTTCCAGTTCCTACAACGCAGTTTTACCACTGAACGTACGTCCGCTATTTGTAATCAATGGTGTTTTAGCAAGGTTCGAGTAAGGATCTGTTGATCAGCGGTTATTTCTGACCTGTATCAATGATTTAGCAATGGTTTGGCCTTTGCCAAGGATGTACGCTGAGGAGACAATGTCTAGTTTAATCTCCAAATTAATCTAAATGGTTGGCACAACCCAAATATCCTCCGCCCCAGCCTTCCTTAAACCCAGCTCATGTTCACAACATCTCGATTCAAAATTATAATACTGAGAACTAAACAAAAGATAAGAAATCAATAGTATTAACCCTTTCCAGTTCGAGATGTTCCCTGGCGAGCACTTACCTACAATACGTAAGCCATCCACTGTTCTCACACGAATGATTTGCATCCGGGAATTACTACCGCCTTGCGTTGCTAGGATATTCTCGACTTGGTTCCAGACTCTTAAAACGGAGCCGCTGAGAATGTGGTAAGTCCTTTTGCGAAGTCCTACTGCACACGTTAAACCCAACGCTTTCTTTTTACAATTTCCCTTCCTAGAATTGAAACAGAACCAACGTTTCAACTAACTTCGATCAATCTAGAATGAAGCTGGTTTAAAGTAAAAACTCTTCAATACGTCTACTTCAAAATAAAAAAATTCTAAGAGAAAATAAAATGAATTTGAGACGGCCAGTATTACAGCGAGAGCAAATGTAACAGTTCCATTTCTCTAACTCCCGTCAACTTTAGTGCTCATTTGCCAGTAGTTTGAAAGACAATATCTAGCCCAAGACAACACAACACTACATACCATGACACTTCATGACTAGTGTCGTTACATTACGCGATACAACATAACGCAAGACAACGCAAACACAACGCAAACACAGCGCAGCACAGCACAGCACAACGCAACACAACACAACACAACACAACACAACAGGGCACGAAACAACACGGCACAAAACAACTTGTCATTTTACACAGTATAAGACAATACATGACGTTATTACGTTATGATATAACTAAGCAGAGCAAAACAACATATACTGAAGAAGTACATCACGAAGCACAGCAAAGTATAATAAATGTAATTCACCAAATATTTCACTATTATTAACTTAATAAAATTTACTCGTTCCTACAACTTTTCGTTCAACCTTTATTTTCTTGAAAACTTACCAGTAAGAATGAGTGCACTGACTTTCCGAGAAATTATACTGCTCAACCCAGGCGGACTGTGCGGCCCATACAGCAACCTGAAGATTAGGAACAGTAATCATGTAAATAAAATGTCAAGGTAACACGTAATTAATAGTTTAGTGCTGCCTAAATTACCGCCATGATTTTACGACAAAAGTTTCTTGCGTTGGCTTCTCAGAATCCATACATTGACAAAATCAGACAGTTTTCATGGTTTTACGAAACGTGGCGGCAACATTGGTAACTGCTTGATGAACGGATTTTGTCATGTGCCTAATAAAACACAAAGGTCCAACAGCCATGTTGCCACAGCACAGAACATGTGCAAGGCTGTAAGAGAAGCAAACGAAATTGGCCAACCAAACTAACAGTGGATTGCTATGCGGAAGTAAGGCATGAGATGGATAGGAGTAATGTAATTGACTCGCATGGATTTTAGTGCTCCAAGCAACGAAACATGTACGTAGTGAAACGGAACTTTACTCAGGCATTTCTACTGTCGAACTTGAGACCACAACTAGGGCTTACTACTCTAAACATTATGAATAGAAATGTCCCAGTAATTATTGAAGTTAAAATATTATGAAAAAATATTTTCCCGACGCATCTACATCATCCAAGAACTACGAGTACCACTTTCTCGAAAAAGAAAGCAGAAGCGAAGAGGTAGCGAAGAAACTGGAAGTGACAGTACACGCAATCCTAAAGTTTATGCCATACAGAAACCTTATAAGGATTTTTCAGCATAGTTCACAGTAATAGTTTCTACAGGTAAAGAAAGTAAAACGCCAAGACAATAAATCAAACAGTATTCACGGAAAATCATGACTATTCACGTCAAGTCTCTGACTTGTACATCTGCGAAATGCGACAGACTTTTTACCGACAGAAACTAAAGACTAAGCATGAGAATATGCGGACGAACTAAATCTAAAACCTTTTTATTTATCAAAGGTTCTCTACTGCTCGTTGATTCTAAATTTAATTTTTAACCACTTGGCATAAACAGGTGAAAACACTGGCAAAACTGATGTTTGAATACTAATGAATTTCATAAGACGCAACTACACATATCGCATGCAGAGTGTATCATAGAACGTTAATTCCTCTCCGAAAAGATACGATTTCATTCGCTCGCAGATTTCCTTCATAAGGAGTTTTGAAAAAAAGGCAATCGCAGTAGTTAGTACAAAATTAATTTTCTCCACGCTGATCAAATTATTTCAACAATTAAAACGCAGGAAATAAGTACCTTATTTTTATTGCTTTGCGCGCTTAATTAAAAGATTAATGTAAATGCTAATTTCACGAAATAGCGAATGTCAACGGAATTAAAATTTAGTATATACATGGGGACAAGACATGACGCAAGAGAAGACACACACGCATTATAATTCGTAGAGCCCACGATCAGTTATGTTACTCTCCTGTACGTCCAACGACTTCGGGCAAAAACGTTATCGCGAGCAATTATGTTATGTTACTTTTTATTTCCCGAAAAGTTCAGCGTTATCTCAGAATATTATTAGCCATATTAAGTACAGGAGAAATTTTCGCGACAACTTAATGATGATGTGCAGGGTTTCGCATCTATTTCAGAATCATCCTCATGGTAGCGTGACGAGACAATTTCATGGTAATGAACTTGTCATGAAATTTTCTCGTCATATTACCCTGCACGATGATGATGATTCTAATATATAATGGCGATCACGTTCAAAAATTTCCTCTTTTCGCCATTAATCCGAGAATCTCTCTCATCACCTGTGCCGATGTTTCAAACGTTTGACAACTTCGAGAATGGCAAAAGTATTTTCTTTTTCCCAAAAATTTTGGCGACTTGCTTTAGGAAACATAAGGCTTGTTTGTTCGAGCCAAATCTCTGGTAAAACGACCAATAAATGTCACTCATCGGACAAATATGTGCAGAACACACAGACGTTCCAGGTAAAAACTTGAAAGGGAGCATCATAAGCATTCCTCCAAATACTCTCGCCTTTTATTCAACATTTGGACATTTTTCTTAAGTCTGTTGCTTGATTATTCGTCTTTTTACTTTACGTTAAGATGACCCGTCATTCATTTTTTGGAAAAGAAAGTTCGCACAACCTCTCCAGTTTTTCAGAGAACGAAATGTCTGTCAAAAAAATTTTAAAGTACAGCCACCACACGATTGGTTTTGAAAATAGACAGTTCGACAGAAAATGACATTTTATCATTGTACAGCTGCTCTAACCATCTCTTCAACATTGATGTAGTTTTAAAGAGAAAAGTCCAAATATTCCATCTCCAACAATGGCCACTTAGTGTTTGTACTTATAAAGCCTATGGGAAGGGCTTCAGTACTCTTCTAAACAGAAGAAAACTGGGGCTATCAAGTTGAAATGTCTCTGTACATTTTTACTCAATAATATGCAGTTTTAATAAAATGGTTGAAACTTTTAATACATATATCCTGATGCTATTTTAACATTTATCATCGACTTTTATTAATATTTCCTCATTATGAAACCACAGAATTAAATCACCAACTTTTCTTTTTTTTATAGAACTGTCAATAGGATTAGTACCCATTTGACAAAGTTATATGAACAATCCAGCTTTAGCTGGAGTTTTCATTTCTTTTTCACTTCTTCCATGTTGATAACCTATTACAGTATAATGCAGAGAAAAGTTGTACAAGGCAAAACTACGAAATTCTCTTGTACGTAACCTGCAGCGATACCTCAAACAAATAATTCTGAAATGTCGCAAGAACTAAAACCAATTAAAACGAGAAATTTCCAGAAAAATGTGGTAATTGGCGTCTCCATAAGGTTAATTTGTTTTGTTAGACTATGGGAGGGTTTTTGAAGAACTCAGATATAAATCTTTAATTACGGTCAACCGCAAATTCCATCTGATCGTTGATCGTAGTAATAAAAAAAAAAACAGTTGTAATTTGTTGCCTTGGCGTACGTAAAAACGCTGCTGCTGCTGAACACAGCACTGGAGACAAAATCCGAAAGATGTCTCTCAACACGTCCATATCAAACGCTACCATACAACTTTGTCTTTCCATGATCTCTTACGTAGAGAGTTCACCTTCTAAAGCTTACACCTTTAACGCCATTGCCGCTTGTGCGGTGAATGCCTTTCTCACCATCAGTGGAACTCTTGTTAACTCTTCGGTGATCATAGCTTTCTGGAAATCGCCTGTGCTTCGCAACAAGACACCTTTCTTCCTCATTATGGTGCTTTCGCTATCCGATCTGGCAGTTAGCCTTTTTGTTCATCCATTTTTCATTCTTATCACAGTTAAACAACTCACAGGAACTGGCGACTGTATCACAAAGACGGTGTACCTCACTGTCGTAACGCTCATAACAGGCTTTTCCGCTGAAATACTATTCGTGATAAACATTGAAAGATACCTGGCCATTGTATATCCGTTTTTTTACCAACGACATGTTACGAATAAGAAGATCTTGGCAGTGATATTTGTACTGTGGGCGCTATGGATACAAGTAACAATCGTACCGTTCCTCAACACCAAACTTCAAACCACGATTATCACAATTTGCGTCACAGTGTTATGCCTCACGACAATTTTTGTATACACAAGGGTTTTCCAAATTGCAAGACAAAAACGGCGACTTGGCCCGAAGCCTTCAATGTTAAGGACGCCTTTACAAGAGGATTCCACCTTGGTATCAAGCTGCGTTAAAACGACACCAGGCGAGCGTCAGAAAGCAAAACTGGCCACGTTCATGAAGGATATTAAACTGGCCAAGATGTTCATCCTCATAGTGGTCTGTTCCCAAACGTGTTATCTGCCCAACGTAGCGTACCACGTATATTTGCGTTTGAGGAACAAAGCGATTAAAACGGAGAAGTCTTTGATGGTAGGAACGTGGGTTATATTATTTGTGACACTAAACTCTACTCTCAATTCTTTAATATTTTTCTGGAAAAATTCGCAGTTAAGAAAGGAAACACTGCGGATTACAAAGTGCACTTAAAGAGAGCCAGAAAGAAAAGGTACAGACGAATAAATGAGAATAAGGAAAAGAAAGAAAGAGAGATTAAAGAGATAAAGGAACTAAAAAAAAACAATAGAGAGAGAAAGACAGAGAAAAAAGACATTTTTTTGTGACATAACTACATCATTTTCAAATAAAATTGCTTTACATAAAAATCCTTAATAGTAAAATATTCATCCAAATTCAATTAAAATAAATAAACCAAATTCCGAAAAATAACATCCTGTAAACCCAAGATTTGATTTTACAACATGTTAATTTGCGGAATTTCCTTTATTTTTTACTTTTTAAAATTGTCGGCTGGTAATGGTTTTTCAATTGAAATACATCTGTCAACATGACTGATGTATAAAATAGCCAAGGTGTCAACAGTTTCATAGGCAAAAAAATCAACTTACTGTTAAGATGGCCTATGGCTAACAACCGCATTAAAGTAAATTGAAATAAATGAACTAAAGACATTCCAGTCTAGATGAAGGTCTTCGTGCTTATTTGAGAAGACTCAGAGAACAACACAAGCTGAGGTAAAATTAACCTCTTAGTAGTAGTCTCCTATTAAAGTGGTAGTCTGAATGTTGCTGTCGTGTGAGAAGACTTTGGAAATGATACAAGCTGAAATAACAAAGACAAGATACGAGTTGGCACCACTTTTCTAGGGCAGTCTTCGGCTTGGAAACATGTCATCAGTTTGAAGCAGTGAACTCAGTTTCCATATCTGGAATGCCAACTGGCCAATGAAACGTAAAGCTAAGATGGCCGCCCATGGAGAGCAATTTTGTACGTCAATTTCAGTCCCCTACGCGGGCTTCTACGTCAGTTTTAGTCTCCCACGCGACTTTTTACATTTTCTGAAGATTTCTCTTTGAAAATACACACAAAATAAGTCTTCAAAAGATAGAAATGAGTTTAAGAATGTCAAATATATTTCGAGAAAGTCGAACCGAGTTACAGGTTATATATTTGCACGAAAATAAATTACCAAACTGACGAGAAAACTGATAAAACGATCTCGAAAAATTACTTAAGGAAACTATTAAGTACACGACCTTTTTTTACCGTCAGTTTACCATCTTTAGACAATTTAGGACAGTTCTTAGGCCACACGGCAATAATGAATCCTTTTAAACACTCGAATGTATAAAACTGCTCCAGTAATATTTCTTCTGCGCGCTTTTTTCATGGTTGTGAATGTTTTCGAAGCCGAACCAAACAAAAACTAAAGATTAAAGTCGTGTAAAGGACTGGAACTGACGTACATACCGCAAGGAGGACTGGTACTGACGTCCAAAATTTTCCTCCACAGGCAGCCATCTTGGCTTCACTTTTTGCTCGAGCGAGTTAGCATTCCAGATATGGAAATTGAGTTGACTGGTTTCAAGTTCACAAAAATCTAAATTACTTGACGACCATCACGTTGAGTAAGCTGCTACGAACGTTAACAAGAGAGTGATCGTATCAAGGCAGATTTCACCATACTTAGGCTCCACTAGCAGACCGACGCGTTCAATGCTTTTGCGCGATGAACTATAGAAATACGTCCCAATAACACACTGCAGTCAGCCAGCGTGTCCAGTCATGGAGCATTAGATAACCAAAGGAAGCTATCAATTATTAATTAACCATTACAGCTACAGGTGAACCACCACAGCTGCAGGTGCACAGCAGTGATGGATGAATCACGTTCTTTTTTCCACCTGATGGTCAACTGTGAACCTTTGATCTGGTAAAAGAACCGTGACCAATAAGTCATAAGAGGGAATGCAAACGAGCCCAACGCACTTAGACACTTCTGTAGCAGAAACCAGTATCTATATATGTATGAATATCCAAATATGTAAACATGTAAAAATTCCTGTAAAAATTTCCCTGGTTCCCAATGCATGTTCCACCTGACTCCTCCGCAAAATCATATACACAATGCAGAGCCTAAAAAAAGAGTGGTCTTGGAACCAGGCGAAGCGATACGAGAACGCGATTTTGAACAGACGTTGATTCAGAACGCAGGCTGTTGTATAGAAAAAAGACAGTTGTTTGTTCCGGAAAAACCGATGCCAGTTAAATCAACAAACCTGTGCGGTGTTCTTGGCAAATACACGTAGACATTCAAACCGAAACCTGACAGGAGACCCATTCGATTAAATGTTTAAGTTTAATATCTCACGCTTAAACGGTGCGGCATTTTCTTGGTAAATATCAGAAATTTTTATTACATTGACTTGAGACAAAGAAGTTGTTAAGTGTTTGAAAGTAACATCAAAAGACCTCCTATTGTCGTACATTACTGACCTCGAATGTGATTGCATAAAGTTTCATGAAAACACAATGTTAACTACCGTCGCTATAAGCTTAATTCATTTGATCCACCGATTAGGAAAGTGTTTCTAAAGAGGCAAAATACAATATCCTTAATTACGATCAAGAGTGAGATTTGTTTGCATACAAAGATTAGCCAATAAAGAAGATAGCACAAAGCGCAGTCGTAATTAATTTCCTCTGGACATAAGCAACGCGAAGCAGTTGAAGACACGACGTTCCAGATATAGCACGATATTACGCAAGAACACATTTTGAAGAATGTCTTTCACCACATCCATACCAAACCATACTGTGCAGTTTTGTCTTTCCTTAATCTCCTACGTACGAACCCCACCGTCACAAGCTTACACCTTAAACGGTATCGCCACCTGTGTCATAAATACCGTTCTAACCGTCAGTACGACTCTCGTTAACGCGCTGGTCATCGTAGCTTTCTGGAAGTCGCCACTGCTCAGAAACAAAACACCTTTCTTCCTCATAATGGTGCTCTCGATAACCGACCTTGCCGTGGGCCTTCTCGTTCATCCCCTGTTCATTCTCACCACGGTCAAACAACTCACAGGAACAGGTGACTGTATGTCAAAGACGGCCTACCTGACCATTGCATCCTTGGTGACAGGTTTATCAGGAATGACGCTGCAAGTTATAAACATTGAACGGTACTTAGCCATAGTGTATCCGTTTGTTTACCAACGACATGTAACTAAAATGAAGCTCTTGGCAGCGACACTTGTTTTGTGGGCGCTTTGGGTACCCGTCCCGATCGCTCCGTTTTTCAGCACCAAACTTCAAGGTGCGCTCGTTACAATGTATGTCACAATGGTGTGCTTCACAACGATCTTCGTCTACACGAAGATATTCAAGATTGCGAGGAGAAAACGACGCCTGGCGCCTAAACCTTCAATCCTCAGCACGACGATTCAAGAGAATCCTACGTTGTCTTCAGATATGCCCACAACACCTGCCGAGCATCAGAGATCTAAACTCACAGAAGTCATGAAGGATATTAAAATAGCCAAAATGTTTATTCTCATAGTTGTCTCCTCTCAAATGTGCTACTTGCCTGATATAGCTTACCATTTGTACTTGCACGTAAAGAAAGAAGTGGTTAAAACAGAGACATCGTTGATGTTAGGAGCTTGGGTAATAACGTTAATCACAGTTAACTCCAGCCTTAATTCTTTGATATTCTTCTGGAAAAACTCGCAGTTGAGAAAGGAAATTCTGCGGATTGTAAGGTGCGGTTGATAAGAAGCTTGTTAATAAGGAAGAAAAGGATAAAAAGTAAGGGGTAGAGAGAAAGGGGAGGCAGAAAAGGGAAGGAACAAAGGAGTGAAAGAGTCGAAATAGGGGAGAAAGAGTGTGAAAGACAGACTGTTTGCGCTACAGAGTGAGAGAGTGAGAGGAAAGGAAGAAAGAAAGAAAGAAAGAGAGAAAGAAAGAAAACTAGAGAAAGAAACAAAGGCAAAAAAGAGGAAGAATGCAAGAAAGGACGGAAAGAATAAGGAAAGGCATAAAGAAAGAAGTAGAGAAAAAAGAAACTGATTGTAAGGTAAGACACAAGGTAACCAAGTTAAGTAATAAGTAACAGTAGAACAACTTCACCTCAACAAGAAATGTGTTCAGCAGTAGAGATTAACAAGAATTGTGTAACAAAGACCTAAGAAAGACGTCGACTTTTCCATAAACCAAACCTAATACACACCAGCCAAAACAAAAACTTTTCCTCACATGCTTCAGGTCTGACCTAGGGAAAGTGAGACGTTCGACTCGCTCAGTTTACAGGACACAAGACGAGTTGGCGGGGGGGGGGGGCGCTTATAATACCACTAACTGTCTAAAAAGATAGTATAAAAGACAACCACGATGTAATGCCACTTCAACTGGCAATCGTTAACGTTCGATTTAGGATGGTGCTCGTCATGAAAATGGGAACAAATAGCGCAATAAGAGTAATACAGTGCAGGTGTGACCTTGGTGTAAAATCCAATAAATACTGTCAAACAATGTTCATACGACTGATGCTTCATAGAAGAACAATGTTCACGTGAACTGGTCGAAGGAAGAGCTAGAAGACCATTTTCTCAGGGTATATTTAGGTGGGAAAGCTCTCACTAAGATCCAACTGAGACCTGCTACGAAAAATGCAAAATCGGGGCCATTTGGCAGGAGATAGGAATCGAGCCCAGGACCTTGTAAACTACTTCAATGTTCCACCAACTCAGTTACGAAGGCCATGTCCGGTGGACCTAATTCGATGCCCCCATCCAAGTGAGCTAAAAACACTTCAAAATCCGATCTAGTTCTTTCTGTCTCCCCTGTCACGGTCAACGGTGTTAATACTACAACGGTAAAAGGTCGTTGTTTCCACCATAATAATATATATGAAAAAATTTCTCGATTCTGATAGGCTAAGAGCAGAGCAATTGCAAGGAAACACAGTGCCAAAAAAGGTACTACAGTAATTTGCATTGAATTAACTTTTTTTGGCACTCTATTGCTTTCTTCATGTACATTATTAATTGGTAATACCATGACTTCTTGAACAGTTTGGAAAAACACGCACTTGTGAGTTTTTCCAAGACCTGAAATATCACTCGTCCTTTGGATCTTGTGCTATTTTGATAGCCTTTTTGAAAAACTCACTCGTGCGTGTTTGTTCCAAACTGCACTCGAAGCCATGTTATTAACTGTACTAATTAAATTACAGTAAAACTGCAAAGAAACTATAATGGGAACTGAGTCAAGTTGGAAGGAGTCACGGTGTTAGGGACGGTTTTGATTTAGGTTGGACTCCCGGTTGACTGAATATTCTGTAACCTCTGCCACCTTTGTGTGGGTTTTCCTCAACTAAATAGCATAAACGTTTACCTTCCTCTTGTTCTACGATCTTCTCACTTACTTTCTCATAAGACTTCTGGATTTCTTTTAAAGTTTCTTGTTTTTGATTTAAACCGGTGTTTGGACGGTAAATATGGTAAAGCTGCTTCTTTTGGATACTCATCACAGCTTTCACGAGGATTGCTGTCCGTTTATTATTTCGCAACTGCAAGATAACAAGAACATTTGTGGCGTTATAAGAACTGCAGGAGGTGATATCGAGAGGAGGAATCACCGGGATGTACACTAATCATTGAAGTTTGAACATTTTGAGGAAGTGTCGCTAATTATGGCCATGTTCATATTATCATGATTGTTTTTGATATGGTTATCATTATCATTATCATATTAATATTACGATCAACATTATCATCATTATCCTTATCAATATAGACTACGTCACCATCATCGTCACCATGGTCAATGTCATCACTACCATCAATATCGATCACGTTATTATCAATATCACTATGACACATCTTAAGCATTACCATCATCATGATTATTCGGTTTGGCCATTCATTTATTTGCCCATTCATCACCGCTTTGGTCTCGCAATGAAGTATCAGTACATACTGTTCAAATGACCGTACTGTACGACAGTGCTTAAACTACTGAATTATTTAAACATTCTACCAGTCGACATTTCTTACAGTACCCAATAATTGATTTCAATTAAGTACCTTATGAGATAAATAAAATCCTTCGTTTGGCAACTCGTGGTCTTGTAACGCATTAACAGCTCTATCCCACGACATTCCTCGTTCCACGGTTACCTTCGAATTTAGTCAACAACGAAAGCGAAGAATGAGAGGAAAGTTAAGGACGAACAAGCCAACAATGATGCAAACAAATAGACTAACTAAAAAACTATCTACGCCAAGAACGAAGGAAAAACTGCGAAAAGAATAACCCTCGTGAAAAAGAATGAAAGAAGATAAACAAAGACAAAACGACAACACAAGCAAACAAAAAGGCAAAGATAAGAAAGAAAAAAACCAAACAGAATGAGGTAGGAAACCAAATAGGAAAGAAAATGAGGAGGGAATGAGATAGACAGGAATGTTTAACGGAAAGAAAAGGAATATAGGACAGGAGGAGTATGGAGAATAGATGCTGCCAAGAAAGACAACAATACATAGAACAGGTCAAGAAGGAAAAACCAAAACTTAGTGAGCAACTAGACAAAAACCACGTAAATATTCAGGAATGATTACCGTATGTAGTTCTGTGGACCCAGAGTCCGACGAGTTTTTATTTTCAAACGTTACAGTTTCAACACGGTGGACGTCCTCGCCTTGAGAACCAAGATCTAAAACATATATGACCGAAAACATCAGCACAAATTTAAGTGACTATCTTCCATCTAATTTTACTCGAGTCCACCATGGTCTTGCCATCGTTTCACTGCTCAGTGCGAAAGATACAAACTTAAGGTACAGGAAAAACAGCAAGTTTTCAAACTTAGGAACAATTGACAAGGAAAACACAAGGAAAATAAGTAGCGAGAGGGCGGTTTGGTAAAGTTACCTCAAAACCAGTTTACATTTGAAATGCTGTATATTTGCAGAAACTTTGGTAACGCAGTTCTGTTGCTCCGCCCGCTCTTGAATTAGACACATTTTTGGACTGCATTTTTAGCTAGCTCCAGCTGCACGTGTAAACAGAGAGATTTGTGGGCCGGGTTATAACCAATCCTGTACTTACCTAAAATGCCTTCATCATATCTGCCATTCCGTTTGGCCTGTTGTATGACTGCGGCGAGTGTATTGGTGAAATATTGGAACAGCGCGTTCTGGAGTTCAACTTCGACACCAAGCAGACGATTAAGAAACTTAGATATATTGCTGTAGTCTAGAAAATACGAGAAAGTAAAATTTTTTGTGTGACTTCATGATATTTTTCTATTAACTCTTTCACGGCGGGATAAGACTTCTATTATTTTACTCTGGGTAATAACAGACGATTTTAGTCGTCAACGAGAAAGCGTCCGCTGAGTCCGCTCAGTAAGTAATCAAGACCATTACAAGGATCAGAACGGTGCATGCCCTGACAGAAGGCAAGTACCTACCCTCATGCTTGAAGTCTTTACTTTGCAAAAGATACAACGCTGCGTAACCCATTAAAATCAACATGTTTGACATACCTTTGTCCAAAATTTCACTCCCAGACTTCTCTCCCTTTATGATCACTCCAACGCCAACCAATGCTGACCGCACATCTGTTCAACAGAGAGAAATTGACTTTATAGAAGACAATATTAACGTGATTTTAAAACAGATTTCTAGAAGGTAAAGTGGTGGGAGTGCTTGTTCTGTTCACCGTGATATACAAACTTACCGCTAAAGAAGTCTCCAGAATAATCCGAGGGTGGATCAGTTAGTGGCTTCGTTTGACCAAGAACTGACTTTAAGACGGATTCAAGAGCTGTTCTGCCATACTAAAAGTTTCAACAATATTAACTTAACGTCAATATATCTATTCGCAAAACGTATAAAACAAACAAAAAAGGAAGAAGTGGATTATTGCCAGTCTTATATCTTGAAAGCTCCGCTTGTACGTTCAAGATTATTGCAAATTTCAAAAACGGTTATTTAGAGCGTGTGTACGAGATGACACGAGGTATGGAGCATCGAAAATCACTGTAATAGTAATAACCTGCGTAATGGCATGGACGAGGGTAGTTGTTAATTTGATGAGACTTTGCATGAACGTTCTTCAGAATTAGAATTACAATATTCATCTTGCTTACCTTATTATCGAAGTTATATCTGCTGAGATCTCTTGACTCAGTCGCTCTTCTGTCGCCATGAGTCAATGCACCCTGGAAAATTTGGAGTAGGTAAATGAAGTAAGTCGCAGTTGGAGTTGAAGAAAGCTAACATTTCACAACGGTGTCCATGAAATCAAGCACAGATTACGGACCTTATCATTCCGGTGGTACGCGTCTAATCAAGGAAAACATATTCAGCTTTCCGTTCACATTAAACACTGTGGAGTTGTTCACCGTTTTCTAAGCTACGAGCCTGCTGGTTAAACTTGCGCACTGCGTTTGGCATCAGCCGTAAAAGGGCGAGGGAGTGGGCAGAAAGGGACGAGGAGTGAAACAGAATATTAAGGAATGAGAGGAAGCAGTGAGCAGAAGGTAGAAAGATTTAGAGAATGTATGGCGGTTATGCATCCTCTTACCAGACTTTCCAATCTCTTGGCAACAATCGAAGCAAACCGTTGCTCTCCAGAAAGTTTTGAGATGAGAAACAAATATTCCGGGGCGCTGACTTGATTAGAACGATGGGTTCGACCTACACACCGTGAGATATCATATTAACGTCAAAATGTATCCTTAGTCCATCTTTCATTCATGACTAATGGTGAATCTGTGAGTTACGAAAGTCTTTAAAATCAGATTTTAAGCTCTAAATATTGAGATAAACGGAATCTGATGGATGAGTAAAGGTTGCTTGTTATACAAACTAGCACTATCACACATTTTGAGAGGGAGCAGAATATGGAATTTGCTTACCAAATTGCTGGATGGCTTTGTCTGCACTCCACGGCAGCTCCAGAGTAATGTGAACACGACGCTTTTGGTTCTTCAAATGGTACGAATGAAAACAGAAATATTTAATTTACATCGTGAACTATACCGAAAGAAAACCGAGATAAAATTTGGCAAGCAACCAAAAGAATAGTTACCTTCGCCCTTCGGTCAGCTTGCAAGGAAATACCCGAACTGGCAGCTTCGGAAATTATGGCAATGTTCTGAAACGAGGAACATAATTCCGCACATCTGAGTAAGTAAACATACCAACATGGAGTAACACACACATGAAAGTTTGGGAGTGCTCGAAATTGGGAGAACACTGACCAACGTTGCTCGTTCTTCCTAATTTCCGCTTGTGTTTCGGCAACTCGATGGAAACATGAGAAATGTTTTCTGCTTTCATGAGTCATGAGACTGCGAAGCAGTCTTCAGTAGCGTAGCCAGGGAAGTCGCGATGCCCTGGCCGAGACTTAGCAGGTAACAACACGTCACGCGCACCCGAGCACTGTGGAAATTTTGGAATTTCTTGGTCTCTGAAGAATTACTGACCTGTATGCAAGGAAAAGCCCCCAGAGGCCCACAAAATCATTGCAAATCTCCACTGCTGATAAGTGTTTATTGAGGTCTTAAATTATTCAAAGTTTATCCAGTGTAGTCGAGTCGGACATGTCAGACAAGTTTTAAGAAATGTCGATGCTCAAGGTGGAAGGATCGGGCCGGGCCGAGCCTGAGTAGGGTGGACGCAGGTCTGACTATGCCTTGGATAATGTCACCTCCGTGTCTCAACGCAAATTTCCGAAGAAAACAAACACTAAGGAAGGAGATTTTTTTCAACTAAACAAAAATATTAAGAGACAGCACATGAAGCCGTCACATAAATCTTCTTGTTTAAGTTCATTTATCTACAAGACTTACTTTTTCACCCTGCATAAATCGTTTCTTTTCGCAGATGTTTAGAAGTTCCAAAGGGACGTCTCGTTCACTTCGCGATTCGTACATCACAGATCCATCTTTAGATGATACAACACGACCTTTACGACCAGTCATCTACGAAACAAAAATGAACGAAATACTTACATTAATGAACATGGAAACCTAACAATATACGGAATTGAATAAGCAGTTTGCTGTAATGGATTAATAAAGAAGTTTGAATATTTTTCGCGCCCTTAATGTCGGGAATCTTAGGTGAATTCTTGATACTGATCGAACCTATAAGGTTATGAGATCATTCCTTGAAGGTTTTTCGAGGGATGATGGAGGTGCCCCATGCTAATAATGCTGGAGGACGTTTAGGAAGGAATGACAAAAGAAAGGAAACAAAATGGGACGCGTGGTAAGAAAGGGAAAGGAAGAAAAGGTAGGTGGGAAAGCATGGCAAGACAAGACAAGACAAGAGGGAAATTAGAATAGCACTACAATGTGAATAAAGAAGTTGAACGCAACGAAAGAAAACCACTACATCCCTTGGTCGTACCTCTGCAACATTTTGAGGTCCACCCAAATCATCCATTAATTGATCCAAAGTATTAGTGGGTAAATAATAACCAAGGAAATCCAGTTTATTCACCAACTCCGACTTCATCACCTGGCATTGCTCGCAAGGCGTTAAGGAGAAGTACTGGTCAGCGGATACCGTGGACGCTTTGATGAAATCCACGAGACCTTGGACAGGAGGAATCTCTCCATTACACTTGGGTTTTGAAGCCAGCTTGTTCAAAATAGTGTCGAAACTGCTGGACGAACCTGAAAAAAATGTTTTGCTCTGTGTTATCTAACAAAAACTAACAAAAGGATCAGAAACGTATGCATGCGTAAATATTTGTCAGCGGTATTTTTCTATGACAGGATACACATACCTGATGACTCAGCCTTCGGGGTCGCCACAACTGCCGTGGATACCTTGTGGTTTGGTCTGTTCCAAGCCAACGTACTCACGTTGAGTCCTGCAGCTGCTAAGGCGTCCATGCTGGTCTCATCTTGAAACGACGGACTGCTGCTGAAAGACTTGACTTTTGGTTTCTTTTTTGGCTTCTCCTTGATTTGTTTTAACCAGTTGTCTAAAAGTTTGGATATATTTTGTGAACAGATTGAGAACTCTGTTGTTTAAGAGCATAAAAACAAGAGCATAAAAACAGGAAGAACGGGTGCAAGGAAGGAAACAGAACTGGTAGTGCCAGAACTGAAGGGAAGAGTGGAAGACGAGGGCAAGAAAACGGAAATTAAAGGAAGGAAGGAAGGAAAAGGGAAATGAAGTAAAACCGAAAAATACCCCAGGACCCACTGAGTTGTACACTCTGGCCTGTTCTCAAGTTACGTGAAACTTTTAATTAAGAGACGATTAACGATATCAGGCTTCCATGGTTTCGGAAGCCGACGTACCATCATCGTCTGAGTCCGAGTCCGACGGGTCGTCCTCGTCATCTTCGTCGTCAGTATTGTGGTGGCGAGGAGTGCCTTGTAGTGATGTATCACTGTTCTGATAAGAGGAGGATCTTTCGTCTTCGTCTGAGTTCATCTCATCTCCACTTACTAGAAACGAGCAGCAAATTGGACAGCTCAAGGATTTTACAAACAAGAAAGTGATATTTATGAATTCTTTTGCTTGATCCTTTCAACGTTTGCAAGGACTCGTACGACAAGTTATGTGATACAATAGCTGGCTTGAACCGACGACAAACCGACAACTTCAAAAAGTACAAAATAAAATATATTCCGAATGATACTGTAATCCCAAAAACTCAAGAGTCAAGATTCGAGTTATTACCAAGACGAGGCCGAGGTCTCATCTTGTAAATGACCTAATATTAAGAAGTACAAGATAAAACATATTCCGTTAAACTTAGTGATCTCAAAAACTCACAATTTAAAAAAAAGGGTCGACTGGTTTATCAACACGAGACGGAAGTGAATGTAGACCAAACAAACGGACAAATAAATATATATATATATATATATATATATATATATATATGTATATATATATAAGTAAATACAGAAAAGAATTTTGTAAGGGTTATGCAAGTTCTAAAATCATAAATTTTCAGAGAGTACTTTCTCTGATACACCAACCAGGAGAGATTAGAAGATGTCACGGTTTCTCCCCCTAACATTCTGGTTGCCCCCCCTCGAGCTATGTAACGTAGGAGACAGCAGAGCCAACGATCCTATGAACCACTCTTTCAGTGAGCAGTTCATCATACTTACATCCATTATGTCCAAACAAATCTTCTTTTTTGAACCTTTTTTCTTTTTTCCCACTGAAGTTTGCTAAAAAAGAAATTAATTTCATCAACCTTCTATACTTCCGTAATTTTTGTTTTTATCGGATTTGATCTCGAACCTTTTCGTTTTTTCTGGTTTACAGCTGGCGGCTTTAACGTGTCACAGTCGTTATCAAGATCAAAATCTTTCTTCCAGTCCGGAACTGGAAAGTGTTTGTCTATCAGTCCTTGAAACACGCCCCTAGAAAAACGAAAAACAATGAACAATTAGGTTAATTGTTCAAATATTTGGCTAGACAGCAGCTTGGCGGGACAATAATGTGTTGCTGAGCAGTTAGGGTAAGAGTTTGTGTTAAGGTTAGTGCAAATTACCAAATGCAACGAATTTTCTGCCACCTACTTTGCCGTGGAAACAAACTCGGTGAGTTCTCCTGCTTCCCCTAACTGCTCTAACGTTCGAGCTTCTCCGGTCGACTGCAACCCAATTACAACGCACTAAAGAATTATAACAAATACAAAAAACAACAAAATGAAATGCTACAACTTTTTCTTTTGGCGACCAACAAGCAAAAGCATGCGCTCTATTTATGTCAGTCTACCTAAAAAAACAATAACTAAACATTCTGGCGCATTCTCTCTGTCTAGGTGTGCATCGATATATCGACTTGTAGCTATGCATGTATGGTGTGACTGGGTATCTAGACAAGTGTGTGACCTGGTGTGTGCAGGCATGAACGCGCATGTTCCAATACAACTGTATATGAACACGTGTGTACGTGAAGGTAGGTGTGTGTACGTGAAGGCACATAAGTGTACGTGAAGGTACATAAGTGTACGTGAAGGTACATGAACATGTTTGTACGTGAAGGTACATAAGTGTACGTAAAGGCACATAAGTGTACGTGAAGGTACGTGAACATGTTTGCAAATCGTTATCATATTTCAAAAGTCTTGTGCGTAAATCTCCGCAGACTTACTTTGCCGTACTCAGTGGCATCCTTGGCAATAGCGACAGCGGCTTCTACTTTTGAAGCGATACACAAGTACTTGAAAAATCTCTGAGAAAGTGAAACCAAGACAGGACAAAAACTAAGTGAGAAAACAGAACATACAAACAAAAGAAAAAGCACGGAAGCAAACACATTTCAAAACATTCGGACCTGATGAGCTGCCCAAAACTGTCCCCATAACGTTTTCTTTAATCGGCCATCAGCGTCTGTCAGCTCAATGGCTTTCTCAAACTTTTCTCTGGCTTGTTGCCACTACAAGTGTGATAAGACGATTTCTAGATTACATCTGACGTATTTATTATAATATATGTCGTCCAACATTGGTCGACTGTCAAGTTCCTTTCGCTTCTCGCCAGTGAAAAGAGAGTTCTGGTATAAGCTCTGGAATGTAGTTGACTTGGAAGGATAGTTGTCAAAAAGAAGAATTAAAAGAAAAACACTATAATTTCGAAAATTAAAACTTACCAATATGGCTGACGCGTTGTACACTTCAACAAACTCACTGCCGAGGGGAACTTCTTTAATATCAAACGTTACTTCTGAGAAACTCAGCTGACGCGCCATGTACATCCCGCGAAGCTAAAATTGAACAACATCGGCGACGATGAAAGGTCTACGATAATTTAGGATTGTTGAACTGGGCTAGTGAAAGAGGACTGCAATGAATGAAACGGATGTGCCAACCGACTAGCCGAAGTGAAGACAGGATAAGAAAAAGGGAAAAGCAGGAACACGAAAGGAAGATTCGGGAAGTTAAGGAACAAGAAGGGTAGGAAAAGGGCAAAATAGTGGTAAGGCTATAATGACGGGGAATATGAGGGAGGACAAGAAAAACTGGGAAGGCCGTGAAAGAGAAGGTGACTAGGAATCGGAGGACAGGGACAATAAATGAAGACACGGTAAAAGGGGGACACGGAAGGGAAAGAAAAAAAAGGGAAAGGAACGAGAAGGGAAGTGGTGGGAAGATAAGCGATGGCAAGGAAACAATGTTTTGGGTGGATTGCTAACATGAGTGTGAAACGATGACTTTAGCTGGAAACTTCCGCAAACTTTGTGTTCAAAGGTCGTGTTCTGCATATCTCTTGATTATATTTCATCATATTTATCTTTTTCACTGCATTTTTTTCCGGTTCTACTCACTTTCATATCCATGGCAACTAGTTCCATCGCACCTACACCCCTAAAAAGACCAAGACAATTTTTATTCAGTCCTAATTTCACATATATTTTGGCATTTGGGTAAAGTAATGGTTAGTATAAACAGAGGAGAAATACATGACTAAAGGAACAATAAAATAATGATCCCAACCTTCTTTCAACTGCTTGGATAAAATCGCTGAACTCTGCGAAAGGAGTACCTTTACCCCAGATCCCCAGCCGCGACATATACGCCATATTCTTTGGCTCAGAGGCGCCTACAACAAAACAAAACCAGTCATACCTCATTTTAATGGAATTAAATATGTAAATGCTCGCGAAAATTGCATCAGGTTGGTGAATGTTCGAGTAAGAGGCAAAGCGATGCTTGAGGAGGTTAGAGCCTCCGCTTCACGAAACATCGAATAAAATGCTTCATTTTTATAGGTAAGAGATATTAGAGTGGGACAAATAAAGAGGTATTGTGGGGAATGGAACAGTTGTTATACATCCAAACTGAGGAGGAATGGTTACTAGTGTGCACTCTGCTTGTCTGATAAGTTCTAAACTATATTACAATATGCGAGGACTTGGAATGAACTTGATGAATTCTGCCTGCGATCGGTTTCAAACTCTAAGCTCCAAACTTGTGTATTAAAACAGTTGGTAAGATATTGGGAAAAATAAAGAACTCCACGAGCATGAATACGGCTTTTTAGTACAGTTATGTCGTCCATAGTATATATATATGTATATATGTATATATATATATATATATATGTATATATGTATATATATATATATATATATATATATATATGTATATATATATATATATATATATATATATATATATATATAGCGCCTGAATGTCATACTCGAACAAAGCACTATAGCACACCCTACTAACCTGTAGCACTGCAGTAAACAACTCTTGCCTTTGGTAGTTTACTTTGTAATTCTAACACGGTCCTTCCAGTTTTGGTAGGTTTAGATGAACCTGACGGAACCAAGTTCTTTGCTTTGTGGCATTCATCAAGAATGATCTGAGTCGCAGAGTTAAGATGGTTCGATAACTGGTGTAGATATATTAGATTCTCAGCACATTAGAGTATTTCAATCTATAATGATTTGAGAACGGCTGGAGAACAACAATAGTTAGGTAGTCATAAATCTTCATATAATTTCAACTCTAACGCGTGATAAGTAACATTAGTCAAATAGTATAAGATTTCTTTATAAAAGAATGGGAAAAAAATTGAAAACAATGTCCAGGCGAACAGTTTTTTTAACCACCTCAGCAAAATGTGAATAAATATCGTTATAAAAAAGGATACAACTCCTTCATAATCGGAGCCACACCATTTCAATATCTGGCTCAACCTCGTGCGGTACTTGGTTGTGCCCTGACTTTCACCAATGAGGGACGAGTAAGTGGCAAATAAAACACCTTTCTTGAAACCGCCGTTTTCTTTTGAAGATATCTTGGAGTCATACTTGAACTAGTCAATGGAGATACAGAGCTTTAGCATACCAAGTATTGAGGCTAAGAACCTAGCCATTGCTCATAACGTAATGGGAATCCAGAGATTGGATGAGACCAGCCTATTTTGAACGGTACTATCTTCAAACCGGCCATAAGTACGGAAGGGAACTAGATTTTTAACGTTTATGTGGCTTAGAAATTTCCTCAATGTAATCAGTGCAAACGTGAGCCGCACAATGTTGTGCTTAACGCGATCCACTCAGAGTTTTCAGAGTTGAGTTTCACAGTTTAGGATTTGTTTCAGTAAGACTACGTAATTTTTATGCATACCTTGTTCAAAGATCGTACGGCCACGTTGCACTTGATATCTCGAAGATCACTGTTTGTTTGAAGAAGAAAATGTTAGTTTGACCACTTCGAGGTGACAGAGCATTGAGAAAAGTAACCAGGCCAGATTTTGAAGCACAAGAGCCCGGCATCTCATACGAGAGAGAGTAACGAGATGAGGGAGTGAAGTGAGTGAAATGAGAGAAGGGGAAGGGAGGATAAGGGTGAAGGTGAGTGAAGTGAAGGGTAATGGGAAAGTAGATGAGGAAGGGTGGGAAGGAAAGTAAGAGCCGGAAGAGGGAAAGAGGTGGGAGAACAGGAGGATAGTGGTAGAGGGGGATATAGGAGACGGGTAAGTGAGCGAAGAAGGGGAAGTAGTGAAGAGGAGCAAAGAGAGAAAGGAAAGGAAGAGCGGAAGTGAGAGGCGAGGAAAAGAATGAGATTAGGAAGAAAGAAGTGGAAAGTGAAGCGGAACAGGAGGGAGATGAAAAATGGGAGAAAGATGGGGAAAGAAGAAATAGAAGGATGAGGGAGAAGTGGAAGACTAGGATGAGGAAAAGGAGGAGGGGGTAGAAGGGAAAGAAGTGGAAGATTAGCAGGGGTGATTAGGAGCAGGGTGAAGAGGGGACAGAGGGAAAAGACAAGAAAGAGGGGTAAATGGAAGGAAGAGAGTATAACAGTAAAAAAAATAATATATAGAGAGGGAACTATACAAATTTTATTGACTACTGCTAAAGTATCTAATTCCTTACCGAACAGCATCATATTGTAAGTCATTGGATACACTCAACCTGAAATTAATGTCCATGTTAGTCACCTTGTTGCAAATGGAATGATTTTCTGCAGGTTGATTTTTCAATTGGTGCTTGTAGGTTGTTTGTGGAAGTTATGGGGATACTAATTATTTGAAAAGAGCACTAATTTGGGAGGGCATGAAGATTAGCAAGAGCACAGTGGTCTACCAAACTAACATTTGAAAAAAATTTAACATGCAACTTCTAAGAAACAGAAAGAAAGAACCAAGTACTAAAGGTTCAAACAATGAACCAAGGATTAATTAAAAATGCAGTAAATAATGAAATATTCAACGTACCATAATGCCCTCTTCCTTCCCAACTGATAGTTCTCAGAAATAATACCTAAAGTGTAGAATTTTTATTTCACTTATGCAGTCATTTAAAATTTAGTCTCTGGTCAGGCACCTTTTTGAGTGCCTTTGGGGAGCATAAATTATCTACTGTATGAGTACAGCTGAGGACAAAACACCCTAGTGGTAAAGTGTGTATGGGTATGCAACTTCTTGAAAAAAACTTGTAAAGCATTGTCAAGACCAAAAGCATGAGCATAAGAAACTGTTAAAATGTTAGACAAAATTACCTGCAATTGTTCGACCTTTTCCAACTCCAGCTCCGTCACCTAAATATCATCATCCAGCTCATTAGTAATTCATGGAGTAAAGCAAAATAAACTCACATTGAACCCTTTTACATTACTTTCTCTGTTTTGAATTTTTACATAAATTTCCAATAAATTATAAACAAGAAGTTTAAAGTGACTAGAACAAATCAACGTAGCTGCCACTATTACCTCCCGAGACATCAAATAATAAAAATCAATTGTAAAGTAAACTCTAACCAATAAGAAAACCAGCTCTCGATCCATCACCAAGCAAGGTCTCATGGCGCTGGCAGGCATAAACAATTGCCTCAAGTTGTAAGGCTGAGAGGAGATGATTTTCAATAACTTCCTGAGGTAGGGCCAGTGTGTACCAGATATCAGGAGGGGCTACACTGGATAATGAGCTGCAAAGGAAAGTGATTTTCAGTATAACCTGCATGCTCAAACATTTTCTTGTAATATACCTTCTAACTGCCAAGTCAATTATCCATTTCCTTTTGAATATAAATGTGACAAGGTTTGAATCACTAGAACCGTTATATCTCAAACAGAGTTATGTTAAGCTATTAAAAATGTTTGTGGAAAAGGGCATTAAAACTGTATTCCATAAACCTAGGCTTTCTCAGCTAAGTTACCACAGTTACCAACTACTTTTAAATTCAATTTCTGATTTTTTTTTTTAATTTTTAAAAAAACTGTTTTTTGTATTAGAGTTCCACTGGCCAGTGGAGAAACAAGTTACACCTTAATCCTGCTTACCTTGTTTCAACTACTGAGTCTGGATGTCTTCTTCCTATCCTTACTGGAAACCAAAAACAAGATAAATGAACCTGATAATATCATAATGATTTTCAGACTAACTTAGAATAATTCACAAGGAACTACTATAAGGGAAGTGTAAACTAAGAAACTTTAAAGCTGCAATTTGCCTTGTTTGTTATCACTATATGTGATGTCTCATATCATAACTCAAACTTGCTATGTTTCTTCATTTGTCTAAGCAAGTGCAATAGTGAAGGAACATATTTTCAGGCAAGAATCCAATTGTGGGATTTTTGAGTTATGTAAAAAGTCTTACTAGAGTACAGTACCATGATGACTAAGTGTACTATTTCAAGAGATGTGACCTTATGCAACCCACTTATTTTGAGGAAATTGGGTGTACTTCAATAGATAGTAAGTGATCAACCAGGCAAGAGCCCAGATGTTTTAGATCCAGAATCCTTCCAAGTCAAATTTATCAATTAAAATTTCCTTCACTGCTAGAATAATACAATATTATTTGCAAACAGCAAGCTTCTCAGACCTATGGCCACTCCACAGGTTTGCACATCACATTTGACTGATCAGTCAAAGGTTACCCATCCTGACTCTATTTACCGTAATCCCAACAGTCATACAGGGTTCAAAATAACCATTTGTGATTCATGATTTAGGAACCACTTTCATGACTGGAATTTTTGAAAATTTGAGTAAAACCATGAGTCAGTTTTCTGATGTGGCTAGCATTCTGCAGCAGTTGTGATTCTTTGGTATATTTTGTAAGCAAGATATGATTGTTTACTGAACATATTTGTAATGGGAATTTGCTATTTTTCTTTGTGGAATTATTGTCGACGCCATCAAATTTGTCTGGTATAAGAACTTTTTTTGTTTAATTATTTGGGCCCATATACATGCCAAGGGAAGCACATATAAAATAATACTGTAACAAAGTGGCAAAATGATTCAATGTACTGAAAAAAAGTTTCATCTATTGTAATATTTCATGTGAATGCAGAAATGTCCTCAACTTATTTTAAACTCTAATCATTACCTCTTTTACCACTACTAAATTGGGACATGTAAGGAAATCCTTCCAAAGTCTGTTTTTGTTGTTACTACTGTAGGATGGTGGCATAATCTTTGTAATAGAGTTTTAAATTCCAGAAATATCACAAACTGTTTTTCAATAATTAATTCGAACCCTGTCATAGCATTCCTAATTGCCATGACCCTTCTCAGCATTTTTTAAACCATATTACAATGTCTCCCAGAATATTGGGTTGGAGGCAAAGAACCAAATATCTTCTGCAGACACACCATACCCTAGCACCAGCCCTACCTTCCCAGGCTTCACCAACAATAATTATAATAAACTTACATTTGCTGGGCATATATTCTGCATATGTATCAGAATAACCAAGGTCTTCATCTTCAACCTCATCTTCTTCATCACCTTCTTCCTTTGATTTTTCATGAGACTGCAAATTGATAAAAATTTGATGAAAGTTCTCCCTGAACACAAAGTTTTCACAACAAGAAGTCAGCTTAAAAATCCTTTCCCAAATGATGCAGGGAACCTATTTTGAGAATCATCTCGGTATTTTTGACTTATAATAGTTGTGATATTGTACAGCTGATGAATTTCTACTTGTGAACACTTGTATTCATTCAAATACAGCATTTTAATGAAAGAAATATTTGCTTAGCCAGTGAAATAACACTATGCTCCCACAAGCATAGGAATCACATCTGACATTAATGCAGTTTGTTGACATTACTGGCATATTGTGGAAATCAAACTGATAAAACATTTGATGTTAACCATTTACAAGCTAGGATGACAGTTCTAGTGTAAAACCTATTAAAACATGAGTATTGATCCATGTATAGGCTTGGTCGAACTTTCAAGCACTTTTTTTTTATATTTCTTTATTTTAAATTGCTCCTTATAATTTCATCTGCCTTATGCCTGGCATTAAATGTGGTAAAATAATAAAAGTCCTATAACTTCTATTCATACAAGGTAAAGTTAAACAAAACATAAAATTTCCAACAAAAAAGAAATAACATTAAGAATAAAGCGACTGCCTAAAATACAAGTAATTCATTTGATTCTTACCTACCTCTGTTACATCATTTAATTTCAAATCCTCATTTGCCCAAAGTCTTGACACATCCCTAGAAATAAGAAAAGGGAAGAAAAGGAATAACAAAAATAGAATAAAAGTTACCAACCACACTATTTCAATGCTTTACTTTAGGTACTGTCAGTTATATAAAGCAAGGTAGCTATGCCACTGGGCCAAACTCAGAACAGGCAAGCTTGCCAAACATTGTTAGGTTCACAGAATAGAAGGGTTGATAATATACTGAAACCAGCCAACTTGTTTGTGGAGTCAGCTTGGGTGAATATATCCAGCCAGCCCATTATGCAAGCCGGATCACCTCATGAACAGCAGTCATGTGATAAAGAAAACCAGCAACAAAAGAGTAAGATCAATTTAAACAATAAAAACAGCTGCTTTGCCTCACATAATATTGAGCTGAAACTCAATCTTGATGATTAACATTACTTGGCTTTCAGGTCAGCTTGCCTAAATACAAGCCATCCCAGGAATAAAATCATTAGCATGCAACAAATCACATACCTCTATGTCTATATACATTCTTGACATGTTTTCCATTTTATTAAGTACAATAACTTAAAGTTTGTGACAGGCTTAAACAATTTCATAGTAAGCAAAAACACAATGTGGCTGCAACCAATAACATAGCATAAAAAGTGAACATTGGAAATTGTTTCACCAGGGTATGTAAATTTTGTCATTGCTGGCTTCCATTTCATGTTTCTGCCAGGTGACTATGTCATAAAGATAAAATACTGGGATAAACATAGCATGTTTAAAAATTTGCACTGTTTAAAGTTTGTCTATAAAACCACCTGTACTATATACAGTGAAATTACAGATAAGGTGTTTACATATTTGTTATTATGTATTGTTTTGAATTGTTTTACACATGTTTAATGAAGCTGTACCAAAACTGTACTGCTTGAGGATATGAAGCATATGCCAATATATAGGTACACATGCTGTTACATGCCACTTTTAGGAAGGCATGCATACTCATTGTGTCAAACCTGGTTCTTATATAGTCATAGCTGTTGGCAACTAAGTTATAGATAACAAGCATAAAAATACACAAAATGTACATGATTGTTATCAGACATTAACAATATTGTATTGTACCCCACAAGTAACACCATTTTACCCTCATTGAGGGATGTTCCAATCAACACTGTTCATCCAGTGATAATGTCACAGGATTTTTCAGCCATCAGTGCTGCAAAAATCTTATATGCAATGTAAAAAAACCTTGTCAACAGTGGTGAACTTGCTTATCAATGCTGAGCCATATTGTTACAACAATAATGAATATTATTGATCTATTATTGTTCCTCATCAATAGTAATGTTGTTACAGTTCTGTTTAGTCAAGAATGCTTGTCAAAATTTAAGAAATTATTGCATGTGCAGTTAATGACTGTTCAGATCATATTTCACCAAACTAAATTTAGAACTCAGTTCAGCTTTCTAAATCCAGTCAGCAACTTTGAAAACCTTGGTGAAGATGATTCAACAGATCAGAAACGTGTTGTAAAGCAAGCAGGCAACCAGTCAGTGACCTATCTGTAGTATAGTGGAAAGTAGACTTTAGTTACCTACTCCAACCATTTTATGGCTGCAGTTTCTGATTCCTATCAAACAATTCAGGTCAACCCTTAACTTGGTTAATCCTGTCAGAATGTCTAACCCTTGAACAGCAAAATCCTCAAGCATTATCCAGGGTAAAATAATTAAGTTGCAAGTTTGAAGCTCCCAAATAAAGTGTTAGGTGAAACAGTTCTTAACTCTTTACTTGGCACCTTTTCAGGACATCTCCCCTTGGTAGGTGCATTTGTCTGGCATTTGCATTGCGGCAGTAAAATATAAAGTTGCAAACAAGCAGGTGTGCACGATAACGAGTTAACTTCAACAAGAAATAAACTACCTCTCATTTTCCAGTGAGTTAGCCAATAACATCACTGAAACACGAGCTAATTTCTAGGAATTATGAATAACAATAATAAAGAATTCTGGAAGTGATCCCCACCAAGATACACTAAAAAAAAGAGAATGTGCGTATACGTGTATTCGCACAGAAAAGAGAGTTATCCTCTCTTCCGCATTCTCAGGCAAATTTAATGCATCCTGGATTACGTATTCGTACAAACTGCGGGGAATCACTTACTTCTTCTGAAGTTGTGGTTCCGTTTTATTGCCTGTGCCATTTGTCGTCGGCAAGGTTGAGCTTTTCAAGGCACTAGCGCCCGAATTTACTTCATCGGCGGAGAGTAAATCGAATAAACTTTCCGAAGTCTTGTTAGAAAGTCCTTCGTTGATCCCAGACGGGGGATACAAACCATTGGTACCAGAATATAAATCCGAGAAAGACGTTTGTTCGTTACGCGAAGAAAATGAGGTTTTAATGTCTTTATTGTGATTACTGACTGATTGAAGATCACTGAAGGGTTCTAAAAGACGCGAGTAATCGTCCTGAGTATTTGAGAGTGTTTGGTTGTTCGGATTTCTAAGGTAAAGTGCCCAGTTTAGCAATTCACTCGGCGTAGATGTGGATTCCAATGACAATGAGCCACCGGTAGACGACCCAGCTTCGCTTCTGTCAAACGTTGTCAATGCTTCATGCTCGCTCAAATTCAGTCCACTTTCGCCCAAAGCTACTGATAATAGGTCGGATTCGACCGCGAAACCGTCGTTGAACCAAGCCATTTACGTACGAAAATAATGACGTTTTGCCGTCCAACATACTCCTGTTTGTTATATAAAAGTTGTATGTCTTCGTTCTACACCGTATTTATAGCCAAGGTCACGTGCTAGCCCCAAGACCCCTCTCATCTGATCATCTTACTTTCGTTTCGTTGATCCTGTAGTGTGAAAAAGCACGGTCTTGCACAAATTTCACCCGGTTTTCTTAACTCCGTCGCTTTACGTCGTTCGTAGTTAACCACGATTACCAGAAACCCTATGGAAATAGCCATGATTATTAGTTTGTGAAAATCTCGCGCTTTATCCCTGCTGTTATCCTTTCTTTAAAAGAACTCGCTGACACAGCAGTTACGCGATACGAAAACTTTCGATTTCGTTGTCAAAACAAGGATTTAACGCTGCGTTTTCTTTCTGTTGAGTCCTTAACTTAAAATCACATCATTGCTATTTTTGTTAGCCGACAATGTACCATGGGTACGCAGGAAAGACAAAATAGTCAAAATAAAGATGCGAGACACACACTCGGATTTCCAGACGATTTTTGCCCGCGTAAAACTTCAGACCTGACAATACTTCAGAATTATAAATTTTACAATACTTCCTCTTCGACTAGTTCAAGCAGTTTTAACTTTTACTACGAAAAAGTAAACTCTATTTCTCAGTAATGTTGGCGCCTATTCCATAATAGTTCGCTGAATACCTACTTAACAGTCGTAAAACCAATATATTTAAGTACAAGGAATTTCCATCTTTGGCAGCAGAATGATGGCCGGGGGGGATCACAGGCTGACGTTTGACCAGCCGAAGGACAATTACGATGAAGAAATCGGAGTTCAGAAATCGTTTTTCTGAAGTTAGGGCTTGACGAACGTTCATCAATCATTTAGGATGAAACTTCTGCTAAATATATACCCTAAGGGAGATATTGTATGTGACAAACTTAATAATAATATGACGTTAACTTTTCTTCAACCCCCTGAAATAGCATTTCCACACTCCCACGTTTGGAAATGGCAGTTAAGGAAGAGAATTTAAATTTCCGTTTGAATAATGCAGACAAAAGTCTGGAAATTAACAGGAATTAAAATCATAGGCTCGTTCTCAGATTACGAAGAATATTTAGCCATGTTTCACTGTGTTTATGGCTGTCTTATTTATGAACGAAATTGGAAAATCTTTAACCAGCGCCGTCACCAGTAGGCAATTAATTAATTGCACCCCAGATAACGCCAAACGATGTGACTCGAGAATTTTTTTTTGCTTGAGATCTTTGTCTAATGACGTTTTCCGTTTCAGACTTCTTATGTCGCTGACCTGTCAACTTTCGTGGATTTTTTACATTTTGACCTAAAGGTTTTTGCTTCCTTGGAGAGCAATATTTCTTCCGCCGCCCATAAGTGGCAAAATAATGAAATATTTTGGAAGTAATGTCTCGCGACCTTTCCAAGGTTTTGCATGCCCTCAAGAAATGTAGAATGGTTATGAGAGATAATGCAATTGAACCTTATCGTTGATATTACTGACTGTACTGGCCATAGAGAAGATCGTCAGGAAGGAACTAGTGACCGGCTCGCCGTATCACGTCCGCTGAAGACAAGTACCAGAATACCTTACGACATTTTCTTTTTCATGGAGATATTTAATACTTATAGGGAATGGAAAGACAGTTACTTACATTACCATATGACAAATAAGATTTCGAAAAGCTTTCTGATAGTTGTATTCAGCTTAATAACAAACCAGGGAAACCTGCCATTGTCCGACTTGCATTGGTGAAAAACCATCAGCGTTAAAAGCACAAACAACAACTTTGCTGTTCATATATAGTTAACCCGCTTGGCAACTTTGCAACTTTGCCAAGCGCTGAGCACATGCGTGAACAGATGTCCCCTAGCATGGAAATATAGCACAAGTGTGGGAACACTATTGTCTTTTACTATGACGCCACAACTGTACACATGTTTTCCAAACATAAAAAAATCACTGAAAATACAATGTCAGCAATATGTGCATTGATGTGCCCTCTCGTAATTTTCCTACTCCACGTTGACAGTATATCGATTCTTAATATGCACGCTTTCAAGCTGTTCTCTCAGAAAAACTTTCTGAATCCCTGACGGGAATCGAACCCGTAACCTTCTGATCGCCGGTGAGACGCTCTAACCATTGAGCTACAAAGACTCAGATGGTGAGCGAAGGTCAAATTTGTGTACTGGTTCGTATAGATGGTAGACATATGTACTGCCAGTCTGCTAGTCTCGATATGTCGTCTATTTTTATGTTAATCAATGATGTGTTTGTGGTAATTATGTTCTTAATACGCACGCTCTCAAGCTGTTCTCTCAGAAAAACTTTCTGAGTCCCTGACGGGAATCGAACCCGTAACCTTCTGATCGCCGGTGAGACGCTCTAACCATTGAGCTACAAAGACTCAGATGGTGAGCGAAGGTTAAATTTTTGTACTGGTTCGTATAGATGGTAGACATATGTACTGCCAGTCAGCTAGTCTCGATAGTGGTAGTTTGTGGTAGCTTGGTAATTATGTTCTTAATACGCACGCTCTCAAGCTGTTCTCTCAGAAAAACTTTCTGAGTCCCTGACGGGAATCGAACCCGTAACCTTCTGATGGCCGGTGAGACGCTCTAACCATTGAGCTACAAGGACTCAGATGGTGAGCGAAGGTTAAATTTTTGTACTGGTTCGTATAGATGGTAAACATATCTACTGCCAGTCTGCAAGTCTCGATATGCCGTCTATTATTTTTGTGTTAATCAATGATGTGATTGAAAGTTTTTCTGAGAGAACAGCTTGAGAGCGTGCATATTAAGAATATAATTACCAAGCTACCACAATCACATCATTGATTAGTATATATCGATTATTTGTTTTTATTGTGAAGTAGGCATGTTGTCACAAGTTGGAGAAAAATGAAGAAAGCAAGAATATCTCAGCAAGAAACCGGTACAAACTGTCGAAACTTTGCAGATGCATCTTATAAAAAATACACGCCACCGTGCATGTTATGCAGTTGTCATAGAAACCATTTACTCCCTGGAGCCTTTTAACTTAAAAGATAAAATTATGATATGTTCCTTTTTTAAAAAAAATAAATAATATGATTAAAACCAGTGACATGCAAAGTCCGTTTAGTAATAAATCCTCGTAGTTAAGCAATGTAACAAACTTTGTCGGACTCCGAAAAAGTATTCCTAGTGTCCCTTTCACTATAGGTTGTTTATTACCCACGAGCTGGGAATCCTCCTTGATCCTTTGTCTCTTATTGTCCTGTCTCTTATTTATCAAAGTGAAGAAGAATGGAGTGACGTAAAGTGTAGTAAAATGAAGTGAAATTAAATAAAGTGAAATCAAAATCAAAATCATAGCTTAAAAAAAAAATAAAAGCAAAATTAAAAATGAATTAGAAAGAAGTCAAATCAATTAATCAATCAACTTGTAGACGAATGTACCTCTCGGGGATGACACAGACACGCGCGGGACACGCGTTGTGTTTTTACCCGCGAAAATTCAACCAAGATGGCCGAAGATTACATTTCAAAAGGGACGACTATTCGCGAACTGGAGAAGCTTAGAAAGAAGTCAAGCTGGTAATTCTGAAGCAACAAAACCATTCAGATTTGAAGAATGATAAATAAGAATTATAACATCGTATTTTAGTGTTTCTGAGGGTCGCTTACATTGGAAGAAGGACGATGAACTAATAGAACTTGAAAAAGAATGTAGGTTTTCAATTACTGCGATTTGCTGCTTAACACGAATTTGAATGATGTTGCAGTAACATGTAAAATTTGGGGGTGTAAGATATTTAGCTCAAAACAAAATCAAAGAAAATTGTCCAACAAAAAGGTCACTGCATAGTTTCATAAAAACCTGATGAAGCATTGAGCCTCAGTTATTTTCAAACGTCGGCTCCAGGCTTTGTCTATGAGGTTGTTTTATTTTCGTAATCTTTGTGTGACTGGATCGACAATGGGTGGTATAACAAAGCTGCATAGCAGTTGTAATCACTATTTTCTTTGTAATAAGACTGGGGATAATTTAGCCCACCAGATTACCAATCAATTTCCAAAATATTGCCCAGAAAAACTTTGAATAGTTGGGGTTTTTTTTGACAGATTTCCTCCAAAAAAACCCCACCATTATCAAACACTGATGCAGTGTCACACCCCATTCCCCCTACACCTAAAGTATTGTGAATAATCAGCTTATCATACAAAAATGGTTTGAATGTTGCTTCACAGATAGTTAGACTTTAATACCTTCCTGACTGACAATGAAATGGTATCTTTTCAGTCAATTTTGTAAGTCAAGGGAAGAATTCCAGTCAGGAAGTGGTTGGTGATTATCTCTTTAACACTCGACCAACTAACAACAAATGCCACCATACTACTCTGGCTAATGCTAGACAATTTTACCCACCAACTGGAGAACTCCAGTTTGGAAAGGGTTAATTCAGGCAACCAGAGTTTTAAAACCTAAAACCAGGACAGAAAGGGAGTGAAGGATTTTCTTAGTGACATATCCATAATAATACTTCAACAAGAACAAAGCCCACTTTACATTGTTTTTATGGCAGTGTAAAACCATTAGATCCTGACCAAATCTCTCTACTGCCTGGGTCTAGTACAGATAGGAGTTCTCCTTACTGTTTGGCATTTCTTGACTCCTGCAACCAGAAGTACGAGTGAAGTTAAGCACATTGGCAAGAATTTCCAGCAAATATCAATGATATTCAAAAGTATTCTAGAAAGCATAATGATAAACTTTTTTAAATAATCAACCTATGCCTAGCATGAACTCTTGACAGTTGTAATTCTCTGTTTTGTCATACCTCTTCCAACACACAAATTAGACAAAAAACTGAGGAAACAGAGACAAGACTTGGTGAAGAAGGCTGAAGATGCTTCAATCTTAAAAGAAATCCAAAAATATGTTGAACAACAGGCAGAAGGTGGAGTATATCCAAATGACAGAGAAAATTTTCAAAGAATTCTTATTATTACTGTGGCAGTAATTTGTTAAGTACATGGCTGTAAAGAATGTCAAGGTAAAATGTTGAGTATTGTTTGATATTTCAGGTGATGAACTGGATGTTTCATCAGGCAAATTTGCAAATGAAGTAAGTGTTACATTTCAGATCTTCATTTTTGTTTTTGTACACATGTGAAAAATAAATGTCTGGGTATATTTCTAAAATCCATTGATAAATCACAAGGAAAATACCAAGAAAATAATAACCATATACATATCTGAAATTAATCCAGCTTGCTTTTCTTGTAAAATTCTTGTTGTCCAGGAAGCATCAATTTCCAGACTTTCTACATCCATTACTTACATAAATGTTTGCTTACAATGTCAACTCTTATTTCCTGTCAAATGTTATGTATGATTGTTCACTATATTTATTTTATTGTAATGTAACAACGTTTATAAATTGAATGCATTTTCAACTTTAGAACACTTTATTTAAAGCCCTTGAATTGACCATGCAAAAGAAGGTAGATCTTTTAAATTATTACCAACAGCAAATTCTAACAGTTTTAAGAATTGTGAAAATTATTAATTATTCTGTCTATAAGATACATCTTCTGTATATATAATCTACAATCTCACAATTGTACCCATTTACTTTCAGGTTATGGAAACATACAATGCATACCGGCTTACTGGAATAACATTTGTGTTGTTGGATGAGAATTACTTAAGGTTTTGCCTGGATACTTTTTATAAAGGTGATACACAACTGACTGAACTGAACAATTCTAAAGGAAGACTTTTATGAGTTATTAAATTTTGCAAAATAAGTTTTGTCTTATTCAGTCATGTTTGATATCTAAAGTCCCTAGAGTGAAACAATTAAAATACTTGTTTATTTTCTATATGTAGGCCAGTACTTTGAACCTTACTACATGGAGATATGTATTAAAGATGAAAACATAAAGGTTTTGTGACATTTTAAAAACATTTCAAAATTTGATCTTTGAAATCCTCAGTAGCAAATCCATGGTTGAATTACTGGTAATACACTAGTTTATTACATCACTGCTTTGACAGCCACCCTATAAAGATTAGAATTGTTTTGCATTAAATAACATAGGCTATCTAGACTGGAATGTGTTATCTTGTCTGAACTGGTTACATGTAATTCACTTTGCTTGTGGTTTTTATCTAGATTGTAAAGCATACAATTCCATTTTTTATTCCTCTTAAAGAGACTCTTCAAAAATGTAAAGGTTCTGAAGGTGTTAAGGTAAACAACCCACAAAATTCAATAGTTCTTGCTATAGAAACACTAGGTATGGTTTTTGAGCAGTCCTTAGAAATCCTTAAGTAATTTGTCTTGATTTCTTCCGTAAGAATTCAAAACCTGTGACTGTATCTAGAATCTCAGGGAAAAAGAAATCCAGAGAATTGTAAGAATTATTTAAGTCTATGATACGTATCTGGTATGGCCAGAGAGTTCCATTATTCATTTCAAGAAAACATTACTTAGCTATAACTGTAAAATTAAGACTCGTATGGTTTCTCAGACTCTTCACATCACCCTAATAATTCCAAAATAGAATAAATAAAAAAATTATGTTATAATCAGAGTCTCTATAAGTTGCTTTGTCAATAACTGCTTAGTTGGTGAAATAGGTTTGATGTTTCAAACATTTTCAAGATTTATTTTTGATGTCAACATCCCAAAATTGACTGCAAAATAAAAATATGCTTGCATCTATTTTCATTTATTGTGTAGGAATTTGTCTCGGTCATTAGTACCTACTTGAATGCCTTTGTTGCCAGGAGACAGCAGGTTTGTATTGTATAGTTAATTTCAAGGACTGAGTCAATGCTTCTCCAACATATGTTCGTCAGTGGTGAATAAAAGTTAGTTCTATGACAGTAATGGTGCCCACTTTTATTAATTCAATAAAAAGTGTAGAAACTTGATTTGAAGAAGAATAACTTTATCTGGTTTGATTATATATTCATGAACTATTGTTTAGCAGATTGTGCAGACTTAATTTAATACAAAACGTTGAAGTAACATCAATATAATATGAGTTTTTTTTTTCCTGACAAATGAAAGTAAGAGGAGGCTATTTGGAAACTTGAAATTTTTTATAGTTGTTTCTAAATTATCCCTAAATACGTTGCAAGGCTGCTGCAGCAACAGTGCATGTAATTCTAAGTAAAAACAGAACTCTACAAAATTAATCAGCATCTTCTGCATCAAAAAAATCATTTTCCTGCATTACATTCTTTTAAACAATATCAGAAATTTATGGTAAAACAATTTTATTTTTGGCTACACCATTATTTTGATAATTATTTAAATGAAATTTTAAATGTTTCAGTTTTTACAGGCCCAACAAGCAAATGAACATTATGTTATCAAAGATTTTTATTCAACACCTGCATTTGATTTCATAAAGTTTTTACTGAAGGTACCAGTATTACAGTTAAAATTGCTTAGTTTACAAGCTGGTAACTAGTTAATTACTGTATTTATAAAATTACTGAGTAATTAATAAAAGTATGTCATTATTAAATTTAAAATATGTCCAAAAACCTAGTCAGAATTACAGCTCGTTACAATGAGACAGGATAAAATTTGGCAACACTGGCTTAAGAATCTCCTGTTCAAGAATAGCTGGTTTAAAAAAACCTTATGAATTATTATTTAAATTTACTTCAGGACGTTGTTTTTTCTAGTTACCTGATACTGAAACTCAAGATATTATTGTGAAGATTAAATATACTGAGTTAAAACAGAAACTTCCACAAGAAGTTGATCTCGTAACATCTGACAGAGGTAAGAAATTTCAAATCAAAAGCCTCCCATTTCTAATGCTGTTAGGAAGCCAATGACTAAAATATGCCAACATCATTGTATACCTTTTTCTAATAGGTAATGAAATGTTAGAGAATTTGAAAAAGAACCTGCTTTCTATTGAAGTGAAGGAAGCAATCATATCAGCTAACTATTGAGATGAGTGTTTAGTCAACGCTGTTAACGAAGTTTACAATATTGTAAATACATCACTCTTTCTCTTGAAAATATTGCCGTAAAAACGATAGGATTAATACACAGAGTTTTTTGTAAAATTATGATTTATAAAGTAGTATTTCCAGTGCTGTAACAGTTAATGATTTATTGCAACAAGTTACAATCACACAAGGTGAAATGTTACTAATTCACAGTATAAGTTACGAAAAATGAATTAAATTGTTACCGTTACAAAGTTATTTCTTGAAATGTGGTACTAGATTTACTTTCCTTGGTTAAGTCGACATGCCAATTAATGTCACAACTCTCATGTAACTGGACACAGTGACTCAGAATACATCGTAGGATGTTTTAAGAGGTAAAAACAGTCATGCAGCAACTTGTAGCAGCGAGAATCACCCTTCATCTGAATCACAAGCAGTAAAACTTCACATAGTGTGAACAAATATCTAAACCAGAACGACCAACTGCCAAAGGTAACGGTGTCCTGACCGGCCAGTGTAACTCCTTTTATCCGTAAATTTTATAACTATTACAGCCACAGTTATGTTCTCTAGAAAAGTAACCAGTTATCCAAAAATTTACCAATAAAAGAAAGAAATTACTTGTAACTAGTTACTTATAACAATGTAACAGCAATAAGCCGTTCGTAATTCCACTCAGATACCTAATGCACAAAAGAAGCCTAAGATTACTGTTGATTGATACATATATTATTGAATGACAGACGAATGTTTCTCAAGTTCTATCCTCAGAAAAACGATTTCTGAGCCCCAGACGGGGATCGAACCCGCAACCTTCTGATGACCGGTGAGACGCTCTAACCATTGAGCTACCAAGATTAAGATGGTGAACTAAGGTGCAAGTTTGAAATATGTGCGACCTAAGCGGAAGCTACTATATGTTAATGATGTTATAATGATACATATATTATTACAGTCACCGAATACCATTTTGATGCATAAGCAAAAAAAAAAAAAAAAAGAAAAGAAAATTAGTTGGGTCGCCATTTTAGTGGCTGGTTTTAAAACAAAATCATATCAAACTATCAATCCCAAACAACCTAAATGTACTTCCAAGTAACAGTAATATAAAAGGAGTGCTGCGTAGGAAGTTGTTTATCAAATAGAAACAGCAAAAGGGTTGTGTACTGCCAAAAATATATATATATAAGAGAGAAACTAACTTTTCGAGCGAAGGCCCTTCGTCGGAGTGAAACGTAAAAGTGAAATCACAACTAAGCGAGGTTTTTATAATCAATCATTCAATTCATCAATCAATCAATCAGTCACTCAATCAATCAATCAATCCATCCATTTTACTTTTGTCGTTTGTCCTTGTTTTGTTCTCACACTTGTTTGTGCGAACATTGTATGTTAAACGGTTACACAAATGGTGTATATCCCAGCTCACAATCTGACGGTTGATTATGGTTCTGTAGTTTCTGTTTTTATTTCGAAGAAGTAAAGTTCAACTCTTGTATGGATCATTGTTCTCTTCTTAAGCCCCTATTGGCTGCCAAGTTTTTCTTACCAACTTCTTTTATCCTTTTTACTGGCTTGTGTATTCACGACGACCAAAAACTCAAACTGGTAAAACAATTAGAAAACTGCTATTTTCCCCTTGACTAGGTTTGAATAGAATCGTCTGTTTCTCAAGGCATTTTTTGCCTTTGATAACTGGGGCTTACTCTCAAATTTGAAGAAGTTCGTTACCTTATCAAGCCTAGTTTCCGTTAAAAGGTAAGAATCGTACGGATCGTCTCAACTCCTGCAACATGATGGAAGCATGAATCGTAACGACTGTTGTGGCTACAACAACACTACGGATCATTTAAAGTTAAGTTTAACTTATAGTTAAGTGACTTTATTTGTGTTGTATAACCTTATAGCTGTTCTCCCTAAAAGTCCAGTAAGGGTCACCCCTCATGGGTCCAGTGTTACTACAGGAGGAAACTGGAGTACCCCGGCGGTGAAAACCTTCGATGCTTGGTAGAGTCAAACTGGACAACATTCTTCTCACATGTGACCAAGGTAACTTTAATCGGATAACTGCACGGAGCTGGAAAAGAACCTTAGTCACAGTGGTGAGAGACACATGCACTATCTCTGTGCTACCAGCACCCCAATAGTTAGCAACATTACAAGCAAACGGTCTTGGCCAATGCCATTCAACAATGTTTGAACGTTTAGCGTGGCATTAATACGTTATGGTCATGTTTCATTCAACTTTGACTTCGTATTAATTTCACTACTCCGCTTGAGTTCCAATCATTTAGGAACTCGATTCATCTGAAACCTCAAAATCATCTTTGTCTGATCACTTTGCCATTGTCAAAAGTATGGGATGTGTTTTCATTCTTTATAAAAATATCTGTCGTAGGTGCTGGTCTTTGTACAATGTGAGATTGACATTCTTGAACTTTTGAAATATATTACATCCACCAGTGACCTTTCCCAGAAAACTGTGTATCAAGTGTAATCAAGATCACGTATGCCAAAGAACATTATGGCATTAACACTCGGTTAACAGTTATATTTACAACATTATTGAGGAAGGAAAATTTCGAGTGTCAGGATACATTTTTAAGACCCAACAGGAATTTGTTGGGAAAAATGCAACTTTGGCTCTTTCCAGCTGGAAGGAGTTTGTTTCTGACACACACAAACAATCACAATTCTCACCCTCTTTATGGACATTAAACAATTTATTAAAAATATTCTCCCTTGTATTCACAACTCCTTCGACTGTTGCATTCTAGTGTTGTGACTCGACCTCCGACTGACGGGGGAAGGGGTAATTCTATTTTGTCGTTTGCATGTTCGCAAACACGAAGTGAACGTCAGCAGTCACGCCATTTATAAAATTGGATTTTGTATCCCGGACAAAGAGAATGCATGATCTTTATCTCCCAGAGCGATCATGACCCCGCCCTCGTTCTACATACGTCATTCATAACACTTTCAAGGATTCAGGCGTTAAATTATGGAGTAGAAAAAATTGCGCGGTTATGTTTGGTTTCAACACATTCGACAGTATCCTATTAGAAATTCTAAAACGTTTTGGACGTTGAAAAACACGTCAATGATCCAAAACGATGACAATGATCGGCCCAGGCGGCTTTAACCCGGTGACGTCTTCTGATGCCTCCACTCGGCTAAATAAAGTCGTTGAGCGCAAATCAGAACAAAATCATTAAGGCGACACATGATCTCAGGAGTTAACGGGTTTACTCAACATTAAAATTTGGTTTGCTTATCAGTCGGTATGACTGTCCCTGTTTACTTCAGGATACGCCTGCGATAGTCCTGCAGTCTACAGGATTACACTTCACATTAGGCATAAAATGAAGATGAGAGCCCAGCTCAAAATTCGGAGATGTAATGTCATCATTCAGGAATAGACAAAAACACACGAATAAAGTTTAATAGAAGTTCACTGACGTTTCGTTGCCGACGCGCAACATTTTCAAAGTAATTACAGATGGAAATATTAAGATATTTATACATTACAGAAGGTATCACATTAGGATTAAAGCCAATGAGAATAAGGGAGGTGAAAGATGAGACGAGACAAGTAGAGGAACGAGAGAATTAAAATAAGGCAAGCGGAACGGAAGTGATGAGAAGGTTTATGTTTATTGATGAGTAGACTTTCTCTGATAAGTAATTCAAGGGGTGAATTGCAAGAGGAAAGAATAGAGAAGTCATGAAAGGAGATGGAGTGGCTAGTTTGGGTTGAATGTGTAAGAATGCTAGATCGTGAAGGATGTGAAACTTTTTTGCCAGTCAAAGGCGAAATTCCCATGTGTTCTGAAATACGCGTGTGTAGGTGACGGCGTGTTTGCCCAATATACAACGCTGCGCAGCATTGACACTTAAATTGATAAACTACATGCGATTTCAGAAACTTGGGGATAGGGTCTTTGAACTGGACGAAGGTAGAAAGACGTTTACCAGGTTTTAATACGACACGAAGGTCTATTTGAGGGAAGCAGGAAGAAACAAGTTTGATGAGCTTGGTTCGGATTTGTAAAGAATGAGCACCGGTAAAAGGGAGGCAGAAATAGACAACACGTTTAGGGACAGTGATATTGTTAATGGGAGGAGAAAAGATCTTGTCGAGAAAAATACTTAGGCAGCGGTCAAAAAGAGCGACGGGGTAACCATTGTTAACAAAAAATTCTTTAAGTTTAAGGACCTCAGAAATTAGGATAAAAATGAGAGCCCAGCTCAAAATTTTAAGGTGAAGAACCATGATCGCAACAAGGCAAGACAAGTTAAAACATTTTGAAAATAAGTTGGATTCTAACGTTTCGTTGCAACGTGCAACATCTTCAGAGTGTAATATTACAAGGTTATCTGAAGATGTTGCACGTTGCAACGAAACGTTAGAATCCAACTTATTTTCAAAATGTTTTAACTTGTCTTGCCTTGTTGCGATCATGGTTCTTCACCTTAAAATTTTGAGCTGGGCTCTCATTTTATCCTAAGACTACGTTTTCCGCCCGGAAAGTCTATAGCCACGACCTCAGAAATTCTTTAAGTTTAAGGACCTTCGGTTGTTAGGCACCTTTGACAAGAGGTCGTCGGTAGAAGAAACGTTTCCGAAGTTGAACAGGTTCGAATTTCCTGGTACGTCATGCATTGGTTGCGTAGATGAAGCGTGTTTAAAGTTTAAGTTTATTATCTTGAACAAACAACCAACTTTTTCACGCTGTAAATTGATAGAGAAATACTACCTGGACAAAGAGCGATGAATGATGTTCAGAAATTTCAAGCTGTTTATTTACGCTGCCTGTACCACTTATCTTATGCAATTGGGGTTATTCAATCATGGCCGGTATAACCGGAAGGGTCGGAAGTCAATAGCGAGGTTATGTAATTGGCATTTATGAACTTTGGACTGCTTAAACAAAATTTTTCATTCCAAAGAGAAATGCATAATTTAAAATTCCATAAGAGATCTTGTCACTTCTAATCGAAGAGTGAACGATGAAGAAACCAATATTTATACATCCCTGGGGTTGATGTCGTCTTTTGAACCTTAAAACGCTCTTCTATGTTATGATATTACTCACTTTACTGGTAGGGTTACAAGTGCGTTCGAGTGTTGCGCATTACAACAGTACTGGATGTCATCGTAATATGTAATCGATCAAGATTATCGTATCACTTGTACGAACTTGCTCTAACCTTATCGGTTCCACAGTCACTTTTCGAGGACGGTAGCAAACTAGCCAATAGACAGGCTAAAATTTGATGGAAATATGAGTCAGCGATACGCCAAGATGTACTATTCGCATGGTGACGCCGGTATATCGCAAGCAATTAAAGTTTATATGGAAACCAACTTTATTATCCAACCAATTACATGTCCTATTTACCTACAACTGATTATTGCTTCAGACTTATTCACAATGATATAAAAAATATTTTTCACCATTCGTGCAATTCAGGTAGTACTTATTTCAGCACCAAGTTGTCGGCTGTCTAATGTAGTACTGGCATTTTTTTCATATTAACCATTTGCCTGAAGATATTGACCTATCTAAAAGCCATTCCGGCTTATATCTGTAGCCAAAAAGCTTTTCCTTTACATCGAAACGCAATGTTTGTTAACCAAACAACTGAACATATCAAGTCCTCAAGAGGAATTTTTTAACGAAAACTAGAATTTAAATTACTCTATCTGACTTTGCTTGCTTGAGGGTTGCGTTACTGTTGTACTGTGTTGTCTTGAGTGGTGTTCTGATGTGTTGTACTATAATGTATTGTATTGTGCTATTGTGTATAGATCCGTATAAGAAATTGCGTTATATTGCTCTAATTCGATCAGCTCTTGAATTGAACTGGTTAGATTAGTTTACATTTTATTTATTTCTTATTTACCGAATTCACCTATACTCTTTGAAAAAATAATAGTGTAATTCGGCAAGTTCATACACAACTACCTGGTTGATATAATCAGGCAAGTTCGTACAGAACTATAAAGGTCATTATGAAAATATACCACCCAAAAACTATAAATAGGTTATATCCTAAACATTAGTAAGTCGTAGATTTATAAAAACAATTCAACTGATTCGATAAAAAAATTCGCAAAAGAAATCAAAACAACGGACAAAGTTTCATTCAAAGTTCCCGGATTCAAACCATTCAATGAATGAACAAAGTAAAAGTATTTCAACTTTTGAGCTGGTATTTCAGCATTTTGCATCGGTATGTGAAATGAAATGAACTGCTTTCAGCCAATTAAAAGTGAATAATTATTGCTTTTGTATTATAACATAGTAGTCTTAAGAGGTCTCTTAAGTAAAAGTTGCTTCCCATCACGAAAGAAATACTTGAAATGCTTAAAATCTCAGTTTTTCAGTTGGGGAGGAATAATTGCCCCCTAAATTTCAGTAATAAATGACAGTAAAATATTCTCTAGCAGTAAAATATCCTCTAACAGTAAAATATTCTCTAACAGTAAAATATTCTCTTCCTGTACAGTATAGGAAGTTTTAGTCGTTTTCCTCTCGAAAATATTGCCAGGAGTGGCTATGGATTTTATTTTTAAAAATAACACTAAAATTTGCATTTCATTGAGAATCCAATAGTTGTTCAAGAGTCCGTCTTGTCGGGTGGTTATTTTTTGAAACTGAAGCGGTTCAGTTTGTTTTAATTTAAATAAAGTCCAAAGTATACGCTCTACAATCTGATACTCTTTGTTCCACAAGTGATTTCAAGATAAAGACATATCCAAATCTACTAACGTTCTTTTTTATGCTGAGATGTGTTGAATACATTATCAAGTAAGGGTAATTTGGTTTTAACAAGGTGACAGAATTAAGTCGTATCATAACTACAGGTGGCTCTATGTAAGTAACTGACGTTTTATATAGCCTTGTTTTTGCCTCCTCTGAGATATACTTTCATTGGTCGATATGTGGTCACATGAGATGCAACAAACAAAAGTAATAGAGCGGGTGACCCTTGACGTTTTCTCTTTCGCACGTGGTCAGAACAGGATAGAGTAAAGAAATTTTTCACTTTTGAGCACGTGATGAAAGCGTGGCAATAGGATGCGATGATATTTAAAATCTCCCTATCAATTTTAGGAAGAATATCACTGAAAAACATTGCGATTTAAAAATCCCCTTAAAGATGGTTCCCTCAAGGAAACTGTGAAATTCAATTTCCTGGTATCTCGCAGTTTCGTTCCGAAGCAGTCATTACGTGTTAATTGTTGATAACACGGAAATCAAATGTATAGTAGTGATTGAACCGGATCGAGAAAAGCGTTTTTGTCGTTATTTTTTGTTGAAAAAATCACGAAAACTAGGCTTTTTACTAGTGCGTAAATCAGACCGACAAAATTGTTTTTGTCGTTGTTTCTTTAATTAAGAAAGTCACGTAAACTAAGCTTATCTTGATCACGTTCCTCACCAAAAAGACGTAAGTAATTTGACGTCAATTCTACCCTCTCTATGGACGAAATGACTTAATTCAAAATTTTATCCCATTTCTGTTGAAAAACAAAGACCCGTTAAACAGCTTTGTAAAAGGCAGCTTGCTTATAAAAAGAGGAGGTTTTGTTGCTGTGCTCCATAAAGCAGAAGCACGAAGTGCGAAGACGTACGAGCATAGTACATTGGTAAGTTTTCAAAAATTGTTTACAGTATGTTAAGTTCTGTAAATCCCAAACGGTATGATACATTTAATCTTCACTTCAACAGATCATTTAAGAGAAGTTTCTCCGTATAAAATTAGTCTTAAATAACATTAAAAAGTTTATTTAATAAATCACAAAACATTTTTGATCTTCGCGAACACCGTCTTGTTTAAGGTTTGTAAGATACATGCAAAAGGCTCAACCAAGGTAATGTTCTCATGAAAGGGCCTAATTTGGGGATCTGGAATGACTTCTTCTGCAGTATAAGATAATTTGACTTTAATTGAAGGCTTTGGCTAAAACCGAACTCAGGTAATTCGATTTTGGAAAATCAAATTTGGTTACCTTGTACAGGATATCTTTAACGCCGGATGAAAATTTCTGAGGAGTTTTCTCTAGAACTAATTTCTATCTTCTACGGTTAAAAAGCGAAAGAAATTTTCAAAAATAAAATATCAACTCAACTCTCATCTGGAAAAAGCTTAATGCCCATGACGCGCAGTGAGGTTTAAGCGTATATAAATGAAGTTTTTACTTTACTTACTTACTTTCCTCTGGAGCGTCATTTTGATCAGGCGTGACAAGCACTCCGCCGATATTGCTTGTAAGAATTTGTGACAATCTGACCGCCCATATTCTTGTTTGCCTTTCCAGAGATCATGGATTATATTTCCTACGTAAGTCTCTTCTTTGTGCTACCTGGTATGATCTACCGCTGGGTTAAAAAGTATAGTGCGCGACGTCAGGGGCCGTGCAAAAGCAAGGCACGGATGGATGGAAAGACAGTTATCGTGACAGGAGCTAACACTGGTATTGGAAAAGAAACCGTCTTGGATTTGGCAAGGAGAGGTGCTCGAGTGATCATGGCCTGTCGAGATCTGAAGCGTGGTGAAGCAGCTTTGAAAGATGTTGTTGAAAAAACTGGCAATACAAAAGTCGTATTGAAACAGCTCGACCTTGCTTCAATGAAGTCCATTCGTAACTTTGCCCAAGACATCAACAACAGTGAGCCACAACTGCATGTGTTGATCAACAACGCAGGATTTGCATATCCATCTCAGCTGACCAGGACGGAAGATGGTTTCGAAATGACCATGGGCGTGAACCATTTGGGACACTTCTTATTAACAAATCTACTCCTTGATCTGCTGAAGAAGTCAACACCTTCTCGCATTGTGGTCGTCTCCTCTCGCACGCACGCTCAGTATACAAAAGAAATGAAGTTTCATAACATCAACAGCGAAACGTTCTACGACAAATGGGATGCTTATGGCCAAAGTAAACTTGCCAATGTCCTGTTTACAAGGGAACTAGCCAAGCGACTACAAGGGTCTGGTGTTACGGTCAATGCTCTTCACCCTGGTATTATCATGACCGACATCTTTCGACGTTTAAGCACCTCGTTTAAGTTTGTGATGCCTTTAGTTAGCATGTTTTGCAAGACCGTACAAGAAGGAGCTCAAACGACCATCCATTTGGCTGTCTCGGAAGAAATCAAAGGTGTCAGTGGGTTGTATTTTGTGGATTGTGAACCTAAAGAACCTTCGAAATATGCCCAGAATGACGAAGCTGCCAAGAAGCTGTGGAACACCAGCACTGATCTAGTAGAGCTGGGTACCACCATTTGAACAACAGCAACCTGACAAGTGGTAACTGTTTATAAGACAGCTACGACCTTTGTTTGTGATATAGTGAACTATTCATGTTTTATACATTTGGTTGTTTTGTAATCAGCTCAGAAGTTTTTTCATCGGGAACTTGCCGGTCTGGAAGATCACATAGCAGCTACTCCGCCAATCCTGGCCGCTAACTAACCAAATTATTTCGTTAAGTTTGTTTTTTTTAAGTGTCTGGCAGTATGTTTTTAGCAGTGTAACATCTGGAAACTTCAAATTGTATTCAATACCTTGCGTGCTTCAACCCTGATCGAAGTTCATAACTCCTGTACCTATTGTCACGAGGGACAGATATTTGCAACAACTTCATTGGTGCAAAGTAACACATAGTTGTTATTGTAATAATAGGCTAGTTCCTTGGGTGCTGTACAATGTAACACCATTATTCAAACTAAGGGGACAGTGTGACTTGGATTTTGCTGGCACGTTAAATTAACTGTGAAACGACAATTAGAGTATTATCTCTCAGACTCGCTCTCACCTTTAACCCATGTATGGGGCTCAGAGTGTACATACGTTGTAAGCGATGGATAAAGTTCACGATAAAAGAAGCGTACTCCTGTGAGTTCGACACGTCACCAGTTCAACTACCCGTTCGTATCTGACCGATCTTCTGCTACCCTTGTGAAATCTGAATTGGCTTTATCTGGAGATTCTAATTGAGGGTTTGGCTTTTCGACCCATTGCTGATGAATTACAGTTCATAGAAAGGAAAAAAACGAGATTACGTAGTTGATCATTTGAAATGTTTCTCATGCAATGTCAAACATGCAAATATATTTTCAAATGTAACTGTTAAAGTTAGTGTTTTATGATCTTTCTCTGAAATCCTTCAAAGTGAAACAGTTTATCACACGTGTCTATGATTGTATTATATTTGTAAGTAATATTTAAATACCAAGCAGAAGTGTTTTATCGGTAATTAGCTAAGGACCTTTTTACATGGAGGTATGTACCCCTACTAGAAGGGTCAGCCCCACCAGAAGGGAGGATACATAACATTTGTTTACATCAAGAGGGCTATCCCTGGGGCTATCCCGTCCCGTCGAATTACAACGGTTGCTGGACTAAACAATACCTTTCTTCTTGTCCTTCCTTGCATGTCGATATCCTGCCTGGCGTACCTGGCATTGTTGCCGATTCAACGATTCGATGGAATTTTGGTCATTTCTAATGACTTATTCCCAAACAGCAGTGGCCTGGTGGACCACCTTATATCTTTGTCCATTTCTGTGAGGTTTAGCAGATGAAACTGACGAAGAGACTTAGCAGCGTCTCGTGAACCTGAAGCACTGGAAGCCATATTCTTCGAGGTTCATCATGATGACAATCCAAAAGGTAGCCCTCCTGGTAGGGTCAGTCCTACCTTAAGAGTTCACATACACTAAACAAACAAGAAGGCAGCCCTGCCAGTCGGAGCACCCTAGAGCTATGGTGCCCCTTAGCTCGCACGTGAACAGAACCACAAAACACAATAGACTATGGACACCCTTCTAGTGAGACTGATCCTGGTAGTTTGGTTAAATTTCTCCATGTGAACAGACCCAAACACGCTCATTCGCGAAGTAAGTTTGGAGGTTTATGTTTTTTAAGCCGAAAAAAATTTTACTTGTGTCTTTATCACATATAAAGGCCAGACATGGTAACGATTTTCCGTTTTGTATTTTCCTCATGAACTCTTAACCCCTCCTCCCCTACTTCAATGTTGTTTAGTAACAAGGAATAATCAGTCAGCGCTAAGAATCGCACAAAATTCACCATTGTTCACCGTTCAACATTGAAAGGGGGGAAGGGGGGACGCAGGTAGTTACTAGGGATTCGTGTCCCGCTTATAATGTCACTGATTGTAAGGCAAATCTAGGATTTTGTGCGATGGAGGAAGGGTTAAGTAAGGGCAGGTGTGGCTCCAGGATTTTGAGAAGGGTGGTTAACCAGGCCATTGGTTCTTCTAGGTTTTTAAGGATATGGTAGGTCCTTTATCACTTAAATGGAGTGCACAGTTAATAAAAAAAATATGCGAATAAAATTTAGCTGTATGTAAACATAGCGACTATCAGACTATGGCAAGGAATCCCCCCACGTTGTTTGATGGATCAAGGTGGGTTGAAATCCCCTGAACCCTCCCTCTGGATCCACCACTGTAATAAACCTAGAGGCACGTGGTCGATGACCTTCTGGAGGAACTGATGCTGAGCAAATGCCAGCAGAACTTTCATTCTATTTTTTAGTTTGCGAGTGGACAAGCATGACCTTGGTAAATTCAAAATCCATATCGCCCTATCTCGTTAAGATGTTCCGTGAATTAATTCTGCATAATCTTTCGTTCCAAAGTTTGTTTTCATTATCAGTTTTGGATTTTGTGACAGCTTTGTGGCGGTTTTCAGTGTTGACAAGCATGGTGAAAGGATGGTAAAAGCGACGTCATAGTTCTCACGGTTATGAGCCTGGTAACTATCTACATGAAACAAACAAGCTAAACATATTCAAAATGGCGATGGAAACTGTACCGAGAGAACTGCGAAACTTGAGGGCTTGTTTGATGTGTTCTTTGATCAAGGTGAGACTTCTCCGGGTAAAATTTATCTATTGTTTATTCTCTTGCTTTACTACTCTCACTATTAATTGTTACCTTGGGTTTGGTAGACTATGGAACAGTTTGAATTTGATGGTTGTGAGAATTGTGAGAAGATTCTACACTTGAAAGGGAATAGAGAGAACATTATGAGTTGTACTAGTCCGAACTTTGACGGGTAAGAATCTAAAAGGAATAAAAAACCTTATTCTGTGCGTATTGTTTAAGTCTATGATCGTTTTCAGATGAATCTTCTAAAACAACTAGCTTTGAAAATGTACATAAGTTACGCTTCATGTTGATACGTTATCCTGTAAACATCAACATTAAAGCTCATTTTAATTGACATTTAAATATCTGACCCGGTTGCTTTAGGAACCAGAAATTTAAAATGTAGTTTAAGTTTATATCATTTAGAGCTGACTGTTGACTACTTCTTGTCTAAATCGTGTGTCGCGGTTCCCCTGACAAAGATTAAAAAATTGTCATGGTACTGTATACGGTAATTTCAATTTGAAGTACATGTATGTGTCGTTCTTTTACAGAGTGATTTCCTTGATAAGTGCTGAGGATAGTTGGGTTGCTAGGTGGCAGAGGATTGGTGAGCATAGTTTATGATAATTTATACATTTTAGTTTAAACTGAACTACATTTTAGCTTCCTGTCTTGTCCACTCAGAGCAAAGCAAGACTCAAAGATGAAATGGCAAAATATCTACAAGATATACAATTTGAAAGTCCTTGTCTTGGTGTGACAAAGATCTTGAAATAAAGTTGAAATGTTCACTTTTCATGTTTGTCTCTTGTTTTGACCTATATGTTGTGTTTTATGAAATGTTTGTTTTTGGATTATGCTTCATATTATGAACAGGAGATCAGACAATTACAATTGAATTGTTTCGCTTCTGTTTATAGATAATATGGCAGCTGGTTGTTATGCTGTTTCTGTCACAGGAAAACTACCAATGCATATTATTAGAGAACTGAAGGCAAGAGGGATTGACCATATTTCCAGAGACAGGTCACAACAATTGTGACAAAGTTACAGGATTTCACATAAATTGAAACACTGGATTACCACAGGAAATTGAACAAGGAACAGATTCCTATGAACCATAGTGTCAAAAAGACATCCTTTGTTATACAAAAGTAAGAGATAAAGGACATTAATGTTGTAAATATACAGTGGATGAAGAAAATGTTCAAAACAGTTCTTAGTAATCTTTGGGGAGATGTTTCTTCTAGATTGGTTCAACCACCATAAATATATTGCATCACAGTCAGTTGGAGTTACCTTTCAAATCTTTAAAAGTACTTGCATCAAGAAATAGGTAGAAATACCAAAAGTTTAAACATTCATCCCAACATTTATACTTTTACTTTATTTATTTAATATCATTTAACATTGTGTTAATATTAGAAGAAACTCAACATTTTCATTCTCTTTGGAATACCAGGGCTTAAATTTCAGTTGTCGTGTACTTGGATAACAGTGCTAGTCTGAAAACAGGAGCATTGCATATAGGAGCAGAGTTAGGCAGATATCTATTGAAAGTTGTATGTTTATGAAATATGTTTTTGTAAATTGATTAAAATATGAACCACAGCCAAAGTGACCTTAGTGGGCCCTCTTAAAATATCATTGATAGAGGTCATTTTCCAATAACTGTTGGCATTGACCCCATTGGCCTCAGTCAGTAAAATTTGAGCCCTGAGATACCATTAGACTTAAAAATTATTTTCAAAAATGATTCAATATAAATTTACATTGAATTTTTTCACATTCTCTTGAAAAATTAAACAAAAATCCTCACTGATCTCTGAAACATTTAACAAAATTAAATTACCTTTTTAATCTATTACTTTCTGTGTTTAAAGATGATTATTGTAAATATTTATTCACATTGTGAGAACAAAAAAATCATGCTTCTGCAATCATTGACACAATATTAGTCAGAGCATTGTCACACATAGTTACAAGTTTAGGGGCAAATCTTACTTCAACTGGTTGTGCTTGACGAATGGTAAAGCACTGGAAGTGACTAGTTGTTCTTTCTAATGCACCAACCAACCTAAAAGTATGGTGAAGAAGTTTGTGTTGTGTTAATAAACTCTGGTAATGGCAATACAGAACAAAAGAACAGATTTCTTTAGTCATCTGCATGCATGACTTCCTAGTTAGAATCTGCATACCTGTAAATCTGTCCCCTTGTTATTCTTGGCAATGTGTGATCCTGTTTAAAAAATGAACTAATTATGACATAGATGTACTGAACTAAAACTATAAGACCATAAGTACAAAATTAAGGATTGCTACATTCACCTTTTCCAGCTAATACAAAGCATAAGAAAGCTCAGCTTTTGACTGGACTTGCCATTTAATGATAATCTGTGAAGGTGTTTCAGTTTCATTGAAATCAGGGTTATATGAGGTAAAAATGACTGCACTCAGAAACTATCAAGTGACTGAGTTGACTGACTGCTCCATAACTTCTGAAGTTTTGAACTGATTTAATATGTAATTCAATATGTCACACAGTCAACATTTTGATTTTAATGCTGATTTCTTTGCTTACCATTTCCCAGAAGATGCATCTGAAAGAAACACAAATTGATCTAATTTGAGTTTGTTTGAATTTTAACAAAGATTACCGAAGTTGTAAATGTCATGAAATTATAGATGACAAATGACAAAATAAATTTACCTGATCACTCCTGTGCTATCTTTGACAGTAAAAAGCTTGGCAGTACCATTATTATTAAATGTTGGCACAGAATCTAAGGTGGCTAAAATGAACATGAATTTAAGACTGATTTTGTATTGATTTTTACCAAGTAATCTTAATAATGGGCTGGGATGTAAATGTTACTGAATGACTAAAATGTATAGAGTACTATTTCATAAATTATGCAATAATTTCAAAGCATTCTCACTGATCAAATATTCAAATCAGCACATAACTGTTACATGCTTACCAAAAATTTCAAATACAAGAGGCACTTGTTCCCTGTATTTACTCCACTTCCTCAAACCTTGTATCGTAGCAGTAACAAATTTCATGGATTTATCAACTGTTCTCATGGTAAAGGTGTCTCCACTTGAATTGGCAATTTCGTCCTTAAATAAAAAGACAAAAATGATTATTAATTCAATCACAAAGAAACAGGGGAAAAAATCAAGAAATTCCCTCAAAAACGTGTAATTACTGATGGTTTTTCCACTTTAGTTTTTTTGAACTGGCTCTGTGTGGTTTCAAAAGATGCTTTATGATCTTTTTGTCTTGCAGTATTTCCTGTTGTAGTTGCCCTTGGTGAACTGTTAGTATTGCTCCAGGAAAAATGGTTGTGGCCAGGTTGGGAGTGCTGCTTCACAGAATTCCTAAAAACAAAGGAAACAGGTTGTAGGAAACGCCGCTGCAATGTACCACTGAAATCGATAAACAATTATTGTGTTTACGTACTTATCATAACGAAATCCTTTGCTTGCAAAAGTCTGTTGCCTTTCAACTCTGTTGGAAAAGTTCCCAGTTTGCCAGCTAGTTTCAGTATTCATCGTTGCTTTCTGTTGTTCGGAAGATATCCCATTGTTTTGTTTCACACCAAAGTACGTGTTCTCAAACTTCGGTTGAATATTCTCGTTGTTATGCTGGTTCTTTGGGTGTTTTTGTGGAAAAATATGCCTGGTTTCCCAAGATCGAGCGCCGAAGGTATTGCTGTAATGGGTAGCCGGTTTATGGTCTGACACGAAATTGAAATTTCCATGTCCAGTGTCGAAGTCGTGGACAACGTCAGAAAGATTTTTATCGGGTTCTTCTGTTTTTATTGTTATTGTGGCACTTTGACTTTGGCTTTGTGGAGAGGCATAAACGGCTTGGCGTGGACGTCGTCTTCGGTTAAAAATTGACATCCCTGGCCGTCCTTCCCGCACAAATGTACAAAAAATCGTCAAAATTAAAAGAACAGCCTGGACCTTAAACGTTATTAAAAATGGCCTAATTTTAAATACCTTTTTAAATGGTTGTAAAAACCTTCATAATTACTTTACAGGCTTCGTAATTAATTTACTTAAAGTACCACTATGCTAGCGCATTCTTACCTGAAAACATATTTATTAAGGGCTTAAAACTTTACTTTTTGTTCCGTAGAGAAAGCTACTTCAAACCGAGCATTTATGAGTTAGCTGCTGTGGATATCTTCTAACGGTGCAACCAGTTCGGTTTGTTCATTCTTCCAGACCTTTCAAACTTTTCTCAGGATTTTTCGCGCCCTTTTTGAAAACTTCACTCGGCCATTGTTTCAAAGCCTGGTAACCATAAGTCAACACTGTCTGGAATTTTACTTTCATCGGTCATTTTTTAATATTAGAACTTTTTGTTGTAAGTTTATGCCATGGTATTCCATGCTTGAACAATTTTTAAGCTAAGAAAATTAAACTTGAAAAGAAACTTCAGCTTCACTTGTTGAACTGGACGGAATTTCTAGACATTTGTAGTCCTCAGTCTCCTGCACGTTTCCCGTTCCAATATGGTGGACGAAGTTGTTGCAGAAGAAAGTTACGGTGACGATTCCCTCTGCAGTCAATATGTCATCACATCCACCTCTGGACAGTTGAAGAAAAAGCGTCTTTACCAGGATAATGGCCTTGCGTCCTTATTCAAGTTTATTAAGGTGAAGTATTGTTTTACGCACCTGCATTATATCGTCGTCACCTGTGATACCGGAACCCTGAAGGCATCGATACAAGCTGCAGTTTTGTATCCAAACTACGATATGCAATTTGTCATTAATAATTTACCATCTCTGTCATTTCTGAATACCCGTGACTGCTACAAAAACAATTTTTGCAGCAACAAAAAACGAAATTGTGGGGAAAAAACCCCCCAAACAAACAAAAATGTAATCGTTAACCAAAATATTCACTAGTTATCCAACAGTTGGTAATGACAAAATCAGTTGGATTCCAACTGATTTTGTCATTACTTCCAGGAATAAAATTGCCTGAGTAAAGTTAAATTTTCTTTTATTGTGTGGTGGATCATGCAATTTTTCACCACATTGCAATGTACAAATGTCAAATTCAGGGGCACAACAGTGGGAGGGGGGTTTGGGGGTTGCAACCTCTGCCTTTTAGGTCTTATTTGTGCTGTGCTATGGACAGTTTTTGCCCTCATTCCCCTAAGCCACATAGATCTACTTTGATTGAAATGATCAAAATTACCCCTACTGTGCCTGAATACCACAATCCAACTCCTGTACTTCAAAACTCATGGATGTGCTGATGCCAGATTGCAGTGCCAGCAAAGGTATAAATTCAATTTGAATTAGAGTTCCATAGAAAATCGTGCCATTTCATGCCAAGTTATAATCTTTTTGCTTTTAGGATGCATTTCTTCCCCAGGGATATCCTCACAGCGTCAGTAGTGATTACGTTGAATACCAAATTTGGGATACTTGTCAGGTATTTGACCCTCATTAATTTTGACTGTAAGCTTATTCTGTACTTTTACATGCTTCCCTTTTTTTTAGTATACTTTTTATGCATTATTTGAAGTATTGTGATGTGCAATAATTGGTCATATAGAATCTTGGATGTAATGCCAAATGAAAAAAGAAGTGGTGTGTGGGCCACCATTGCGATGTTATGACTTCAGACATACAGTCAAGAGTGAATAGTTTCACGAAAAATTAGTGTATTGGTCAACATCTATACCATGTTTCCTTTTGCTCACTAGGCATTTTGTTCATCTATTGTGTCAGCCTTAGCAGCCCAAGCAATGCTTAAAGCTTATGGTGTTGGAGATGAGAAAGCAACAGTTCTTGCAGCAACTTTAACATGGCTATTAAAAGGTACATTTTTGTATGTATATAGTTTCTGGTTTCTGGTAGGCAAAAATTAGTCTGGTGAGCAGAATTTCTCATTTCTCTACTAGCTCAGTTAGTAATGCTTGCATGTGAAAGCTAGCAGCATGTGGTCAAGCCTAGTCACAATAATGCTTGCCTGATTGATAGCCCTGGAAAGTGTTGTAATATGTAATTTTTTTAATGTCTTTTTTTTTTGCTTCATTTATAGATGGAGCTGGGATGGTTGGAAGGATAATGTTTACTTGGATGAAAGGGTTTGTTTTAAAATGAACTTGAAAAAAATGTGAAAATTTTGAGGGGTTTTTAAGTCATACAAAGTTTTCTAATGTCACAGGTTTATATGTTGAGCACTTTATACATGACATGATACACATTGTAGTGTGATTTCCTTTCCTGTTTTACTAAGTAAACTTAAATTCTCTGAATTAAGAGTGCACCTTAGCTGAATGATTCTCTTGTTTTTTTTTTTGTCATTTAAGGACTGAGTTAGATTGTCATGCCAAGAAATGGAGGTAGGCAGTGAAATTCTGTAGTTAATATACATATATATATATATATATTTCCTTAGAATAAATTTCTTTGCTATAGGCTTCTGTAGCTGTGAGAAAAGGGATGGGAATTTGAACTGAGATTTTTAGGGTATACATAAAGACTTTAGTTGGTGAAGACTAACTGGGTGAAAAATATGCAAAATTTGGCACATTTTGTATTAAAGGATTTCAGACAACTATATATAACCACTAATTTAAAGGAGTCAGTTTGATTCCAGATTTCTAATGAGAACATTTTAGGTTTACTTCAAGCTGACAGATTGAGATACCTTTATTTGCTTGTCTTCCTACATGCTACATACTGTAGATTGCCTGAAAGTAATACCAACACAGTAAAGCATGTAATTTGATGAAGTCCCTGTACAATTTGCCACAAGTCTGTTGCCTTGCATCCATAATTTGTTGAGAGTCACCATGAATCTAAAAGATTTAATGAGTTTTGTTTTTTATGGATTTTTTTTCTTCTTGCAGGCTTGCTGCTGATGTGATCAATGACCTGACCTACTTTATTGAACTTCTTGCTCCAATGTTCAAGGAGTATTTCCTCCTTTTTGCTTGTATGTCCAGTATATGTCGGGTAGGTAAAATACAGCACTAATTGACATTAGAACTCTAGGGAGGATCATTGTGAAGTTATGGAAGAAAACAAAGGCAGCACCTGCAGATAATTCTATTTTAAACCCTAACTATCAACACTACTTATGGTGAGTATTTCACTACTTTTAGGTTACTATTTTTTCTTGTTTTGAATTTTCTGGCAGTCTGTTTAATTAAATTAAACTAAATTAAATCAAATCAAATCAGTCAATTGAATAAATTTTAGGACAATGTGTTGTATATGATAACCCATTTGAAAGATTATTTTGCATTCATTTTTCCCCCTTTTTAAAATTTTTTTGGTTACTTTTTGATTTTTTGCAGTCTCTTGTTGGGGTTAGTGGTGGAGCGACTCGAGCTGCACTAACACAACACCAAGCAAGGCGAGACAACATGGCTGATGTATCAGCCAAAGATGGTAGCCAGGTATCAAAAGCACACATAAAAGTTTACAGTGTCTATTGTTTATTTGGAAATTTTTAGATGAATTCTGTATATCTTTATTTTGGTTCTTTTGCATGTTGGCTGTGAATATGTAGTGTTGGCTGTAGTGACACCAGAGTCAGCAAAAAGTGGGCCAACATGGAAACTTATGGAATCTGTCAATTTAGGTTGGAAAAGTGAGATCAAGAGAAATATATTGGTGAATTGATGGAATAATATTTCTTCTGGTATTGGGTACTCACAGGAGGATGTGGATGAGAATAAAAATGAGCACATCAAGAATTATGAACAATATTTGATTTTAGTATTTCATGTTTAGTACTGGTACTTCAAGTTCTGTTTTCTTCTCTTACCAGGAAACCATGGTAAATTTACTGGCATTTATTGTGAATTTAGCCATTGTTCCTTTAGTTACAGGGAAAGAAAGGTGAATCACAGAGTTCTGAATAATATGGCTTATAACTATTGTGGAGATGCTGGTGGCACTGTTGTAGCACACATGTATTGCACCACTGTGACTAGAGCTTAATTCCAGCTCCATGCAGTTATCTGAGTAAAATTACTTTTGTTCACATGTGAGAAGAGTTTTGTCCAGTTTGACTCTACCAAGTGTTGCAGGTTTTCCCCTGGTACTTTGGTTTCCTCCTGTAGTAACATTAGACCTATGAGGGTTGGCCTTTACTGGACCTTTAGGGAGAACAGCTTAGGTTGCTGATAGGGTTATCTGGTATAAATGATAAATGTACTTTACTATTACTACAGTACTTCCCTATTTAGGTTTTGGTGTTAAACTCAATCATCAAGGGGAAGGGCTCTTTCCTGTGATGAGTAAAATACTGAAGTGCACCCTTACCCCTTGATGGATTAAATTCATTTTTTACAATGCAGTTGTAAGTTAATTTTGTCTCATTTTTTGCCAGGATTATTTGGTTATTATTTTTTGTCTTTACTGCTCTCCACTTATATTGTAACTTCCGAGCAGTCTCGGCAGTTGTTATGGAAACAATCAACTCAACTCGAATGCAGTTATTGGTGGAAAATTTTATCAGTCAGGGAGAAATACTTAGTCCCAAAGAAATAGCAGCCAGGGAACCTATTTTGAGGAGTGAGTTGTAAAATTACACTGTACAGGAGTATGCAATTGTGTGAGCGTGAGATGATGTTCTGAATCATGAACAAGCTCTGGTGTTAACCATATTAAGAGATGGCAAATGGTAAAAGGAAATGATAACATGGTATGACAATAGTAAATTAAAACTGTACAGCATACCTATTTTTATGAAGGTTTTAAAATAGTCACCATTCTTTGAGTACTGATTAGGATCTCCCTCCATATTGATGAGAGTTATACAATGAACAATTGTCTCCAAAAATTTGAGTGAGAAATCTGGTATCAGTTAAAAATGTGAGAAGCCTGAATGAACACTGAGCTACATGTATGAAACCCAGTACATTGTTGTGACTACAAGGGAAGCCATTACTCATTTTTGTAAAACATGAAGTTATCTAGAGCTTTCAGCTATTTGCTGTATCACAAGAACTATCAATAGTACGGTAACCTAGAAGACGTGGGTTTCTTGTTGCTTGCCACTGAAATGTGTACCCAAACCACAATAGACTTATAAATTAAGTAGACTTAGTAGAACCACAGAACCACAGTAGACTTATATCTATTATATTAAATATGTTTTATACTTCTACGTGACGTAGTTCTGTAGTTTATCAGCCTCATAAATTGTATATAAGCTACTTAGATTCTCCTAAAAATTTAGGATTAAAAATTAGCTTCATTTCCCAAAGAAAATGAACTGGTTTACTAAATTCTTTTTGTCTGACATGCAGGAACAGACAGTTACCTTAGAGTTAACCTGGGCTGCCCTTTTGATAAAGTTATTTCAAGGTAAATAGTCAACATTTCTTCCTTTATGTTTTCTCAAATAGTGAAATTTTAATAAATTTTAATGCAGAGAACTTTAAAGCCCAGATTTTTTATTTCACAACAGTGTAAATAATCCTTCAATTATCATTTCACCACCCCGTCGTTTTGACTTTCTTTAGCACAACTGACTTCTACGCCGCGATGCCAAACTCAAGGCAAAATGACTACATAATAAAATTGCATATATCAAGCAACTTCGAATCAGGTAAAATGGCATTTACTGTTTATAACTACCATCATTGTTTGATTTATTTTTTCGTACTTTTGATTGGCATTAGAGCCCGATACATCACCTGCAAATTATTGCCTACAAATAATGGTTTGCCCGCGCACATTGTATTTCAAAATCACTGCGCATTATTTTGCCGCAAATAATATTCTCATTACTCTGGTCTCCATTCTACTCTTCAGTATCGTTAGCATAGCCAGTTTTTCATAGATTTCCCATAAAGACTTGATACTTCCGGGTGAATACGAAACGTCGAAAAAGAAACATATCAAATCTTAAAACAATCATAGAACTTGGTTTCCACCAAATGTCGTTGTTTGTCAGTGCTTCGCAGATCAATCACTTGCGCCTCCATTTGTACGGGGAGATAATTGATACGCTTGCTTCTTTCAACAACGATATTCTTCCTCAAACTTGTCCAATAAAGTGCTTAATTTGGCAGTTTTAATGGAATTGACCACGGTACTTTGTGTTGCTCTAGATTTAAATATCATCTAACGCACGCTGCATACGTTTCTAGTCACAAAATCAAATCAAAATTATTTTTATAGGTTCTGTTGATGTCGTTCTTCATAGGAATGTAAGTTCAGTGAGCCTACTTCAATGTTATTTTCAAATAGCCGTTATGGACCTGGTGATAAGATCACCCAAACTCAGAACGAAGGTAAAGTAATTTTTTTGGAAGTATATTGAATTAAGAATGTTGGCAAATGATCAAGGTTATGGATATATACCGGAATATTTTTACTGTAAAAGCGTAGATGATGCAGAGATGAGGAAAGAGATGGTTAAGTTTAAACTTTGCTAGTATTTTAACCGACAACGTTGTGGACTGATGAAAAGATGCCACTGCTGTTTAGAGTCAATTTGGGACTGATGTTATATAAACCTACTACAGCAATCGTCACTGCACTTCTTGAGAATATGGATGTTAATAGACATGAAAACAAATTTAATGGGTCAATTTATGCTTAGTTAAAGAGGATTGATAGACTTTCATCAAGCTTGTCTCGCAGAAAAACGATTTCTTCGCCCCAATTAGCGTGCCATTCATCTGTTATGTCTAACTTCTAATCGTGAACATAGCGTAGAAGTACTGAAAATTACCTGGCTGACTTGATATGATGTGGAAAAACAGGATGTGAAATTGCAATGTACATACGTTATGGGATCATCTGCCCGGGAAACCAGTTACTACAACAATGATGAAACAAATCATTGATGAAAAGTTTAACTTACCCTTAAACGAAGCATCTTGTTTTATACACTTCGATAAGTTGTCAGCAGGTATAGGACTTTAGCTTACCCTTTATATTTATATCTTGAGACTTCAGACTTTGATATACATTTTTTTATTCCCTTTGACAGGACGCAAGTCACAGTGAGATGACCGAATTTGCTCTTAATAATCTCTGCAGCCTGTGGAAACAAATATATGAAAGTTAGATTCTTAACTTATTGTTTGCTTCGATTAGTTAGCGGTACCAAGGAAAAATTTTAAAAGTTTCAAGAAATATTTCAAAAAATGAAACTTCAATTATTATTCATCACTCGAGGTGAAATACAAAAGTTAAGGTCCAACCATAAGGCCCTATTCGCTCGTGATACGATCGTCATATAAGATTGTGTAACCGTACTAAAACAATTATTTGCCTCCCACTCATTGAATATGTTTTATTATTCAACAGAATTTCCTGTACCTAAGGCGAATAATTGTTAAACATTTTAAAATTATTCTTCTTTAGCAAGAGAGTTTCCTGCCGCAGCATCATGGGATATGGTCGCCTACGCTCACAATTTAACATTGAAAGTCTTCCCGGCATTCTTGAAAGGTTTAGAGGCTTACGGCTGGGTGACCTCCAGGACTCATCTGGGACCTGATGAATGGAGAGCTGACTGGAATCTCGCTGGATCCACCACTCAAACTCAGAGAGGGAAAGAACTGTGAAATTTTATTTATAAGTGTCTAGTTATGTATTCTCTAATTAGCATTTAAAGCAAGACCTGTAGTCGTATCATCGCGTCTTAAATTCAAAATACTTTTAGCTTACAAGAGGGAAGGACCAATTAATGCAATTTTAAAAATACATTAAATTAATTCTTTGAAGGATGCTAATTGCAATCGCTTGTTTTCCATCTCGCGGCAGGGACTGCTAAAAATCTGCCCTTGTAAAACTGGAAGTACCCAAGTGAAACTGGAAGTACCCTAATCTGGCCAGTTCCAGAATAGCCCAAAACTTTTCCTACCGAGTGGCAGGTTTCCGCCTCCCCCTAGCCCCAGCTGGAGTTACCGCCCGTTCTGGCACTTCTGTTGGAACATTCCAGCCTACGGCTAAGTCATAGGCTATCTAAAAATCTATCCCCAAGAATTTAAGAAATTCACCCGGTATAAAGTAGGATATTTTATCGACGAGTAAAAAGCCAACAGGGTGAGGGAAATGTAGAAAGTTACGACAGGAAGTACTGAAATTTTGAGTGGAATCCCATTCGTTTCACTCCGATGAAAAGCCTTCATTCGAAACAGCAGCATCTGCTCACGTCCGTTTCGGTAATTCTATTACCCTTTTGGAATTTTGTACGCCGTTAAACCCTACCTACATATTACTCTTCTTTTATATCATTGTTATCCTATTTTATCCTCCAGTATCTCTGCGGCTATTGCTGTAACAGCTAACACGGGTGACCCACTTCCCTCTTTGGTTTAGCAATGATCTCAGTGTCCTGAATCCTAACCTTGAGCATGCATAATCTTCCTTGTCGAAACCAAACACATTCTCTGACTCTGTTCCACGTGTTTTGTAATCGCGGGGTAGCTCAGCCCTGGCTTGAATTATTCTATGATATATTTTCATCCTATCATACCCTCAGCACTAATTCTTGGGACTTCAATTGTCCAAAATTCATATCAAACGGACTGGCTTAAATTATATTGTGATACATTTTTGTCCTATCAGATCATCGAGCGTTCATTCTTGGGACTTCAGTTGTCCAAAAACGATATCAAACAAACAACTTAAATTCAAGATAAAACACAAACCGAAAATAAACATCTTGAACCTTTAAGTTGTTTATTTTCGGTTTTTGTTTCATCTTGCATTTCAATTGTCTGGACCATCAGTAAACCGATAGAACGGGTAGATGTGATTCTAATCTGCACGCATACGCTTAGCGCGTGCAAAATGAAAATTAGAGCTTTCAACGGGAATGTTGGAAAAAATAAGAAGCAAACCAGTATTGGAAATCACGAACCGCTTTTTTCTTTGTAAACACTTCATCGCATAATGCAAAAATACTTTGGGTGTTTAAGATGAAGTAAGGCATTCAAGAGCACCTTAACACGTGCCATGGTCCTTGAACTGTCAATCATTTTTCAATCGGAATAATCGATTTCAGTCAATTCAGGGAATCTGTGTTCTCCTTACGTTGACAGCCGCTGTACAAACTGATGACGTTAATGGCACGGTCGCCTTGGTAACGGTAAAGATAGCTGTGAAGAAGAGATTCTGAAGTTTCGTTGATAGTGTAAGTAGTTGGTTTGATAAGGGAGATTTGGCACAACGTCTGGCTTGAGAAACGACATAAATACATCATTTGTCGTCTAACTTACAAACAAGAGACATCGTCGCAATCTGTCCGGCTGTAAGAACAGACGCAGTTACAAGAGGGTGAGGCGAACTGTCATAGCCAACTTTTATGGTCTTGTCTTTGTAATCTTGTGGCATAATCCCTCGATAACAACAAAGAAAAGTATCTACAATGAAGGAGGGGAGGGTTTATCCTACCCGACGGAAACCACAGCAGGAAAACGTGGAGCTGGTTGAGGTCAAGCCTGCGAAACATGATCGAACTTCGCTCATGGCCGCTTGGGAAATCTTACACAAACAAACAAACACGCTGTCAAAGTGGAAGCATTACGCTTGCACGAAACGAGAGAGCAGGAAAGCTAAGCAGCGATCGGGGGCGGACAAGCCGCAAAAGATTTACAGCGACGAGAAAGTGTCACAAGGATTTTTGGACAGCGATGTCGAAGAAGCAAGTTCAAAACAAGATGAGGCACAAGTGAGCAATAAACAGGAAGACAACAGGTCCCATGGGATTCAATCGCAATCGTCGACAGCCAATACGGCGAGCAACAGAGCTTTACTCATCTACTTCGCAAAACTTGCTCGAGGTGACCCTGATTCGGCGACGACTGTTGTTGACTTCGATTTTGTGGAATCTCTGTTACAGAGTGGTGCTGATGTAAACGTTTGTGATCGCTACGGGCAGACGATATTTCATGAAGCTGCCAGGGCCTGGCACTGTGATGTCGCGTTGTTTCTGTTGGAAAATGGTGGAGATTTAAATAAAGCTGACAGATTTGGACGAACCCCACTTCATGTAGCAGCTGCTGTTGACTACCCCGAGATGATCACGTTTCTTTTTGAACACGGAGGTAAGTCTAATTTTCCCACTCCAAAAATTATCAACTTTTTGTAATAGCCTGGCTCACTAAAGTGAAACGTCCTGTAACTTTTAGCAGGATAATACAGAGTCGTAATTAATTCATCAAACGGAATCGTAGTAGCTTTACAGTTTCGTTTTTCAGTTGAGGAGGGACGAGACCGCATGTGAGGACGTAAAGGCCTTTCACTGCTAAAAGATTTAATCAAGTGCTATTATCTATGTACCATTTCCTGTCTGTCTTAGCTCAAGTGATATTGAAGACAAGGTGGCCTCTTTTCAAACCAGTTTTTTTTTTTTCTTACGGGATCTTTCAATAATTTAAATAAAACAGTTCATTGTGCGTAAATTTTGTGACACTTTGTTTTACAAAGAAGCTCTAGTTTTGAATCCTCGGCCTCGAAATTCGTACGGTTTGTGCGCGCATTTCATTTTCTGGGGAGCATTTGATTTTACGAAGATTGCGAATAAGGAATTAAACCGCGGCTGGGAACTCGTCGTCAAAGTCGTTGTCGCACATTTCGTACTTCAGTTGTCGATCTCGATAAGAATAGCAACGAGCATCCGTTTATTTGCCGTTTCTAACATTTTCTTTTATAATCTATCGTTTTAGAGGAAAACGATTAAAACACACTCGGCAACCACTGTTTCTTCATATAATTCGCAAACAAAAAAATTGGGAAACAGTTGTCTGCCTCTCATTATGTCTTTACTTTGGGAGACGACGAGATTTTACACGAAATTCGTACCCTACAGGGCTACGGCTATGACTTTTTATGTGAGAAAGTGGTGGTGAAAACGAATAAAGTGTAAATGATGAATCCAGTAGTCGTACTGTGAGTCAGATCTAGAGATCCATATTATCTCTTCATTCTCACTGGCAGGGGTATAGGCGTGGTGCGACACCTACATCTTGGTAACACATGAAATGTCCCAATTTACCGTACCTGAGGCCGTGATTCCTAATCCTGACCTTAATCATTACCCTGACAGCTAACGCTAATCCTAATGGCTAACGCTGAGTAACTCGTACGTTATTATGTAGCCGTTTGCTGCTGTGGTTGTAATTGTTTTTGTTTTTGTTATTTTTTTTTTTTGTTAAGTTGTTTGATAGTTGTTGTTCTCACAATATTCGAAAGGGATTTAGAGACTGAGGTCTCCTTGGTCACTTTTACAAGTTCGGTCCGTCTAGGTCGAAGTCAAAATTTCCCTGTCGCGATGACATCCCATGGCTAGGATCGTACACATCATTTATGATTTGACTAGTTTATGAAAAAAAGGTAAAACTTTTACCGAAGAAGAATGTCATCTTGAAAACTCAAGATATAAGTCATTAACAAGACGAATGTTTTGCTGAAAGTGTGACATTTCGACTTCATTTCTGAGTCATGATACTATCAAACTTTTTGATTATTAGCTGACCTCAAAGCGTGTACCTGGGGAGAAAATCAAACTTCAGTTCATTACGCCGCTAAAAATGACGCCGACAGTGCCTTGAAAACGTTGATAAAGATCGGTGCGGACATGAACTGCAGAGATTACAAACAAAGGACGCCATTACAAGTCGCTGCTGAATTAGGTAGGAATGACCAGATGAGAAATGGGAGGAGGGAAAGTAATGGAAAGGGAGGAGCTTGAAAAGAAAGTTGGTTAAAGAGGATAAAGGAAAGAAAAAGAAAGACGACTGAGACGCAATGAGGGGAAAAGGGGGAGATGATAAAAATGGGAGAATGATGAAATAAATGAAACGTAAGAAAGAAAGGGAAAGAAGAATAAAATCGAAAAAAGGGATAGAAAATTAAAAAATGTACAAAGATTTAAAAAAGAAAACCAGCAACTAAAACTTCAATTTGCTAATTTTCAACTTAGATCGCTCGGAGACTGCTAAAATTTTAGTAAAACAAGGTATACCCGCTGAAGTAAGTGATGAGAACGGCGTTACCGCGCTGTCTTTGATGGTTTCCAAAATGCCACCAGTGGCTAAAGAAGCTTTGGATCAATTTCACAGCCTGGACAGAGCCAGCCGTAAACAGTACTATTACCTAAACAGTTTAGAACCGAGCAAGCCTGATCAAAAAGGACACATTTTAGCCAAGACTCCTCTCGAAGAGGTTGTTCGTTACAAACAGATGGACCTCATAATGCACCCAGTTTTTCGAAGACTTATCCAAGTAAAATGGGACTATTTTGGTAAAACCGGCTCTATCATGCAAGTTTTTGTGCAGTTGCTGTACTGTTTGATATGGACTGTTCTGGGTATCACGCTTCCTCGCACCTCGGCATCTTCGTGGAGTTATTATGATCCTCCTAGCAAATTCTGGTGGAGAATTGTGTTGGAGTCTTTGGCTGTGAGCGTAACGGCCTTGTTCATTTGGCAAGAAATCGCCGAGGTAAGCTATTATATTACCAAGTTTTTTTTGCATATTTTTGTGTTTTAAGTAATAGTTCAAGTACGAAACAGGAGACTTTACCGGGATTACAAAGTCCGAACGCGTGCCATTTTAATGCGCAAGTGATTTGAAATCCGGGTAAAGTCCGATGTCGACTATTTGAACAGACTTCTCAGTGTATTTGCATATTGTTTTACTAATTGTGTTTTGGTGTTTGTTCTTGAATGATGCGATGAGCTGTTAAAAATTTTAGAACTACTAGTACCTTATAGTATTTGACAGGTGATGTTGTCTTGAGACATTTCAAGGTACTAATAGTTTTGAAATGAATATTTTTATTAGTTCAATACCCCTCGCTTTCCCCTGGGAGATTTTCGAATCCACCACCACCTTTGAAGACAGTTCTTCATCTTATTTCAGAACGCTAATTAAACATTAATTTTGATCGAACATTTGTTTATGAATTATTGATGAGTTTGAGAAAGGATGTTCGTAAGGTTCTTGGCGGTAATAGCGAGTGTCTGCCGGTTGCTAGATATTGTACTGTTTTTCAATGTTAGGGAAGAAAGCGGATAAAAATTAGTACATTTGGCCACAGTGAAAAACTTTGATGTAGTTGGTACTTACTTTAACTCAGCAATATTGTTGAAATAATTTTCATTAGAGTTAAATCCACAAACTCTCTCCTCCCAGGTTCGTCAATCTCGGAGACAGCTCGAGATGTGGAAAAAATGGCGAATGCAAGAACTGAATCGCGATTTGAAGTATTGCCATCCACGTTGGCCTGAAGAAAGCCTGTACATAAAAATGGAAATTGATAACATCTCTTCACAAGGACTGTCATATTTCCAGAGCTACTGGAACTTCTTTGACTGGATTACGTATTTTGGAGTATTAACCGTCATTATTACACGTGTTCTTTCCGTCTCGATCAATAACAAGACAGCTAACGATCTTCATCCAAAAGTCATGGCAGTTGCATTGATTTTTATCTGGTTACGACTCATGAAAGTGTTTCGGGCCTTCGAGGCTCTGGGTCCATTTATTGTAATGATCGGACATATCATTAAGGATACACTTATTTTTGGGTTTTTGTACGTCGAGTTCTTTATTCCGTATGTGTGCGCGTTTTGGATCATTTTCGGTGGCGACGAGAACGCGCAGAAGATGAAAGACGCAGGCTTGGATTCCAATGGATGGCGAACCTTTAATAACTTAATGTACTCCGTGTGGGAAATCACGGTTGTTGGTAACTACTCTTGGGACTCGTTACTGGTGGTGGATCGCTTGATGGCGCAGATCTTATGTGGTACTTACCTGGCTGTGTCTTCGATAATCTGTTTAAATCTGTTCATCGCGCTCATGTCGGACACCTTCCAAAGAGTTTATGATAACGCTAACGCTAACGCTGTCATGCAGAAGGCCTCCACAATTCTTACATTAGAGGCAGAGATGTCTTTGAGGAGGAAAGATCAGTTCGTCAGTTATATTCACACCAACTGCGCTCCCGAGGTAGGTTGGCGAACAAGCGGAAAACACGAGAACATAAAAGCCAAAATACACGACAGAGAAACTTGTTTTCCAGGAAAGACTCGTCGCTAGAGTTACTGATTTTTCACAGTGATGAAGAGGGTTTTCTCGAAACATCAATTTCTCTTTTACGTATTTCGGCAGTTTTGTTTTTACTTTTGTTTATTTTTCTGCCTGATACATGGCTAAGAACGCGAAACATTAATTTCTCCTTCACTTTTTTTAGCAGTTTTGCATCTACTTTCGCTGATTTTTCTGTCTTACGTACTGCCTAAGAAGCTCGCCCATCGAAGTTTCTTTCTTATTCCTCAATAGTTCTTAGTAAGATCACCTTTTCGCACCGTTGAATTGGATAGATTTTTCAGGTATAATTTACGTCGCCAAACAAAGTTTGAAAGATTTAACTCGGAATTTCGTCAAGCGCCAGGGTGTGACAACACGTGGTGAGGTGAGGGGCACGTATTGAGTAAACTCACGTGTTACGTTTTGCAGGCGCGGTGTATCAGTATAATTTTTCAGGGCATCGGTCAATAAGTGGGTAGATGTGCGGTCTGTTTGCTGGTATTTTGGTTTGTGTTAGTCAGTGTTACGCAGTTGATGTATTTTTTGTTCTGGTGAAAAATGCGATTATCTATAAATACTTATTGCTGCAGGAGCTTTATTATGACGATGACTCTGTTGGACCGGAATCCGGAGAACTTGAGCGCCTTACTCATCAAATAAAGGATAAAGTTGACGAAGTAGAGGAAATGGTGAGGAGGTCTATCGTAGAAAAGACGGATACAACTCAAGGGAAAAACGAGCAGGACAGGTACAAGTATGTTTTGGGTTCTTTCTACTGTCACTACCGGTAAATATAAAACGTCCACAGACGTCCACCAAGCCCAGATCATTCGAAAGTGTTAACCACTCATGTCATTACTCAAAGCAAGCACCTGCACAACATTCCTAAGACCTGGTTCAAATAAATGTCGAACTTTTTATGTGCCGAATGAAATGGGAGTCCGAGTTTGAATAAAGGATTTTGCACGTTAACATTAGATTCGGGAAATGAAAGGTTCGACGCTCGAAGTGGGCCTTGGAGAACTTTGGCAAGCTAACACGGGAACAGTAATAGTAAGCCAATCTGAATTTTATCATTTAGAAGAAACCACAGATCGCTGACGTTATTTTGGATAATCAATAAAGTTGTGTTTCCGGACCTCCAGAAAATTTCACAAGTCTTAAAAGTATTCTGGGTAATAGCTCAACATCAAACTCAACTTTCACGGTCTTAGGAATTAAAGTTGTCCTGAGTACCTTAGAATGCTCTCAATCACGTTCCAGAACGAGGAAAGCATTTGGATTACTCATGGGACTAAAAATTATTCATTCACTTTGTTTTGAGTGGTGGATGTCGTCGTTGACGTACCTATCGTGTATTCTAAGATCCCACGTTTTCTTTTTTCTAATAAATTTTATGAGGAATACCTTTTTATGATAAAACACACTGGAGTACTGGGTAAGTATCAGGAACCACACAGACGTTGAGGTGATGTTACCCAGGAGGATTTTCGAGGACGGTCTGCAAAGCCTGGCTTGCACTAGCGACATGAGCATAAGGACAAGATCAATACCAAAACAAAGCATGACATATCCTCTGAGACTTGCGAAGATAAAACAACAAGAATTTTTTTGTTTCGTCTTTTGTTCGGCTCTTGGCTTACGGTTGGACTATGATGTTATACTTATGATTACGACGATACTTAAGTCTGGTTCACACGTGAACATAAGCATAAGGATGGAACAAAAGGCAAAACACAGGAATGAAGTGAAGCCTGCGTCATAAGGATCGTCGTAATCATAAGCTTAAGATCATAGTCCAAGCATAAGCCAAGAGCTGAACAAAAGACGTAACAAAGAAAAACTATTGTCGTTTTATCTTCGCAAGTTCCAGAGGAGATATCATGCTTTGTTTTCGTATTGATCTTGTCCTTATGCTTATGTTGCTTGCGTGAACCAGATTTTATGTCGCAGGCTTGACTTAATTCCTTTGCATTTTGTTTTAATCCTATGCTTATGCTTATGTTCAAGTGTGAACCAGGCTTAATGGAAATGAATTTGTGCAAAAGATTGACACCAGTCAATCCTTCGTGCAATGTAATCTGCATTGCCAACCATCGCTGAAAATCGTCTCGTTTGACATCACCCTTATTCATAATGGCGGATGTTTAAATTATCTATTTGTAATCGTGTAATGTGCCTCACTGGCCATGTTCTCTTGTTCGTGATTCAAAATAATCTTTGCATCCAATACGAGCCGAGTGAGGCTACTTAAACTGTGCATAAAAGGGCATTTAGAGTGGGGGCCATCATGAACATGGTTTATATATTATTGCCACTCGCCTGTTGCACAAAACAAGAACCAACATAAATTTTGGAATATTTTAGACTACGCGAAGACTTACTTCAAGTAATTGATCGCCAACACCGCGAGATGAGCGTGATGAAACAAGACATTGCTGACATCAAACGACTTCTTGCACAAACCCTTCAGAACAATCTTCAAGCTTCCACCGCACTGACACAGCTACCACCAATTCCGGAGGCGCCAATTCCCAGCACTTCGTCCAAAGGACCAACCAGTAAATCACGCAAACACCGTGTCAGAAACCCGAGCAAGAAACCACATGACGGAGATGAAGAGGCTGTCGGTAGGACAACTTTACCAGGAGCGGACATCAGAAGGGAGCAGCCTGCGAAGGATGTTGCATACGTACCTCCTCAACAAGGACTGGGAACAAATAACTCAACATGCTGAGGGGAGGAGTTCATTAACCAATCAGCAGTTGGTTCAGTCCTTCGAAGAAATCGTACCGATTAAACAACACCGACAAAAGGTGAAAGAAAGCACTCCAAGATAAGGCTAAAAACATGCAGTGGCCAAGTTGCGTTCCAGTTCTTCCCCACAAACAAACGCGAATCTTTTGAACATAGTTATTTGAACGATGAAAAGCTAAGATTACCACGCTGTTCAGTAAGAACGTGTTGTGTTACTTTTCACTTAACATGTTTAGGGTGGAGACTGATCATTACCGTTGCATTGAAATCGGATTTTTCAACCTGTCGTTGGACACGATAAATCTCGACGTCTTATCTCGCAAGATCAGAGCACCGAAGACTATTTTATTCAGAATACGAACTTGGCGATACTTACTTTTCAGACAAATCTGAAGTGCCCGAGTGTCATTTTCGGAAAAGAAAAAGAAACTGAGTTGTCAATCTGGCCATCAGATTTAATATTCGTACAACCAGAAACACACAAGTCGTTATCGTTATTAAAATTACTCTCGTTGTTGCTGTACCCATTGCTCTCATTACTGTTCACGCTCTTATTTAAACGCTGGAGACGGTGCCAGTGCTACGGTAACTATGAAATAACCCACGAAGTGCTAAAGAGCATTACATTGTGTTTTGTTCACGTCGTAGTTCCTTGAACTGCGTACATTGCATCAGAATTGGTATTGTACCGCTGTGAGATTTTGCATGAAGACAACTAGTATACCGTCTGTTACAGCATTTCGCCTTTATACCTGTACAGACAGTCCAACTTTAGTCGTTCTATTGCTATTTCCCTTCCTTATACCTAGTTTGATTTAAGTCATATACTAGAGTACTCAACCTGAAAACAGTTATGCCATCGAAAGTCAGATGCCACCAAAGGCACAACCATGTTGAGTTTCTCAAAATAACGACAAATTTTCGTTATAAAATTCACGGGCAAGCGAAGAAACAAAAACAGACATTACTCCAGGACACTGTCAACTTACCTTCCGCAAATATGCCAAGTTCCAAGACGGCGAAGCAAAGTTGAAAACATTCAAGTCTCTTTCCTGAAAATATATTTCATCTTGACGATGTTCGCACGTTTCCCGCCAATACTGGACGAGGCGGAATTAGATAACATTTACCCGAGACGTCTTGGCCGCGGAAGCCTGAGAACTCATTAGCAAAAACCACAATCCCTTTCGACGTCGAACGTCAAATTAATTGTGCGAATAATGACAGTTATATCCCCTTGTCTGTCAGTAGAAGATTTTGGGATTTTCTTTCATTAGTAAAGGGCTTTTGCGGGATTGCTTGACCTAAAATGTAATTTTTAAATACGTAGATACCATGGTGATTGGTAATTTAAGATAAAGTAGGAGAAGATGAAGAGTAATATACGCATTAAAGAGGTATACACAATTACCAAAGTCTGTTGGATAGTTTAGTTCTTAAAAGAACTGTATGAAACTTAAAGAGGTAAAATTCTACGTAAAGAATAAGCCTAAAGAATTAGAAAAAGCACGATGCATTTCGGCAGACCACTAATCAAGTGCTATACGTCTGCTAACTAAAGAAACATATCACCTGCTTATATAGTCTAAAGAAAACTGATGACATCGACCCAACGGTATGTGGGAGGGTCAAAATAGGGATAGTTGGAAAACAAATTTCTTTTGCCGGCACAGATCAGGATCATTAAGTTTTATGTAAATGGCTTCCATCACCTTCAATTGAAAGGCGGAACGGCATTTGTAAAGAATTCTAAAATTATCGTCTGAGGAGGTTTTGGCGCAAGACTTGTTGGACAAAAGATGTTTGCCAACAGCTGAATCGCAACTGATGAATTGACTGGAATGGCATAGTCGTTCTGGTTGTTGACGTGATGGCTGAGTTTTATTTCTAATGACGCTAGGAACATGTTGTTTGATCCTATCACCCAGTCTCTGATTAGTTCTACCCACATAGCGAGATCCACATTTGCATTTAAATTCGTAAATAACACAGCTAGATGAAGAAGCAGGTAGAGACTCTTTGTGAGTGGGTGGGAGGATAGGTTTCGTCGAAAAAATGCCAACGAATCTAGCGAGAAAAAAATGTAATTCAGATCAAACTTCTCAATGCCGCCCCCCAAAAAGTGCCGGGTGGGAAGAAGGCCCCTATAGCCCCCTTTCTCGCTGTCCCACTCCATATAACCTTTCATGGTCTTGGTTTCACGTTCAACCCGTTTTTTCGGAGACGATTAGAAAACCGATTTTCACCGTTGCAAAGTCAGTATATTTGTGACCATTTTATCTTTACTGAGATATCTTGCTGAAGAAAAGGAAGGCTTGTTTACCTAGATGATACAACGACAGTTTCTCAACAGTCTAACTTTACAAGGCTGATTTTCCTTACAAAAAGTCCACTCTTGAAGTAAGATCTACTGGCCAGATTACCCTCGTTCATGCTTCTCCATTCAGCAACTGTTGAATGAGCTTTAAGGTTTGTCCGAAGCTGAATCGAAGGGTCGACTATCTAACGTCACCATGGATAACACTGCTGTGATCTCGGTGTAAAATCGTGGTCATTGGGTGTCCGAATGATGGTAACCAGTAAGAAAAATTTCAGACCTCGTTATCATAAGTTCGGTGACTTTATTCGCGGTTTTCTTGACATCGATTCTTATTTACACGATCAATAGGCCGTCCCACCCTGGACAACAGCTAAGATAGGTAAATATTCATCGTAGTCACACGGTGATATAAAATTAGATGCCAAGACTGGTTCTCTAATACTTTCCACCCGTGGTTCTTACGAATAACATGTGTCCATATAAAGTCATCACTACGATAATTATTCCATCTTCGACATTTGATGCGTGGGTATCCCTATCGCTACAACTGTCACTCATACTTGCAAGGCAAGGCAAAGTAAACAACTTGCGTTTTCATTAAAAAATGTCGTAAGTTCTTGTGTTCATTTCAAGGGAGCACTCTTTTTGGGACAAATCCTGACTAAGAATTCCAAGGTACTCACAAAATGTGATTAGTGTGATCACTAGCCTTACTAATGATGTATAATATAAATGTTTTGTCTTTTCAAATATTCCAGGATAAAGATAGCCACAATAGTGCTCTTCCGGTAAGGATTGCATGCTGGGTAAATAGGGAAAATTCAAAAGGAGTTCCAACCGCACAAGATTTGAAGGTGAGGTTCGCCAATGTTATTGCATCCCGGATTACCCAGCATGCACCTTTAACCGTGAATCGGTATATAGGCACCAAAGACTGCACCCTTGGTAAATGTAGATCTCAAGCCTCGACCGGAACGAGAATGCCAGTCAACTTGCAACGACTTTCAGTACCTTATATAGCAAGACCGGCAGCAAATTTGAGCAGTCTCAAATTTGCATGTACGTTTTCTTAGACTTGTGATCTCTTTCGGTCGTTCATGCAAATTTTCAGCCATCGCAACGCATTTCTCGTCGTTTTTGTTGTGACGTCTTGCGAACATTGCCTGGCAACGGACTGTAATGTTTCGAGCAAAGACCCTTCGTCAGAAAGTAAAACTCTTAACTTCCAATTTCACTGTCAGCACACCACCAACCTTTTAGGTTTTCACATCTCATTTAAATATGTCTCAATCTGCGTTAACGTTTTGTCATCTTCAAGCAAGTTATACGCAGATTAAAACAAATTACTTTCGCTGACTTACATCCTCGCTAGGCCAAGGCTGTAAATGGAGATGTTTAAGTGACCTCCTGCCAATAGACTTAATTACAGAACTTCATAGATGAATCCTGTTCCTACGTAACATAGTCAATAAAAAGTACACTGAACATGTAAAGGTAACAAAGCAATAGTCGCCACATTTACTACCATCCCGAATACTTTAAGATCATGGCCGAAGAATGAACCTTGTTCTCCAGTAATTTAATAGTAATTTTCTCTCTTTTTAGGGGATGTTTATATGGAGGCGAGTCAGCCCTCTTGGTAGGGCTAGTCCTAGTAAAAGAGCTGAATTTCACCTCGCCTTTACATGGGAATTTCTTTGCCCTTCTAGCAGGGCTGGATCAAGCATGGATGCATAATAGGAGGGCCAACCCTTCTCGGTGTGTTTATATGGAAATTTCGAGCCCTCCTAGGCGAGATCTCGTTTAGTAGGACTGGGCCTCCTCTCGTGTAAACGAAAACAAATTTTACAAAGGATTTCACAGGGAGGCGAGATCTCCGCATAAAGGGCCAGCCCTACTAGGAGGGCTGGCTCGCTTCCATATAAACACCACCTTAGACGGACTTAAGAAGTTTTTGTAAAATTGTACTCTTCAGTAAGACGAGTTCACAAGGCCTGCAAATAACGCTCGGTCTTTGAATTGTACCCCATCGACTGATAAAACACCAATGGCCAATAAAAGCTCAGAAAGGCGTTCGGAAAGCCCCATGAAGATCACTTAGATGCGCGCAATGTCATAACGATTCCCATTTTTGCACTTCAAAGGACAGTAGTGCGCGTGAGTGTAGGAAAGTGGGGAGAGGTGATGTGAGTAGTCGAATAATTTTCCTCCAGAGACTTAGTCAATGAAAGATTTTACAAAGAATCAACATCCTTTCCTTGGATGGGGTTCATTGATGCTCACTCTTGGCCTTATGCGGGGACTAAAGACGGCGCCCCAAAATTTAGCTATATTGCTTAGCAAACTTCATCTTACACAACAGCTAAAAGCTTTTAACATGTTGCGACGAAATTAAAAGTAAAGAGCTTTCTTACAAAAATTGATCCATTTGAAACCTTTTTCTTTCAGCAAGGTACGTCCAAAGGATTAAGGGTAAATGTGCAAATCGCTATGTCTTTCTAGGTACGGTCAATTAGATTTTCAAACCTATCTCTCATAAACTGAAGCACGAAAAATACCTGAATGCAGGCAATGGACATTCATTGCCAATTACGCTCTCCTCAACCCTTTCAGTCAAAACTTGTTCAACTTCAACTTAGATAATCAACACAATTTGACATGTCAAATTGCTTCAGCTTTATTTCTAGCCTTGTTCCTACGTTATTTTTTAAAATAGAACGATAAAGATTACCTGAAATATATTACAGCAGTAGATGGTTGTACTTGATTCCAAACTAGGCACCTCGTCATGGAATATTTATGATCCAATTGCTAGTGACAGGATAGTTATGTCATGAGCAAACGCCACAGATTTTCGAAATAAGGTTAAGGTCCAATTGCATTCATTAATCTTCTGTTTATTCAAACATAATTTACGGTTGGATAAACAATTCTCATTTATCGGAAATGATACCATGTTTAATCGTCGTAAAACGTCACCGTAAGACACACAGATTTTAACCCTTCGGGATTTGAAGAGAAGATTGTTTATCCCAGAAAAATATGTATTGAGCAGACGAAAAACCTAGGATGTCTCCCCGGGAATTCGTGCCTGAAAAGATCATGAAATTTTACCAGTAAACAAACGCGAAAAGTGTTTTCACGAAATACGACGATAAATCGTGTTTAACTTTCTAGTTTGTCTGATGGTAAAAACCTACGACGACCACCGATTCATTTCATCTCCACGCATGACGTTCGACATTTGAACCAGAAATTTCGACGTAAGTCTCGTCGCTACATTGGCGTTTGATTACATTATTTTACGGATGAAGAAATAGTTATTTGCAGGTCTTGCTTCTTCTACTAATTTACAAGCTTCCCTTACTTCTTCTGCAACTCAGAACGTTGCCATTTTTTTTAAAGCTTTCCCCAGGTTTCAGGGAATACTTTTACAAACGTACGTTCGTGCGTTTACTTGGTAGCAGCATCTTTGGGGAGCGGTGATTACCATCGATACAAGCTTGGACTCGCTTCGTATGGTCGACAGATATGGGTTAATATGTGTTACCTGGGTCGACCTTCGGCAGAACTTTGTTGGTCCAAAGCATTTGCCGCCAATCGCGCCTGTTCGGGAAGCTTTGATGGATCCGTGAGAATGCTGGTGTTTTTGCTCAGTTCGCGAAGTGAGGCCAGTACACCTGAAACCAAAAAGAAAGTGACACTCATTCGGGGTAGCAATCCTCCGGAAAAGGCTATGAAACTTTGAAGTTTTCTTCTCTCCCTCACAGTGAACTTTTGTATTGCATGACAATATAAAGAAAATCAGGGAATTTGAGTGTGCAAATAAATTTCCTATGGTAGCCGGTCAAGTTTGAAAAATGCACGTCTCTCTAACATCGTTGGAATCCTTGAAACATTGCAGATTTTTTTGCCGGAGATGAAGTGAAGCCTATCAATGAGCATGCGATTTTCAAGACCAGTGCATCATTCAAGGAATGCGCATCCCCGTTGGTATGTTCCACTACGTCTTGCTACATTGCTCCAGATGTGAAAAACATTTTTCCGTCTGGGAAAGATTTCTGTAGTTTTACCTTGTCGAAGGCCGACGATTTCACTCGTTAAGGAGAGAGCTACCGCAGTTAAAAGGTTAAACTAAATGAATCAACCAACGATTGGGCTCGCTGCGAAGGTGCGAAGGGAGACGCTTTAAAAATCGTGGACACTTAGGATTTTAGACCAAGACTGCTGCTGAGATCCTTGCTCTGTGCCATGGGCAAATAATTTATCTGATCACAACTGGAAATATTACCGTACTTTGTAAAATATTACCCATGTGTGTACCTCATACAACTCGGTATAAAGGAACTGGTACTTACTCGGTCTCAGTTTCGGCAAAGAACAATTTTGACTCAGCCAAGACAAAACCGTTCGACAAAACTCCTCGGCGTTTGCTGTGGTCACTGTGGAGCTATATGCATCAAATAAGGGACGCATTATAACGCTGAACTGAAGATCGTCTTAAGGAAAATGTCTGGAAGACATGGATTGAAAAAAAACAAAACAAAAACAAGAATGTGGAACGTGTTTAATTGTTCGAGAGGACAATTCCAACGATTTCAAGTTCTTTTTCTCTGCTGTACTTAGTTTGTCACAACATTCCATGACTAACTTTTAAATTCCAAGATCTTCCAAGTCCAGAAAATGAAAGTCCCAAATTCCATGGCTTTCTAGATTTCCCATAACCCTACTTTCTTGTACAAACACAGATAACTTTAAATATTTATTTTACGTTGTGAATTTGTTTTATTCTGATCAAGTGTTGTCCTAGACAATCAAACTCTGATCCTGCTATCAAATTTCTGACAAGACATCAGAGGAAAGCTTTTTGAAGTCAAAGGATACGATCCAAAACTTTGGATTTTGTGCCGTTCTTTGCTTAACGTAATGGTTGAAAAGCGATTCCATCTCATTGTAATCCTAAAAGAATAACTGGTGTTTTATGGTAATCGATAAAAAGAACATTCAGGGGAAAATCAGAACTAAGAACAAAAAATTAAGTGAACACTTTCCACGCTTACGTGTTGGTATGATTTCTGGCTGCAAGGGCCAAACGGAGTCATGCGCTCCCCGATAAACCCGTCATACGTACTTTTACACATCGTTCGCCAACCGGAAGATCTCATAACGACGACCAGTCCAAACATTACAGTGCAGCTAAATTAGCCTTTCTGGCCCAGCTCGTGGGTCTTTGTCATTCGGGAAAAAAAACTCTTTTTTCATCCTAACGAGGCTAGAAACAATGACTTGACATGCATACAAGCGAATTTTCCAATTGGGCGTCATTTTAAGAGGTTTATGGTCAAGTGGAGGTCTTTCTGAAAGTTCTGAAGAAAGTACGTATGCCTGAACTGATGATACAGACCTGTAGACATGGCAAACAGCTGGTAAAGCAGGCAGCAGTCAAACGGCAGTTACCGCCATTGAACTCTAAAAAGATTGTAACGATATCTCGTTGTACCTGGCTTCACAATTGAATTAAGCCGACACGGGGGCAGCCATGTAGTTCAAAAACATGCGTGGGAAAAAGTTGTAATGAACCTTTACTTTTCATTGACAGTTAATTCTAAAAAAATTGCAGTCTTACCAACATTGTCCTTTACTTACTAAGGATAAAAAAGAAAGCTGTCAAAAAATCCGAAAGTTAGGCTAAGTTATACGCAACAGGTTGCGTGTTTTATCGTGTAGGGGACTAAGATGACCTGCAAATGTCAGTCTCTATGTTGGCTTCAAAATACAGTTTCCAGGTATCGTTCCAGTCTTTTTAGAGTTCAATGGTTACCGCCTTCTAAAAAATCTTTACCAATGGTTACAAATTTTCAGATGGTGCATACCTGCCTATTCACCATTACTCCTGTGGCTGGTAACTGCTGTTGACAAACACTACAAAAGAAAACGTTGGTAAATGGACAGGCCAATAAATTTCTAACCTTTTCTACTGGTTCACTTCACCAAGTTATAGATCAGTTCGATACATATTTACATGCAGAATCGCACTGCAGTATTCCCCATCACATGGAAAAGTGAGTATTATACAGAAACTCGGAAAGGACGCAGACATGTTAGGCCCACCATGCGTTCCAAGGACGCGCAATTTTTAGTCCTTATTTCGAAGGTTTGGATACAAGCCTGTCACAGTTGCCTACTTCGTTTTGAACGGAATCTCTTCGGGAACGTTCGGTAAAACAAGGAATGTTCTAGAAATTAACAATATTAAACCGGGTGATGAACCATGAAAAGGACTTTCGTGAAGGTAATTTTCGAGTTTCAGAATGATTTATTTCAAGTAACAACCAAATGTAAAACTCAGTTTCGTGTGGCTGAGTGTAAATACCAAATATTCATTGGAAATGAAGAGTCGAGGGATGGTCAAGGGACTCTCAGATTTTCCAGGGAAGGATACAGTGAACCCTTAATTTCTGACAAGATGGAGAATACAGTTCCTGGAAACCAAACCGGGAATTCCGCCGTTGCCGTAGCTTCACTGTACCTGATCTCACTGTTCAGATTCTCTACTTCTTTCCTCAACCTATCGTGTTCCTCCTTCATGTTTTCTGTCTCTCTTTGTAGTTGTAAAATGTAGTCAACAGCTGAAATTCAAATAATCACCAAATTATTTAAGGTTCTGTAAGATTAGCTTCAAAAAGAATTACAGATTAGGCGTTAATAACAACAACGAGCGAAAAAAAGAAGAAAGCAAGCGGTCCCAAGCCAACGAAAAGATAACTTTGCCATGGGATCAAAGTACCAAATTTACTGCAAATTTATTACTTGATAAAATTATCAATTAGTTACTCATTTGGCTTACATTTCCTTAAGACGGCCGCTTTACTTATCTTGTTGTTTCCCTGGGAGGCCAGCGCTGGAACCATAGCTATCAGTTGATCAAAACCCATCTAAAATGACGAACGATGGCAAGGAAATTAGTTATAATTAATTATAAGGACGCTTCTAGTAGCACGAATTCAAATTGATTTGAATTCCTGAGACAAGTCCCAGGGACTTGCAGTTTGGTAACGTTAGCCACCTTGATGTTTCCTCTTCTCTTCTGTTCCGCGGACACGTGAACCATTCGACGGTGTTCCTACATGAACAAAAAAATGTCCTACATAAAACGATGGAATTGGTTCACTGCGACACTTCCCAACGAGTTCATCGACATGAATAGTTTTATAAGCAAGTCTCGTTGCGTATAAAGTAAACATGTTCCCTTCAAGTACGTTAAACTTACCATGTATTGATCTTTCGGTAATGTCTTGGTGAGCGGTCGAGAGCGAACCTGAAAAATCAAAAGAAAACCAAGATGCAACATGGCCATCATCTTTCGCAAACTGTGTCGTAGAATAAATATTCGGAGTGTTCAAGTTTACATGTCCCTTGAAAATTTAAGCGGATGAGTTACAAGAGATTTGGGTATTCTGGAGATCAAAACATAGCCCAGCAAACTGAGAAGCACCTTTGTTTATCCTCGCCGACACTCGTCAACTCGCATCAGTTCTCGTCAGGTCCTGACAACTTTGGCAAGCTTTTACCAACACTCCTCAACTATTTCAGTCTATTCACCTCACGTCTCGTTTGCAATCTCCAATTTTCGCCAACGTTCGAGCACCTCCTCAAACTCAGGTCAACTATACTTAACCATTGCCAACTCTAGCCAGCCATGATCAACGCTCGCCAACCGTCACAAAGACCGATCGAGATCCTTGTAGTCGTTTCCAGATGAACAGAAAGAAATCCTTGGTTCGTTTAGTCATCATACCTGAGTATCTGGCTCCACTTTATAATTCCCGCTACTAAAAGCAGCAGGAGCTGGACCTGAAAAGAGATATCGGAACATCGTATAACTTATCGATTAATTGATAATTCGTGTGAGCATAACTTACAATCAGCATAACAGGAATGATGCACGTTTGCTAATATAAATGTGTTTGAATGTTTCATTATGCGTGGAACGTGTTACTGGTGGTTTATCAAATTTATATTGGTTTAACAATATATATGACGAGTACCAACACAAAAGTGTCTTGTCGCAATTGTCAGATCTCCATCCCCATGATACTAATCCAACGATAAATTCTATAAAACATCAAACTCTATTGATAAAAATTGTTTACCTTCAGCTTTGGTTATCTCCACAGTTCTGGAGGTCGGAGACACTTGGGCTACGGTCATCGTCATCGCCTGAGAAAGAAAATTAGGTTAGTCTGTCTGAAAAAGAAATTTTAAATCTACTACTTAGGGTTCAATTTGTGAAACAGTGCCGATAACAAGTATCACTTTTATTTTTAATTGATGTTGTGGTTCGTTTTCCTACCGCAATCATTCAATTGGAAGAATAACTTTTTCAACAAAACATGGCCAATTATTTACACGGGGAACACCAGTGAAAAACAAAATAACTTTGAAATTAAACGCCTCCGGTAAATTGACAAATGTTAATAGTTTTACGTTATCTGTGCGGGTTAGTGAGAATAGGCAACCACAGACGCTTGTTCAACTCGCGATATGTCTGTGATAAATGGATAATGATAACGCTAGGTAAACGAGTGAATTCAGCATGAGCAGATGATTATCAAACATACAAAATGTTCGTAATATACAAGTCATCATGTGCGGTGGATATATGAGTCCAAGGTAAACAGACAATCACGGATATTCATCAAACTCAATGTCAAAAGTAGTATATCAATGTAGGATGAATAGGTAAGTTGGGGCAAGACAGACGATCATAAACGTTCATCTAGCCCCTTATCTTAACAGTGTGCCACTGCACATTGGTCAAAATATGCTGCACAACATCGTCAACAACTAGAGAACTCGGTTCTCAAACTTTCTGTGATTCCTAGTCAGACATTTCTACTCCACACCATAATTACACGAAATGCCAATAACATGAATAGTTTAAAGAACCAGATAATGCTACTCTGGCCAGCAAAAACGGGCTACCAACGGAAAAAGTAAAACTTCTTAGGGGTTTACCGATTTTCCCTAACTTGTCCGCAGCTAACTAAAGGCAATAGAAGTATCAAAAGTTACGGCAAAAATGGCTATAAAAGACTATTGCCATTTTATTTAGCTGGAGGGCTCTATATTCTCGCAACCACGAAATTGATTGAATAAAGTAAAATCAAGCAAATCTGGGGTTCAAAGAATCGGTCGATTGCGTTGCGTAGTCGGCACCTAGAATATACATAGTATTTTCACCGACCTTAAAAACTTCGCTTCGCAACGTAAGTTTATATTGCCCATCAAAGTTTTGGCCAGGGTTAATTAACCTATCAAGGGGCAAGAGCGCACTTAAGATTTTATTTTGGCTAACGCCATGTCATTTTATTCAACAGAGTGAGAAGCCTGTCCCTTAATAGGCTAATGAATAGACCGTAACCTTTGACGCAACTGCTAAATTTTTAAAATCAGAAGACACCTTCACCCTATATTTTAAGTGCCAACTGTGTAAGGTTATTTAACTTGGTTGCTAGCGTTCAGATAGGATATTCCATATTGTGATTTCCGACTGGAGCCCAGAAACTACCTTTCAATGTGGCCAGAACAAGTACCTTTATCATTAACACCTCTCCCAACGCTTGCGTATGCATGCCTAGCAGAAGCTATTGCTTGTTTTTGTTGCAGAAGTCTGAGCGAGACTCGGTAGTTATCACCACTTTGCAGCGTGGGGTACAACTACCACAGATGATGAAACTCAGAATATTTTGGAACGAAACTAACGAAGTCATGGACGGATTACTGACCTTATCTTTTAGGTACGAATGTGTTCGGATGTCATGTCTTTCTAAAACGCCGCAGTTTCTTGGGCTTTTCTGAACAACAAGCCTAAAGCCCACACGTGCATGCGACTTTATATCATCACTTCTCCAAAAACTGTTCAAAGGTTAGTGCTCAGGTAGAGGTTAGAGAATGTATAAGAAAAAGGATTAAAATAAACGAAGATTTTTCGATATTCGGTGCATTTGAACTCAATCCTAACTCCTCCCTGGTTACTCATGGAAATCACGCCTTGAAATACTCTTTCTACTCATTGGAATAGCCAGTTCCCCTGACCACATCATCTGAATACAACTACCAGAACACTTAGCAGTGTTTTTCACTTTCGTACAAACACTGAATTCCCAAAGCGAATGGATAAACAGTTGCTCTGATTAACATTACGAACAACATTTCGAAAGGCATTCTGGTAGTTGTACTCAGCAGATATGGCAGGGGGACCAGTCACATGGTTATTTTGTAGACCATTTGTTCCGGCCATTTTGAATTTTGGGCCACCTCAGTCCAGGCCTTCACAAATGGCTTTGGAAACGAGGTTAAGGCATTGAACTCTGTTGTAAGTGGGAAGGTCATTGCCAGACTAAAACTGAAGCCAAAATGGAACTAGTCTGCCAGTCGATTTCAGCATCCCGCGCGGTCATTTGGACGTTAGTGTGACGATGATTTACGTCAAACTGACGTCGAAGTGATCGCGCGAATGCATAAAACTTAAGGCTAAAATGCTTCCATGTCCGTCATTGTAGCTTCACGTTTAAGTCCAGCAACTGACTATAAGCCCTCCAGTGGAAAGATTTCAGTAGGTTAAATTAATGTCTACAGGGTGGACGAGAAAGCGGTTCCAAGATGGCGTGCCACAATAAGACGGGGGTTAGGGCCAGTTTTAGGGTAAGCATTAGATAAACAGTAGGAATTTAATGTGGACAAGTCAGGGCGAGTATTAGTGTTTGGATTAGTGTTATGATAAAAGTTACGTTATGTTTTCACGCTAGGATTAGAGTTAGGACAAGTGTTAGGGTTAGGATTAGAGAACGAGTAAACATTATTAACTTTAATATTAGAGCTGGCTAAGTGTTAAGGCTAGAATTAGGGTTAGGTTGAGTGACATTAGGATTAGATAAGACGTTGGGCAATCGCTTGGGTAAAGTTTGGAATTAGGTTACGCATGATTAGTAACAAGGTGAGGGAATTGGCACATATATGTATAGAAATTGTTATCAAATATTCTTTTCCTACGTTCTTGCAGCATCGCAATCATGTTGGAACCTCATTCTCGTCCAAGCTAGTTTAACCACGGTTGCAGACTAAACTCCAACGTACAGGCGGTGTGCTTGTCAACATGGAAAGAGTGAAACCAGAGCTGGAAACACCAGACGGCCTGAGTCCAGGAAATTGTTTATCAACCGTTGAGCCATCCTGCAACATGACTTCACCAGAAGTGCCTTGAAATACCGCCGGGAACGTGACATGAGCTGAAGCATTCTGTACGGCCAGCGGCTGTGACGTAACCTGTGCGGGAGCCGACGGCGTCCGAGGGGAGGCTCGATCTCCAAGAGCAGGACTTTGGTTAAAGAATGACGTATTGTCGGTGTTACTCCACCGGTTTTCCGACCCTAAGGGGGTGGACTCACGAATGTTCGACGGGTCAAACGCAGGCACCTGGGTGCAGGCTGGGCCACCGCCTTCTGCTTGAAACTCTTGTCTGTTTTCTGATAGAATGTTCTGAATGATATCGTCCGTTGACCGCATGCTGCTTTCCTCAGTTACCGCTGTACACTCCGTTCGTACGTTCTTCAAACTGGGCCGAGGTGTTTGGGGTTTGCGACGACTCCTCGCGGGTATGACCCTGGGAGACTCGCTCTGGGTGTCCATAGTCGAGGGTGAATTAACCGTAGGAGCATTCGGATAGTATGTGGAGAACTGTCCTTTGGTAAAGGTGGCTTGTTGCGAGGATTGTGGATCCTGGACGGCACCAGGGGCGTTGTTTACCAAAGATGCCTAGAAAACGAAAGGAAAAATTAGTCTTGACGGAAATAATTACCTTCACAACATCGGGGATTCTGACTGGGAGTAAACGTGCCGATTGTAACGAAGTCATCCGCCTCATAAGGGCTAACCCGATATTATCACTACGGGCTCCAATGCTTACGCAGGAGGAAATAACACCAATACCTTCAAGTTAAAATACCTGTTTCACATATCAGAAAACCATCTTAAATTCTCAAAAAAATTTCAACGGCCAGTGTGACTCACTAGCCACAGGGCAAACAAGACCCAGACGATGAACACTGCGCTACCTAAACGGCACCCACGATACGATAATTGTTAATCGAGGTTATGACTTGGATAATACACAACGTTAATAATGTAATACATATGTTCTTCCCGGAGATCTAGAAGGGAGCATCCCTCGTGATTTCATGAGGAGTATCGGGGACCTACTGGTATATGAATAACCCAGTCCGTTTCAAAAGATGAGAACTGGCATTTCAAAGTAAATATTTGGTATCCACACTTGGAATCAGCAACAACGACAAGGGGTTCGGGTGTAAACTTGAAATGCGGTAGGAATGTTCCAGAATCTGGGACATATTTACCGAAGGAGAGTCTTGGAAAGACGATACCTCCATCAGTTACAACAGTATTGCTGTTTTTATTTTCTTTATATTTCTTATCTTCTCCATCAGTTATAACTGATGGAGAATATAAATAAAATAAAAAAAGGAAAATAAAGAAAGAAAATAAAAACGCTCAATCTTGAATAGCAGAACTGCAGTTCCAGCAAATTTAATTCTTGATGTTGTAAATAGTTTATACATTAGTTCCTAAAATAATTAGGATATATGTAAGATTTTTTTTGTTGTAAATACCATAATTGTTTAGGTTAATTAGTTTATGCAAGGGAAACACACGGCCTTTTGAAAATAAGTATAACACTGAAAGGTTACCGTGTTTAAATAATTTTAAATAAATACCGTAAAAGCTCTATTGAGCTCCCCGGGGGGTTATCTAATTTTTAACCTTCTAGAAGGGGACTAACTAGAGAGGGAGCTAAATAGAGAGCGGGGCTTAATAGAGAGGTGGGGCTTAATATAAAAAAACTGACGCAAAGTGCTGTTCTTTGATCTGTATACGCATACCCGGTACATGTTTAATTTCTACAATAAAACTTTAAAATCACATATGTCATTTACGTTGTGTTTCAATGCTTGAAGACGGACTAGTTGCTCCGGGGAACTTCATTGCAAGATGTCGGGTCGACAAACCACATGCAAAGAAGCTTACACTTTAATTAAAAACTGAACTCGAAAAGAAGAAATTGAAATTAGCTCACATGAAACTAAACGTCGGGAAAGTCATGTTAAGAAATAAAATACACACTTTCTAAAGCCGCTTCAAATTACTTGTTTTGTTTACAACCTCAACTCGTTTGCATGTTGTTTAGGGGGGGGGGGCTTAAAAGAGAGAGGACTTATTTAATTTTTAACTTCCTAGGGAGGGGGCTAAGTAGAGAAGGTGGGGCTTAATAGAGCTCTTGCGGTAAATAAATAAATAAATAAATAAAAAATTCTGTTCTTCCTGGAGGTCAATGGAGGACAATCGCTGATGGATCTAGTGTAAGGGTAGAGGGAGACCTGGGTAACCTTGAGAACCACATCAGTCACAGCTAAACTGTTCTTACGCTAGGTCGACTATGTCGACCATCTCTCAAAATTCACGTTTCAGTCAAAGGTGAGGAAAACCAGAATACTTTCACAGGCCCATACAGATATCTAACAGGAACTATTCGTCATAGGTTTCACGAAAGAACACTAGAAAGAACCTCGCCATCTCACTCTCACCAGCTCAACGGTTCGAGCGTCTCACCGGTCATCAGAAAGTTACGGGTTCGATCCCTTTTCGGAGTTCAGACATCGCTTTTCCGAAGGCTTGAGTTTGACGAAAGTTCTCATCACGTGCGTGGTATCGTCAAGCTGAACATGCACTTTATGTGTGACATTCATCTGATGCGACCACGTTAATATATTGTAGCTGCCGCATGAGCAACATGTATGTTGAACCTGTACCTTGGTTCTCCATCTCAGTCTCGGTAGCTCAATGGTCAGGGTGTCTCATCGGTCATCAGAAAGTTGCACGTTCGATCCCTTTCGGTGTGCAAAAATCGCTTTTCTGAGGGTTTGGGTTTGAGGAAAGTCCACCTATCGCCCGTGATATCATTAAGCTTCCACGTACACTTTGTGTGTAATAGTCACCACATTGAAATGGTCAATTTTGGCGGATGATGGGCGAAGAGTATCTCTAAGGTCAAACAACATCCCTGCCTAAACACTACGTTGCAATTAAACATATCTGAGTCAGCAAGTTCCTCATCTACTGAACGTGAAAACCACTGACCTGCTGAGAAACCAACGATGATTCCGGGACGGCGCCTGCTGCGACCAATGTAGTTAGCTTATTCAATATTTCCTCCACAGAAATCCCTTTACTCATCAAGTGTGTGACCATCTGATTCACTAACTGTGACGTCGCACCAGTACCACCAGCAGATACAGTGGGTAAGCAAGACGATGATGAAATACCCGTAGTAGAAACTGAAGTGGCAAGTTGCATCACATCCTCCTGCATAGTCTCAACACTGTCTGGCCGTAACAACCGATGTTCTGTAAACACGTGCAGTGGTTGATCTTGCCTAGTGTACGACTGCGTTGCCGTACTCTTGTTTACTGACGAGTCTACCACAAATTCAGTCCCAGACTCCGACTCAGATTTCAGTCTGCTTCCACTTTGTTCGCTCTGTCTTATCAGCGAAGCCAAAGATGAGTCCGACCTGTTTCTGGGTATCCTACCCAGTCTTTTTGCTCTCACGCCTCCTGCTTGGGGAGCTTTCTTCAATTGAGCGCTCGCTTCCAAGCTTGCAAGCCCTGGCGCCGACTTGTTCCTAGGAATCCGCGGCCTTTTCGCCTTCTCCTCGACTAATGAATGACGAGGCTTCGTCAGCTTCAACTGAGCAACAAGGTTTGGAGCCTGGACCTCAACAGGGACTGTGGTTTGAGCCCGTGGTCGTATAGGGCTGGAAGGGACATGACCTTGTGAATCGGATGCTGACAGTGAGTACAACTGAGAATCAGATGAATTTCTTGGAATCCTCCCAGACATTGAGGCTACAGCGGAAGTGTATCTTATAGCAGCGGGACTAGCATTTTGATAAGCCATCATTGAGGTAGGCATATAAGGACGTGAGGCGGTAACTGAGGATGAAGATGGCACAGATGATACACCAGAGTACATGACCGTCGAGGGATTAGCAGTGAACGCTTTTGGTCTCGCAGCGTTAGCCTGGGCAAACAGGCCCGGGATTTCTGTGCCTGCGGTCTGGATTCCGATGACTCCGGGCTGGATGTCCGGGGAGGAAGTCCAAACTGGAGTAATCGCTTCTCGCCCACTCACAAGACTCCCTGGGAAGATTGCCTGAGAAGGAAGAGTTCTTGTTTGTACGGGCCAAGTGGAGGTCATGATCACTGATGAAGGCAGCGAGCCCAAAGGTCGGAAAGGTTCATTATAGTGACCTGAGTGATCCATGGTCTCTAATTGTGCTTGTCCTGTTGCCGACTGGTTGAAACCCATTGCTAACTCCATGTTCTTCTCTATAGAACCAAAATCCCAGTTAAGCTCTGAAAATTGATAAACAAAAAGCAACGTGTCACAAAACGAATGAGATGGGGAAAGTGGCGTAAATGGAGTTCTCCTTTAAAAATCCGATTGCCCATGTTAAGAAAAGTTAAAACATACATTTTTCATTACTTCTGAAACTTCATGGGTAGATGAATAGGAAAGACTGTTGCTGTCATTTGTACGTAGGTGGTATGGTTTCATGGGTGGCCATTGTTCGTTTTTGGTCGATTTGGAATTGTGAAAGGTGCCAAGTCATTGTGTCAGTGAGGAACGTTTTCGTCAAAAGTTTGTTTGTGTTTATAGGAATTATTTTTGATACATTGTTGTTTCCGTGCATGTAGGGTGGATAGTATCACTGCGTGGATCTAGGGGGAATATATGCAGGGGTTGCGTTGCCTACCGGCCGATGACCAGGGAGAAATGACCCCCGCAATAAAACAACAGATCTCCTTAGAGTGACCATACCCCATCGAAAAACATGGTCTGCAAACTCTTTTTTCTATGTATTTTGGAAGGTGAGGGACCTTGGAGATATCTTGAATGACAGAGGAACGTTCGTTTGCGGGTTCGATCCTCGTCTGGGGCTCAAAAATCGTTTTTTCTGAGGATAGAGCTTGACGAACATTCATCGATCATTTCTTTTTTCAATCTTTCTGTTCAAAGTTTATGCAGAATCACCGTGCACAACACAGTAGATATTTGTAATCATCTAGCAATCAGCCATTAGAAACGCTCGGGTTCAGTCTCTCAACGGTGTCATTTGAATGTTAATTACCATCACACAAGAGACGTGTGCACGGTGAGGTCTATCGTAACGTACGTCGTAGATATACTATCTTTCTTAGAAAGCACCTTGGAGGTTAAGTAATGTTTCAAACACGAGTTGGTGTTCTTCCTCGGATTTCTAGATACCGAGAAACTAGTTGAAAAACGAGGCGAAGCCGAGTTTTCTTAACGAGTTTCGAGGTATCTAGAAATCGGAGGAAGAACACTAAACGAGTGTTTGAAATAGCTTCTCAAACGAATCAGTATTTTAGGCGAAAATCCAGCCGAAAGTTGGAAAAATTCAGCTGTAATCTTCCTCCGATTTCTAAATACTGATTATGTCTTTCTTTTGTTTTCGTTTTATGAATTATTACTGAGTTTGAGAACTGATTTTTCAGACCATGCTCCAGGAAATTAGGGAGTTCAAGCAACCTAGAGCGGTGACGGAGCTCCATTTAACGAGGGAGCTCAAGCCTCGGAATTTGAGCAGAAAAACACGTCGTCGATGTTGGAATGAACTGTAAGTGTTGTTTTCAAACCTCTTTACTCTGTGAAGATTTAACCCTCTCGCACGGGCAATCAGACATCTCTGTAAGATCTAATGTATGGAAATTGGATGCACGAACAAATCTCAATAGATTTTCAAAAGGATTTTGAATAGCATGCATAATTAGCCGTTTCTTTTGAAAAATTTGACCGTTAAAAGGGTTAAGCTGAATACGATGTATGTTCGTCAGGCCAACGTAGACGTGAAACCAAGGAAATGTTCTCAGTGACGTACTGGTCAGAACTAGGAGGGCGTTGAAAACACCAAGTACTAGAAATGACTCATTTCTTGTTTTGATGAACTGTAAGAACTAGGGCTGGGAGTTAGTAGAAAGAGCAGACAAAGGGCCTTTGCTCGAAACGTCGAGGATAGAATATTTTCTATCTGTTTCAGATTGTGGCAAGCGAGAATCCCTCCCTTGGTGTTGTGCTGTTGTAGACGTAGCCGCACTGTTTGCTTCAACTCCTTACTTTTAGGTGATACATATTTTATATGGTAGCTTGGTATTTGTAAATCACAAATACGCATGCGACCATCGTAGGGTGATCATTTACCCTCACTGCCGTCCAGGTCTCCTTTTGGTAGAGGAAAATCGTCTGACGTTAACCAGACAAACAATATAAAAACCCTACTCGGGTAGGTAAGGGGTATTCTTAAAACCATGAATTGATAAAATGAAAACTAAGGAAATTAGAACCAATAAGTTTGGATACGTAATCTTAATAAGCAGAATAGTTTGACAATTTTCAGCCTGACTTTCCACTAAAGTAGGGATTTGTTTGAGAAGCTTGATCAAACACTCGAAACAGTGTTTCATCCTTTTTCCAAACACCTCAGCGCATGTCAAAAAAAACTTGGCTTGGTCTCGTTTTTTTCAATACACCTCTAGGTATTTGAATATCAGATCAAACCCTCTTTCTCCTACTTGATCCATTACATGCAAACCAAAAATTTCAAAATTAAAACTTAAATAATCTCAGGAAATCAGCGTTACAGGCAAAACACAAATAAAAACAAAGAAGAACGACATATTTGTAATATGTGATGCTCTGATAAAAATAACTAATAATAAACCTGATAAAAATAACTTTTGCCTTTTTTTCCTAGCACCCGTGCACACCAACATGCATTCCATACACAGATTTAGTATTAAGTAAATAAAACCTGAGATGATATTGCAAAGCTTCGCTTTGTAAAGCATGTTCAGTAACCTACGAAATACTCCACGTTGAACGGGATGTCTGTATTTAGAAATGCTACACGATATCACTGGAATCAGATTTAATACTATACCAATCTTCTTCAGTTAAACGAGAAAGAGGAAAGAAATGCAAATCTAAATTACCTAGTTTGACGCCATCCACATTACCATTTTGAAGATACGGAGTAACGAAAATTTGCTCAAATTAAAGAAATATGTCAGTGTTCAATTGTTAGCCTAACAAACAGTTAACGTTTCTTTTATCCACTTCCTCTCCATCCGTCTCTTCTCACTCTCCTTGCTCCCTTTTACTCTCCCTCTTCCTCTCTTGTATCCTACTTTCTCTCTTTTTCCTCTTTACCCCTAATTGTCCCCCATACGTCCCGTTTTCCTCATCTCTCGGTTTGGTTGTTTATTACTTTGTTTCCTTCCTTCGTTTTTTCTTCTTTTAATTCTTTCCTTTCTGTCTTTCCTTTCTCCTTTCTTTCTTTCTTTCTTTCCTTTCTCCTTTCTCCTTTCTTTCTTTCTTCCTTTCTGGTTTCTTTTCTTTCTTTACTTGTTGGCTTCTCCCTTCTTCATTTCTCTTTTTTTCCTTTTATTTATTCGCTCTATCTTTCTTCCTTTCTTTTTCAATGTACGAATGTATGTATGTATGTATGTATGTATGTATGTTTTTAGGTCCGTACGTATGTACGTATGTATGAATGTATGTATGTATGAATGTATGTATGAATGTATGCATTTTGTTTAACCAGAGAAGCCCAGTTCAGCAGAGCTTGTTGGGGAGGGGCGCTGGGTAAACACACAAATTTACCTTTACATTTACGTTAACATTTAAGTTTAGAAAAACTAAAATTATTTAAAAATTAAATCATAAAAATTAACTCTCTTCCTCCTATATATCATTCTCACTCTTTTCATGCTAGAAGCGTAAATGATGGGGTGTAAGGGTACGACACAAAAAAACGCTAGTTTTACTGGACCATTTATACGAAATAACACGAATTTTGTCAGGCAGTTTATCGGAAAGTGCATGCTAATTTGTTGGCCAAAACAGCAGTCTTTCCAGCTTTGCTAACACGAGAGAATTCGATGGAAAATCATAATTACAACATCTTTGGAGCTCCTATTGGATTATTGGTCCCTTCTCGCACCTTAGCAAGCGGATTTCCTTAAAAGGCAAGACGCCTAACTAATTGGGGATCCGAGGACCCAAGAAGGACCTAGGAGTCCATGCCGCTATCTGAAAAGGTGTGAAATTCTTATCAGTTACCGACGTTGAAGCAAAGGCAGCACTTTCTCCTCAAGAATTTTAAGTATTTCAATAGCAGCGGTCTGACTTACGAGGAATCGTCGAAGGTCAGGTTTAGGTTTGGTGTCAGGGATCCTTACAGAACGCGGGTAACGCAATCAAGCCAATGTGGTAGTCCGATCAGGGATTACGTTTGGTTACGTTGCACAACTAGCCATAGGTGGCGAGAAGAGATCAACCTCAATCCTAAAACTTTGGGATGTGGTTTAAGGTCAATGAAAGCTTAACACCTATTCCAAAACTCCAGTTAACCCCTTCAGTAACGCCCAGTGTAATACATCTTGGACACCTCACGAACAAAAGAAGAGAAGAATGGACAAAGTAAAACTAAAGAGAGAACTATAAGGACAAGAAAAGAAAATCTGGCGTTAAAGGGTTAACGGGATTTTTGTGAAACCACGCTCTTTTTGTTGAGTAATTTTATTTTCGTCGGACATAATTCCCTTACACCCCCCGGTATCCCAGTTACGCCCTATGAGCCCGCATTCTTTCTATCCTAACCCACTTTACCTGATCCTTTCATAGAAGCCTCTAGCTGCTCAATCAAGTCATCAAGCACTGGTGTCATGGCTTCCAGACTGGGCTGAAGAGTATCCAGAGTCGGCTGCACGGTGTCAGCGGTGTCTGAATAACAAACAATGGACTAAGTTAAGATGGATCATTTAAAAAGAAAGAACCTTCCAGCAAGATATCTTTTAATCCATCTCAATAATGTTTAAGCCTGGTTCTCAAACTCATTAATAATTCATAAAGCAAAAACAAAAGAAATACATAACCAGTATTTAGAAATCGGAGGAAGATTACAGCTGAATTTTTCCAACTTTCGGCTGGATTTTCTCCTAAAATACTGGTTCGTTTGAGAAGTAATTTCAAACACTCGTTTAGTGTTCTTCCTCCGATTTCTAGATACCTCGAGGCTCGTTAAAAAAACTCCGCTTCGCCTCGTTTTTCAACTCGTTTCTTGGTACCTAGAATTCGGAAGAACACCAACTCGTGTTTGAAACATTACTTCTCATAAAATCGCAAAATCGTGCGATAGTCGCGCGACCATTACGATTTTATGAGAACCAGAATTGAAAGTAGACTTGGAACCTACTTGCACGACTCAAGTTGCACGACCGTCACTGTCTCGACGATAACTGCGATTGCTATGTTCTCGTAATTGTACGATAATCGCACGACTAAAAAACCTTGCACCGCGCGACCATCGCACGATCTTCGCGATTATAAGAGAACCAGGCTTTAAAAACGTCATAAACATTTCAATATCTTAAAGACTGTGAGATCTAGTCTGATTTACCTTTGAATGTTCCAGGAGACAGCTCAGCAATCCTCCTGTTATCAGCCTCAAGACTTGTAAATAGTGTGTCAGGCAACGAGAAGACCATGCCTAACGAAATACAATCATTGTTTAAAACAACTATTTTTTTAAAAAGTATTCCTCGACTATTCATATAAGGGGAAAAAAACTCGAGGGACAAACTCCCAAAGTCCACCTTTGACAATACACGACACAACATATAGTTAATAAAAAGAAGTTGGCATTAGTTTAACGGCTGCTGCAAAATGCCAGAATATCATTTTACTAAGTTACGAAGGTGTATGCATGTGTAAGTGCATGATAGGTTTAGAACTTATTCGGCCCTCTGTCTGCCCATGAATCATTGTACTTTCAAAACTGAGTTACTGCACAAATTTACATAGCGCTCTAAAACATGGTTTCTGCCAGAGGAGGACTAACTTCGCAAAAAATTTTCGACTGTAGGTTATCCCTCGAAAATGACTCAATTCTGTACAGTGTTATTGTTGGGACAGTTGTCTGAGGTGTTGGGAGATGATCGTCATCTTTTAAACGTTAATTTAACAATACGTATGCCATAAATTATGATAAAGGTAAAGTAAAGTACCTTTATTTATACTGGATAACCCTAACAACTACATAAGCTGCTCTCCCAAGAGGTCCAGTAAGGGCCATCCCTCACGGGTACAGTGTTACTACAGGAGAATATCAGAGTACCAAAAAAAACTTGCGATGCTTGGTAGAGACAAACTGGACAACACTCTTCTCACATGTGACCAAGGTAATTTTAATCAGGTAACCGCACGGAGCCGGAATCGAGCCCTAGTCACAGTGGTGAGAGACATGTGCACTACCACTGTGCCACCACCAACCCTAGAGTTCGCAACAAATGATCCAGGGGGTGAAATCTCTAGGGGTATAAAGTGAGACACATCTAAATCCCTATCAAGGATCCTCCCATAAGAAAATCTATGCAGAGTGCTACAGGTTAATTTTAAATGAAGTGCAATAAACTTACTTTCCATTAAATTACAAGAGTCGACCATTTCTAAAGCTTGAGAGACAACCAGGGACAGGGGCGATCTGGTGTCTGAGAAACTCTGGTTGCCCATATCACCAATGGTGGAATTCCTGGTTCAATGAGAAACAAACGGATTCAGAGTAAAATAGCGATCTGAGAGAAGATTTAATGATTCGAAATGACAGGAAAAAGAAATTGCATGAAAGCGGTACATCTCCAACTTACCGCTCTCTTTCTCTTTCTCGTAAATTTTCAGAGATTTCCTGGTCCAGCCGAAGAATCTTAAAAAACATACAGAATGACTTTGCATAATAGCTCGCAATTTAAATTATTTACGCGGTGTTAGCGTACAATTTTCGCGGTGTTAGTGTACTGTCAGTTTTGATAACGTTACCTCTTCAGTCTGATGCCGTAGTTCAATATCTTGAAACTTGTCTTCCACCTGTAAAGAAATTGTTTTCAGGGGATTGACTAATGTTGCAAGTAGTTAAAGGCGACGAGATTGTCGGGCTGTACTAGCCAAGATTGGAACTAGGCGGCCCACTTTTGGTCATTTTTGTTCTGGAAAGATTTACTTTTAAAAACTTGACTCACTTCTGTAAAATGATGGAAATCGGTCTGCAACCGTGCTTGAATAATTGTAGCCCCTTCATGAGGTAAAAATTCGACGCTTAAGCGACAGAAAACATGTTTTAATGTCGAACAACACCTCACCAATGTAAATGGTGCAGTGAACGGTAAACGTGATTTTACTTTGAGCAAGCAGTGGTCTATCTTTTCCTGCCTGACAGCAATGTAACAATGCTCTTGATGACATCAAAAATAGAACAACAAAGAGGTTAAAAATGCGTACTGAAACTTAAGTGTTAGCGACATGCAGGCTTTGTTAGTCCACTTTTGCTTAAAGTAGTTAAATTTATCTCCGGGAAAGCTCCTTACGAGAAAGGGAAAATGAAAAGAAGTCTCTATTGCAAACCAAAAATATTTCCGTGGTTACTCGCGAGACGGGTAGTTTTTCAGAGATTTTATCTCGAATGATTGGTTGAAAAATCAACGACAATCTCATGAAGACTATCATTTACGGGAAATTGTACTAAAAAAGTGGTATTAAAAAGAGGATTAACTGTGCCAATAACTGCCAGTTTATTTGCTATAACTTAGCCATAAAGTAAGTTTCCTATTATGAACGCCGTGGTTGGTCAGTTACCGTATTTATATCAGGCTATGCAAAAACGGTTATGAAATCACAGGCGCTACTGGACCCCAGAATTTGTTCTTGATGCGAATGGGAAGATTTGATTGGTTTACTGACCCCAGAATTTGCTCTTGACGCGAATGGGAATCTCTGATTGGATTATTGACGCCAGAAATTGTTCTTGGCATGAAAAGGTCGCTGTAATTTATTCACAAACTAATAAGGAGAACTTAGCATTTGATATTGAAAATAAAGTTCGTTATTCACAATCATCATTGCTTAGCTTTTTGCTTATTTTATAAAAGAAATAGAAACTGTTTTGCGTTGTTTATGTAGCCCGATGCAAACACTCGAAGAAGTTGGAAGAACTCTTAAGCGGCTGTGTAAACCCTCGAATCTCGATCTCGGGGGTACACAACAGCTTTCGAGTTCTCCCCCAACTTTCTGCTCGTGTATGCGTTAGGCTACATAAACACGGCAAAACAGTTCCTATTTCTTTGTTCTACACATACCATTTGCTTGTAAAACACCCTCCATTTCTGATACTCGGCAGCAACAACTTCTAGTTTGCGCTTCCAGTACCTTCCTTCAACCATTAATGTCTGCAAAATAGAAAACATGTATTGAAACGGTTGATTCACTCCCACTGTGAGTTTCATTACCATTGTTAGGTTGATTACCAAGCTAACCTGCGGTACTTCCTTTTCTTTAATTAACAAGTGTGCCTAAACCCCTGACCTGATGCTGTTTATTGACGTAATAAACATAACTCTGTCTCGAGACTGATCTGGTCCCAGGGTCAAAAATTCCTGGGGACGGCGTTTTTCTAATCCATATATAATTTCTTTATTGTTGGGACATTTTCACAAAGCTTGGCTGAGGGGCCGATTTTGTAGCGGTTCCACCGGTTGTTGCACGATCGGAAGTTTCCGATTACCAGTTTGATCATGCCACAATAGACCCGAATCGGACTGTCGGTCGAAGGATAACCTGAGGGCTTTTTGGCTAGAAAATCGTCCACGGATTGGCCAACTTTTGGAAGGCAATCTAAATGTTTTCCATACTGTTTTCTTTTGTTGAGTAGACCTAACTTCCTGTAATTAATGAGTGTACTAACGTTGTAGAAAACTGGCCTGATAGAGTTACTAATTTCACCTCAAGAACGTTTGTCCAAATAATAAATATACTCTGATACTTAGAGCTTTCAATACAAAAATTAACACCAGTGCGTCAGTTACGGAGCGGAAACAGGGAACTGTGAAGCTAATTTGTAGAATATGTGTGCTCATAACTTATTTCAATCTCAGTGATTGGTTTTCTATCACAGGAAAATATCGCTAATTCTACCGATTCCGTTTGTCTCGGGATTATGGAACAACTGGCGCGCTTCCAACTTTGAAACCAATTATCGGTCAAACAGTATCGGTTTGTCACATCCAAGATCATGAAACTATCATGGTTGCATCAATAACAGTAACCTCAGAGACAAGAAAACATCATATTTCATTTGAGATTTAAGTAATTGAATTGTTTTGAAACATAAAACTTAAAGGAACGGCAAACATGTGGGTCGTTCCAGGCATTTCAAAACGTCTGTGGTACTAGAATAATAAACCAACTATTGCAATACTACTGCAATAGTACATAAACTGTTGTGCAACATTTCAAAAATGTAACATTGTCACAACATTTGAAACGAACTGAATAAGTACCCCCTAACAAATCTAATTGACATACAGTATCAAACATAAATCTCTGTGGATATATACTCTCGTAAAGCAGTCTTGACGTTATATAAAGACCAAAGAACTAGTATTTAAGATTGCCTATGAAGACTCCTTATTGTTCTCTAACATAAATCTCTAAGGATTATCACATTGAATTAAAACCTCCTTACCATTGGCTTTGGTGGTTTCGCCATTTCTGTGAGGGGGTTGTCAAACTGACAGAATAAAGGCCTTTTGCCCAGTTGAACTACAACATGATAGAATTTTAGCATTAAATTGTGACCCCTTTTCCACAAGAATTACCGTTAGAATGTTATGGCCAAGGTTAGGGTCAGCATTGGGGTTAGTATCAGTTGCTGAGTTTCTTTATCTTTAGTGAATTGAATGATATCTTCGTACACTAAGGCCAGTTCACATTTGGCTGTGGTCACAACTGCATTTAAATTTCCTGTGGATAATTCATGTTCAATGGACTGCAAAGGTCAGTGGGCAGGTGTGTCTGCTAAACTACACTAGTACCTTAGCCAAGGTGAAATAACAGAAGACATGTCCAGATAGAAGACAGTAAACTAACCCACTAAGGACAAGGGTGTACTTCAGCATTTTACTCTAGCTTACACCAAATGATTCTACTTGTCAAAGGGATGAGCCACGCCCCTTAACAAGTTAAGTTGTCTTTTATCTCTTCTTGTTTCAGAGGTCTTCTTTTGGGGAGTAAAATCATCAGGTGTTTGCCAGAATGAAATGGCAGAAGACCTTACTGGACAGAAAACATTAAGAACATGACAGGGAAGATGCAGGAACAAAAATACAGCTATAACAATGGAAAATTACCGTATTTTCCAGGTGATTACCCATCAGTTATCTGTTAACTTTGCTGAAATACATAATCAATGCAGGTAATGTGGTGGTGTGGGTAATCTGTTGAATTTTTAAGACCAAGGTGCATTGGAATGACTGAACAGGATGAGTGATTCTGCAGCATGATGCCACAGCTGAGGCCAAGAGTTCTACTTTCATCTTTCAACATTAGGGATTGTGGTTGAGTCACACAGGTTGTTAAATTGACATTTTTAGGCAATTACGATATGGTAACATGTAAATGCAACAGTCCTCCGTGACTCATATTCTACCATAACTTGTACAGCGTAGGTTGGAACTGATGTAATACAAAACACTAACTTCCTCGTACAATGAAAACAGACTACCCATGCATGGCTTAGTCTCACATTTTCTCTGATAAAAGCTACTTGTAATCTTAATAAATGTTTTCATCCACTGTACTTTTTTTAAAATCTTGTGGTTGTTTAACCCTTTTACAAATTTTGTAAAGGTGAACTAATATGAGCAACATCTTACATCAACATGTAACACAACATTCTTGTGTTTCAAGTTGAATTCTGTTGTTGCACGTCTTATTACCTGTTGAAACATTGCAATGTAAAAAATTTAAATGCAATTGATTACTTCTTTCAGAAGATAGCAAACTGTGTAGCAATAGTATTCCATGTGCAATGCAATAGTGTCGCATTAAATGTTGTTGAAATTGTTGCCCGTATTAGTTCACCTTAGCCAGCCACTATGGGTTATCTGACAATGTGGGTAATAAGATGAGGTTTTTTTCAAAAAGTAACATTTCCATCACTGTGCAGGTTATATGCTGTGCAGATAATCACCCAGAAAATACGGTAATATATAAAATTGATGATCATTTTATGCATGTTTTGATAGGATCAATCATGAATCACACCTCCAGTTTACATTATATCATTTGCATCCATTCCATTGTGGTTGACTAAAAGGTTTATTTTTTCCAAATTGTAAATGTAGCTTATGTGTAGAGTTCATTGATTCAGGAGGTAGCTTAAAGTGTACTTTTGTTGCAATCTGTATTTCCTTTCAAAGAAATCTATGTACATACTTTACCTTTCTGCATCCTGAAACATCAAGGATATGGAGGCAATAATACACGTATACATACACCCACACTTGCATGAACCCACACTCACACACATCCCCACAGTCTCATACACACATGTACACACACCCACAGTCTCATACACACATGAACACACACACCTACACAGTCTCATACAAACAGACACACCTGCAAACATACCCAAGCATGGAAAAGCAATGAATAATCAAAGGCACACTATTTAATAGCACAATGTGCTTTGATTCTCTGTAACCAATTTTGTGTTACTAAGATCAAAACACCATCAATTTATTTCCACTAAAAACATGACAAAATAACAAATAGCTTACACTGGATGTGCCATGACCTCCAAATGGCATTGTTGATTCTGGTCTTTTCAGCAAACTTGAGCTTCTGACTTCGGAAGTTTTTCCATTTAGGTGTCAGCAAAATACTCCCACTAAAACAAAAAAACCCTCATTTAATAGGAAAAGAATCAATGAAAACTAAAATTTCAACAATAATGCAGGTGAAATATCTGTTCTTCTATAATTTGGCAGTACAGTTACTAGTTGTTTAAATATTCATCTTCACTTAATAATAATTTAACAGAAAAATATAGCAAAGAACCATGAACTGTGATATCTTACATATGTTAAACCAAACCTAAATCTTCTCCCTGAATATGGATTTGAAAATGAACCTGAAAATTGATAATTCTTAATCTACACACCTTGGAGTTTGTAAAAAATGTTGAGATGTTACTTTTATAAAACATTGGCAAGATAATACATTTGGTGAAATATTTGGAAATCACTAATGATGCTTATAACAAGGAAATAAATTATCTTCAGCAGCTTCATCCACATGTTTTAAGTGCATTAGGTTCTGAGTAAAAATAATCCTTTTGTTCATCAAATTACACACCAGCAAATATCACTGATGCTGTTGCAATCAGCTGAGTTTGACATGCAGACAATGTCTGCTTTCTCTCAACATTAAGCCTTTAGCAATGAAAATTGTCTAAGAAAATACCTTGTTATACCACACAAATGCTTGTCTTTTAGCTGAGAAATTATTTTAAAATTAGTTAAAAAGGTTTGACCTTTGGCAATACATCAAGAGGCTCATCAAAAGAGTACAACTGATGCAACAGAAACTGTCACGAATTTAATAGAAACAATTCTTCACATAATCATGGAGTGGGGACACTCTTTATTCATTCTATGGTGAAGCAACACCCTGTGTTTCATGTGAGCAGATCGCTCTTGCTGTCCAGTGAGAGGTGAAATGTCAGACCTTGACAAGTGAAATCATCATTATGATAAACACTAACGTTAAACAATTGGGATATACAGTTGCATTACTTGAGCTTAAAATACAAGCTGAGAGCACCAATAAATCTGCCATGAAATGAAACAACGTTATTGCTGGACCAAAGTAAATGTTTATCACACGAGATCAAACTTAGTGATCGCGCGAATACTAATGAAACCAAATGTAGGGTAGATGAACGATCTTCAAGCTCAATACTCAGAAAATGATTTCTGAGCCCCAGAAGGGAATCGAACCCGCAACCTTCTGATGACCGGGAGTAAGACTATGTCTTCCATTTATCGACCCATGCCAAGGCTATTTTCGCTTTGCAAGATGCAAGCAAGCACGCCCGTTGACGCATCAGTCATTTACAGCAAAACCTATCATGTATTTGCACAGAGTTTACCAAGAACGGCTCAACGTTGTTTACAAAATATAGGTCCCTTTTTGACGTAAACATATCGATTTGCGTCAGAGTTGTGAAGTGCTGTAACTCAATGTACTTGTTCTTGCAAGGCTTAGCGAAATATCAACACAAATTAGAAAGAAGGAAAACTGATTAAATGACAGAACTGCTAAAATACGATACAATTAAGTAGAAACACCAGATTAACGAACCTAGAGACAGGTCAAGCGTAAAACGTAGTCGAACAACGAATCAAAGTATCAGTGTTCCATGTAATGTACTTATGAGCCATCAAGGTCACGATAAAGAAACTTAAGCTAAATTAAATATGACGTTCCTCTATCCTTTAGTTCGTTTTGTCTCTTATGTACATTCTGCTGGGGATTCATATTCATACCTCGATTTGTACATCACAAATAATTCTTCCATCGTGATAATTAGTGAATAGTTTATGATGGAAAAGTCAAGTCTGATACCCACTACGAAAGCGTTATTTTCCTCGGAGGTGCAAATGGGCTAAAAAACATAGCCTTTCTCTCGTAGGGTCCTGGAAATTTTGTCTCAGGCTGAATATCTCGGTTAAGTACTCAATTCGTAGAATACTTAGACTTTCTCATAAAGTCTGGAGGAAACACAACAAAGAATACTTATTGCCGAGGTTTTAACAAAATATTGGGACATAATAACGACAACAGACCTGTACTCAAGCGTCAAACATTCAAACAGCCTTGCCAACGAATCGTCCAAAGTCAAAGCAACAATTTTTCGCGGGTTAAAATCCTCCGTATGTATCGCCTTCTCCTCGCTGGTCATCATAAATTGACCACTCACACCAAATGCAGGCATTGAATGGTCTTCATCTTTTCCGCTTGTTGTCACCGACTCCTCGGTAATCATCTTGTTTTCTTTTATCGTTATTTAAAGAACCTACGGCCACTTGTTACCGTCGAACAAACGATAAAATCTTCGATGTCGGTCAGTGTTTCTCATTTCTGCTCTCCACAACTTCTCCGCCATGCCTTTGAGCAGGATCACGTGACTAGCTGGAGGATCAAAGTCCGGTATTGTAATAACCATGGGAAGAAATTTGTGCTGCCAAAAATGGGAGAGGAAATTCTTTTATGACCAAAACCAAACGTTATTATAAGTCTATCATTAGAAAGTAAGTTAGCAAGTGAGTTGGCAAATAAATTAACATTGTTAGGGTTTTCGGTTTGCTCGGCCGCTTCGCCCCACACACCAAACATGACTCCCAGAATCCCTTTCAGTCGAATTTGTGATGCAATGCCTGTCTGTCACTCCATTACGGCCAAATTATTAATTTGCATGAAAAAGAAAATGTCACGAAGCCATAGTTGTGGTTGTAATAAGCAGACTTAACGAGGGAACCGTCTGTTACTGTGCACTATTGTGAAACTATCCAGTTGCATAACACGAAGGTGTGTGCAGTGGTTTGGCACTTGTTGCATAACATCCTATCATCAATGTACCCCCTCATATCTTTAGCAGATATTGGCTCCGGACGACCCATCAAAGCTTCCCACAAGGAATATTCTAGCTTAGCTACACCACTGTGTCAAATTGAGAACTTCAGACGTTAACATCCTACATTTTCGTAATATAAATTGGCGTAATATTTTTACAATTAACTCAACAGTTTTGGTAGAAGACTTTATTTGCGACAAGTTTAGGAGTATACAACATCCTTCCACAGACATAAATATATTGCCATAATTATATTTAATCACGAGGTGATGGCCCCGAGTGTTTTAGATCCGATAAAGCATGCACTGCGAGTTTTTTATTATAGATATATTTAGTAGAAACTTAGTCGAGTACTATTGCAAATGCTGCATTCTGATTGGCTACGCTACTCGCTATCTATTCGTCGATAGATAGCGAGTAGCGAGAATGGCTTCCGTCTCTCGTTTTTGTGAAGTTTCTGAAGACGAAATAGATTGCCTACTTGAAAGTGCAATCCCAGAGAAGACGAATAATCTTCTTTGCAAAGTGTTTCTACTAAAACAATTAGATTATTCGCTCTCGATTTCTATGAGGTGATAGTTGACTCGGGCTTCGCCCTCGTCAACTATCACCTCAGAAATCGAGAGCGAATAATCTAATTGTTAAATATATATATATATAATATTTTATAAATATACATAATCAGTGTAATTCCTCGTCAAACTTGTGAAAACGAACGGTAAGTTTCGGTTTTGGCGGCGTAGACATTCAACGGTAAAACAGATTTTCCGCTTTTACTTGAAAATAGTCATCGAACGATATGGCTGATCATCTCCAGCTCAACGGATGATGCTCTGAGAGGGAAAATATCATTGTAATCGGAGTGGATAACTGAAGTCGTTGGTGCCGTAGTTTTGGTACATATTTCACAACTACCGTAAGCAGAACAAAGTGGCATTACATTGTCCTAAACGTAAACAGAATTCACAGGAATTGGTCATTTCGTATGACACCGGGCTTCGTTAAGAATACACAAACTTTCCTGAGGTACGCAAAGGAAGTGGTACGTGAAAACGTAAGTGTGGGTCCGCTCTCAGCAATCTGATGTCTTTGTATTCAAAAACGACTGTTGCTTAAAGTCAATCCCGCAAGACCATTGATTGTACCCTCTCTCTTATCTGGCCGGTTCCTAGGTCCATGGATATGTTTTACGGATTTCTTCAGGGTGAATATATTCCAGACTCCAGGAATGTTGATGGGCAATATAGCAAACACCAGTTCAAGCCTCTCCAATGTTGTTTTTGTTGGCTGTTCTGTTCCTATGATGATTGTTATTTAAGACTTAAAACACTAAAATGATAGATTATTCACGATTTTCACAAACTTAATGTGAAAAACCGCTGGTAAGCCACAGCAATCCTCTGCCGTCAAAAATACTTCAATTGAAACGATGACGGTTAGTTAAAATGTGCTGTTTTATATAAAAGAAGAAAATCAGTCTTTTTCGTTGGAAAGCTGTACAAGAGGTGATAAATAGCTGGACTGACGAATTGAGCTTCAGCGTGAGAGGTTTGAAAGCATGCTTAAGCAAGCACTTTCAATGAGTATACGCTATGCGTTGCTAGTAGCGGTCATACGCCACCTACAGCACAAATGGCAAAGAGAACGTCTGGATTGGCTTCACTTGTTTGTATTTATATTGAAATATGCTAGGAATGATGGGTATCAATAACATGCATGGACGAGCTAGGAACTGACTGATGATGTACGGATGTACAAGATTAAATCCTAAGGGAATGTTTCCTGACCTTCCTAAACTAATGACGGCCTGTGAGAAACTCTAGTCATCGAGCCATCGAGACAAATGTGGAAAAGCAAGGATCACAGGCGTTTGCTCTTTCGATTCATTAACAAAATGTTTCGGAGCATCAGACTAGGAAACACTAATTGGTAACCTTCGCGCTCTCCGTTCGATTCTCGGTGGCACGATTGTTAATTTGATAGTTTGGGATTCAGGATTTGAACTTCAGGAACCTCTGTGTACCATCTATGTTGAAGACTGTCGTATGTCATAGGTAAACTACGTCAATCGTCAGCCACGACATCTTCTGTGACGTCATTGACTGACGTCGCTGTCGCGTTGCCGTCGTCAATTTGAAACTCCCCAATAGGAAATTTACGTTAGTTGGCATGGTGTTCTCTAACTGGTTGAACTTTAGCTTGTATAATCAGGTATATAATGACAATTTTATCCACTGATTGATCTCTTACTTTGTGAAGAACTGTCAAGGTATCCGTATTTTACGAACCGTTTGATCCGAGAAGAACCTCTTTTTCTGACGACATTAGACCTGGGACACTTGAGTACATTACTCAGACTGAGTACCTCTCGAGTGACGTTCTTTGAACCCTCGTATAATTCTCATTAGTTTCCTGTGGTTTACGTTAAGAGTACTCAAATTTAGCTATTTAATACTTGCTCTTCGGCGTTTGATGATCATGAATCATCTTAAGACATCCCAAAATCTGAAAAAGGCCCATACAGTTTCTCCTTCGCAAATCATTACCTTTGTTTCCGTTTTCCCCTTTGTTATTTTTCCTCTGCCTCCAGCCTGAAAGCTAGGCTGAAAATATCTTGGCTTAAAAAATCACCGAGCTCTTTTGGGAAAAGTTAATATTTTACCAAACACATTGCGAGGCACACCCTCACATCTTTCCCAGCAGTTACACCACTACCCATATCTGAGTACAATATGTAAAGATAAGATGATTAGAGGCTCACTCAAAACAGACATGAATTTTTTTCTTGAATTTCGCCTAAAAATAGTCCGAATCAGGCCAAAAGAACGCACTCGGAAATTTTTGCGCGTTCGCCAAAAATGCGCAATATATCCCTGTTGTCAGTCACACGCTCGCCATGTCCCTTAATATCACAGAGGTCTTGATCCTTCCAAGATGGCTGCCCATCTTTCTGGTGGTCGTGTAAACATTGGCTTACTGCGCGAAGCAGCCCGACGAGAACTGCTGAACTGTTTAAGCAAATGCCCTGGAAGCAAGGTATATATTATGTGCCCTTATTAATGTCAACAATCTACATTCATTGTATTGATATAATATTTTGTCGGCAATTTGAAATCGTTACGCACACTACAGCTTTTTTGTCTTGTAAGTCAAATTTTCTTCGTAAATTTTGTTACGTCCCAAAGTTTATGGAGTTGATGTTCTTGCAGAGAACTAAAAAAAACGTGAATCACTTAGTTTTCATTGTCTACATTCGGAAAATTGGAAACACTCAAAACAAGGAAGTATGAAACCGGAAGTTTTTAATGGGGGGGCGGGGAAGAGGGTTTGAAGGTAAGTCAGTGTCGAACGATCATGGCTCAAGAAGTTTTCATATCATATGGTTACAACTTTAGCCCCTTCCTTTGGAATCCTGAAGGAAATATGTCGTGTGTTTAAACCTTCTAGATAAATTTTGTCATTTTAAACTTTAATAAACCAATAATAAATAAACCAATAATAAATAAATCAGTAAGTGAATAAATAAAAGAAAGAAAATAGGAATGAATGCCTGGGTGAATGGATGGGTGGACCATTGAACTCTAAAAAGACTGGAACAATACCTGCAGACTGTATTTTGAAGCCATCATGGAGGCTGACATGTAGGTTAATTTGCAGGTCATGCCAGTCCCCTATGCAATAAAACACGCAACCTATTGTGAAAAACTTCACCCAAATTTTGGATTTTTTGACAGTTTTCTTTTTTATTCTTAGTAAGTAGATGAAAATGTTGGTAGGACTGCATATTTGTCAGAGTTAGCTGTCAATGAAAAGTAAAGGTTCAATGCAACTTTTTCCTATGCATGTTCTTGACCTACATGGCTGCTCCCATGTTGGCTTCGTTCAATCATGAAGCCTGGTACAATGAGATATTGTTCCACTCTTTTTAGAGTTCAATGGGTTGGATGGACAGATGAATGGATGAATGAAAGGATGGATAGGTGAATGAACCAGGGATTGAAAAAATGAATTAACAAGTGGATGAATGAATGAACAAATGAATAAAAAGTTTGGGGTGTTGTTTCACAAATTCCTATTTAATTTTGAAACATGGAATTATTTTATTTTTGACTTCATGCAGGCTGTCGTTTGGGATAATCAGCTTACTGGACCATTTGGTTTGATAGCTGAGTATTCTTTGTTAAAAGTAGGTGCTTTTATTATTTACAGTTGTGTTTGTTGATTAGCTTAATCTAGGAGGGAAAAAATTGCTGTCATTTAGATGATTTAGGAGTATTTTTATAACAAGTTGTGGTTAAATCTTCTTAATAGTATATTCTGATTAATTTGTATCAGAACTGTGGCACATATAAAATGTCCATGAAATAAAATCTGCCATAATAGTTGTCTGTATTGTATTAATTTTTACCAGTCATAATATCCAGTGATTTTGTTATGTCATTTTAAAGCTTGAGAAACAAAATCACATGTACTATAACTTTTGCTCTGAATTAATTGTCACCATAACAATAGTAAAGGTATATATCATCATGATTAATTTTATCATTGTCTCCTGTGCAGTAATTAATTTTTTAAATTTCTTTAGGAACATGAAGTAGATGCCATGTTTCCTTTACAATCTGGTCACTTGCCCAAAAACCAAGTTCAACATATCATCTTTATCACCAGGGCAAAAGTTTCACATATGGAACTCATAGCTGACAATGTTTTTGGGTAAATGAGTGCAAACTGTACCTGAAATTGAACAAAAGTATTTTTAAGACAACATTGTTAATATTGTAATGTATTGTGTTACTTGCAAACAATATTTTTGACAGGATAATTCTGTTTTGGAAAATTAGGCCACTGTTGGTGTGTTATCCTTGATTTTGATAATATGAATTAAATTACCCATAATTTACTCAATTACCTATAATTGAAGTACTTAAAGTATGCAGTCATCTGGCCCTTTTTTTTCAAAGTAGGACTCAAGTATCATTATATGACAGAAACATTTGTCATAAAATTCACCTTTTGTTCTTTAACATTTTTTAGAGAGGAAGATAGAGGTAGTAAAAAGGAATACACTGTTTTGTTTGTTCCTAGGAAGACTTTGCTCTGTGAAAAACGTCTTCAAGTAGGTCTTGTACCATGCTGTGAAAACTACTATTCATTGATCATAATACTGCATTAAGAATATACAGAGGAGGAGTTAAAAATTCAGGAAATTTTCATTAATTATGGGAAATAAAACATCCTAGATGAGCAGATACTTTAGTTGAATCAAGTGTTCTCAACTTACCAGACGTGGTTTTGTCATCCATTGTGGCATTCATTGAAACTTTATTCTTTACCCAAATTTACTTTTATTGTTATTGTTATCCTTAATATATTGATTGACCAAGAATTATGGAATTGTTTGTAATACTTTTGTCCCTTTTGTCATCTTAGGATCTTGGTGTAAGTTTCATTGCTTTAGAGGAGTATGTGCTTGATTTAATTCCATTTGATAATGATTTATTATCTCTGGAAATGGAAGGTGCCTTCAAGGTAAAGCAATTAAAATGTTTTACCCCAACTACATGTTGGGGTAAAACATTTTGTATATTGGTAGATGTGACTGTTATATCATGTAAATCTGCCATAATATATCTTATATAATTTATTATGCAATTGTTTCTTGTAATTGTTTCTAGTAATTTTTTTTATATCACTGTTGTTTTAGTTGTATGTTTATGGCTAATGTATTCTCTTTTCCTGTATGATTTCACCTTAAGCTCAAATATCTATTTCATTTGGCTTCTGTGTCATTTCCAGGAATGCTATTTAGAGAATGACACAAGTGTGCTTTATCATGTTACCAATTCATTGATGACACTGCAAGCCTTATATGGACTTATACCCAAAATTTATGGAAAGGGGGAACTTTCAAGGGTTAGTTAGTCATGTTTTTACCATTTGTTTTGGAAATTAATCTTGTACGTATGAGGTTTTCAGGAATCCTAATGCAGACCACAGGGCTACAAATTACTGTCAGCTTCTCATTGGCTTTCAGGAAGCTTTGAATCTACAAAGGATGTGTTGAAATTTTCTTTTGCAGCTTTTTTTACTGAGTATTCATGCAAAACTAGTTTTCAAACACTCTCTTGTGCTATTTAGAAGAATCAACAAGTGTTTGAATTGACCCTACCCCTCATGGGTCCAGCGTTACTACAGGAGGAAACCAGAATATGATATAAAAATATAATACTGAGTAGACAGTGCTAAAGTAAAAAGTTCAAAGGTTGGTAACTGCTGTGACTGATCTAAAAGAATTCCAACATTTTGAGCAAATGCCCTTCGTCAGAGAAAGAAATGCTGGGATGGTGGAGCTGGGGGGGGCTGCAGGGGCTGTAGCCCCCCCACTTTTTTCCAAATGTAATGTTGAAACAACTATGCTTTAAAACACTTGTGAGATTTCCCAGAGAAGCATACAAAATGCTGTATTTTTATCTCAAGCCCCCCTACTTGTAATTCCACTCTGCTGTCCCTGAAATGTGTTCAGATTGCCTAGATAAAACTTGCAATGCTTGGTAGAGTCAAACTGGACAACACTCTTACCACATGTGACATTAGTAACTTCCACTGGGCAACACTGCAAAGTCAGAATCAAACCCTAATCACAGAGGTGAAAGACATATGTGCTACCATTGTGCCAGCAATACCACTACAAGGCCTCTAGATTTAGATCAGCATTAAATCTTGCTGAATTGTTGGCACTGTTGATGGCACATTACTTGCACACTTGCGCAGTATCCACTTCAACTATAAATCAGTTTCCTGGTATCAAATTAGGCCATCCTAAGTTTCCCTATTAAGATTCTCAGTTAAAAAGCCAATCCATTCATCCACCATGTTATAATTTAGATCATATTCTTGAATTTATTCATTTTCTGATTATATTTCAGCGTGTTGTGGACATGATGCTGAGAAAAAGGAGAGAAGTGGCAGATTCTGAGAATCAAATGTCCCCTCAAATTGATTCCTTAGTTCTTATTGACCGAAACGTTGATATGATTACTCCATTGTGTACTCAACTCACTTATGAAGGTCTCATCGATGAAATATTTGGAATTCATAACAGTAAGCAGATTTATCTAAACATTAAAAAGTATATAAACTCCTATAAAGTGACCGTGAAGTGAAAAGAATACTTTCGAAAGAAACTCCCTTGTTTGAAAGAACTCTTCAAGTTATAAAGATTTGCCTTTACGGCCTTCCCATTCCTCACTTCATTCTTAAGATATCAAGATTTTTGTGAAAAGTAAATGACGTCCTGTATACTTTACATTGCATTATGAAATACGCTTCCTATTCCTTACGCAGTGATTGCTCAGTTACCATGTTTATAGGAGGCTATGCAAACACGGTTATGACATCACATCTTCATTCACTAAGTCTGAAGATGACTTACTAAAGTCATCTTTAGGCTAAGAAAATGAAAACAAATACAAAGAAAATGTAGAATTAAAATTGTGCTTCATTCATCAAACTGTGATTATGCACACTTTTCTCAGAATTTTATTTTTTCTAAATCTTGATATCTCAAGAATGAAGTGAGTAACGGACTACTGTCAAGGGAAATCTTCATAATTTAAAATGTTCTCATAAATACGGGAGTTTCATCCAAACTCATCTCTTTCACTTCACGGATACTTAAAGTTTATTATTTTGTTGAAGTGGTCCTTGCAAAAGGTACTCATGTATACTTATTTTCACTCCATCGTAATTCGTTCGACTTTCATTTTCTTTTTTGTTCCAGCGACAGCAAAATTTCCTCCTGAAAAGTTCCAAACTCCCGATGATAAAAAAGGTGGCCCATCGCAGCCACAACCCAATCCAGGGCCAAAGAAAATGCCATTAAATTCCGGTGATCAATTATACAACGAAATCAGAGACCTGAACTTTTTGGCAGTAGGTCCAGTTCTGAGTAAGAAAGCAAAGCAGATTAGTGCTGCATTTGAGGTTTGTACGAAATTTTGATCAAAGAACGACCAAGAATCTTTGTCGTTGTTCGATTAATTCAGTAGGGTAATAACAAAGTTCTAGTTTACAAGGTTTATTTGCGTCAAGTGTGATTGATAGTAATCTTGGATAAAGATTTAATCTCTTATTTAATATTGGCATGTTTTGGTGTTTATGTGCCTTACGTAAGTGCAAAATGATCCATTTATTTGAAAGCGAATTAGATAGGATCGCAGACTTGTGTCCGAATTAGATAGGATCGCAGACTTGTGTCCAACGTGAGAAAAACACATTCGTTTTTCTCACGTTGGCGATGGTCGTGAAAATACTCCCTAAGATAAAATGTTCCTAGTAATATAACGTTCATAGTATGCACATGCGCTATAGTTGTTCCCATGCAAAACTTTCATATGCCATTTTACTTATGAAAATAGTACTTTATTAGGGAAAAATGTTTGAACCCAGGTGTGATATGAAAGTTTTGTTTGTGAAACTAATTTTCGTATGTGAATCGCCCATTTCATATGTGAAATACATGTTTCGTATGCCAACATTTCACATGTTTTCGCATGTTTTCACATGAAATCTTGGACCATGTCATTTCACAGATGATGTAGGCATTTGACACGTGAAAACGTTCCCTTGTCATTTGTGAAATGCGAACTTCATACGTAAAAATGTTCCATTTCCATGTTTTACTTGTGATACGGCATTTGGAATTTCCGTAAGGGTTGACCTCTTGTATGAGCCGTTAACGAAAATAATTCAAGCCTCATTCCAGGATAAGCTGCGTTTTGTGCTTGACGGCATTTACTTAAGGCAGGAACGTTACATTGTACTGTTTTTCGAATGTTATTCGAGCCTTATGAATGGCGTGCCTAAAAGTGGTGCTTTATATTTCTTTTGTGTAAATAGCGCTGAAGTTTGTCATTATAAACTTGTTGAATTCCTTCTCTTGTGAATTCCCTTTTACCAAGGAACATAAAGGGGCGAAGACAGTGAGTGAAATGAAGCAATTTGTACACAAGTTACCACATATCCAAGCGGCAAAACACTCTTTGGCAAATCGTAAGTGAACGCAGTAGGTAGAACGTGAGTTGTAGGCCTCGCTGACCAATGTTCATTCAAAATATTTTAGTAAATTTGTTTGCGAGTGAAGTCACTAAACGTGACTTCCGAAGTCGATACAAACGATGCGCTAGTGGCCAAACATCCCATCTTTTTCTCCAATATAATGATTTGGTAGGCGTATTCCGCTTTCTGATGTATATGTCGTTGGTACGCGAAAAGTTCCAATCTTGAAGGTATCAAGTAAGGGAAAGCAAACGTCTAAAAGCACTTTGATACTGCGACCCTAGGGCAAGTGCGAGAAATAAACAGATGAAGTGCAGAGCTTTTACATCAAGTCACATGAAGTGTTTTGACTTATCGCATTACTGTTAAATACTTGGCAAGTGATAGGAGTTGTAATAATAATTAATCATGTTTACTCTTGATACAGACACCAGTATCGCCGAACTTATCAAAGAGCGCACGGACTCGGAATCATTTAGAGAAAATCTTCAAGTCCAACACGGTAATTTATCCAAATAAATACGTTCAAGACAAAACTCTGTTGTGAGAAAGTCTCCGATTAATCGATCCCAAATTTCTGTTCTATTTTAATTTTTTGACTTTTGTTCAGAATTAATTGGCGGAATTGATACTGATAAAGTGAATCCATATATTGAGAAGTTAATAGCCATCAAAGAACCTTTGGTAAAGGTAAGGAAATCTTTACATGGGACCACAGAACAGCAAACTGACAGTGCAACCTTGGTAACACGTAAAGTGGACGCGTAAGGTCGTCATGTAAAGGCGGAGGACCTTCACTCAAAATTTCAGTATCTCCTATCGTACGTTTCGGCAGTTCCCTAAACCTTTTGGCTTTTTACCTGATGCAAGTACACATTTATAACAAACGATTTTCCATAGGTTCTTCGAATTCTTTGTATCCAGTGCCTGGTAAATAATGGTTTCAAACCAAAAATCTTGGAATATTACATGAGAGAAATTCTACAGGTATTGTTTCTCAAATTTTATTATAACCAAATACAGTAAATGTTGTTATTGCTGAAATATTGCTGACGTTCAAGTGATATAAAACGGAGCGAAATCCGAATAAAAACTGCATCTTGGTCTGAAGATGACTTTGCAATGAAGTCAAAAATTCACCGTTTCAACATTCAGTCTTGTTTATGACCTATATCTTTGGTCTTTCAAGATGTCGCTTTCATTCGGATTTTGCTTCGCTTTATACTTTTTAAAGTTGTCAGCTGGTTCTGGATTTGAGTGGTATTTTAAACGATTTTTTTCTCTTTACTATACCTTAATTTTCAGACGTACGGCACTGATCTATTTTATCGTGCCATAACTCCCCTGGATGGTGTTGGTCTGTTGAGGGCACCTACTGCTCGTACGTTTCCTGTTATTAGGAAGTCATTTCATCTTTGCGTACAGGATGTCCAGGAGCAGGTATTGATTTATTAACATCATTTGGACCTTCGCCGTATGGTTAAAGTAATGAACTGTGCTTATTTATGCTAACGTCATATTTCTTACGCAAGCCAGAGATGTATTCACTTACTCTAGATGATACCAAAGTAGTGAATTATACATGTTTATGTCAGTATCACATTTGCTTCAGAACGTAAACGATGTATGTTACACTTCCTTAGGATATGGTTTGAGTATTGCATTGTCCCAATTTACGTCAATATCTTGTTCGTTTTGGAAGGTACCATGTAACCATGGTATTCTTGTTCAAATTAAGATCAGAGTATACAAGTGGACCCGTTCATGTCAATGTCTTGTTCGTTCTAGAACCCAAGAGATATTTCATCATACACCCTTACTCCTGATAAAGTTGGAGTGAAGTGGGCCCATTTATGTCAATATCTTGTTCCATAAAGACATCCAGAGATATATCATACACTTGCTGAGGATGTAGTTAAAGTAGTAAAGTGATGTCCATTTATGTCAATATCTTGTTCTATCTAGAACCCAAGAGATATATCATACACTTACTCAGGATATGCTCCACTCAGCATTCGTCTTGCGCAATATGCCGCGAGACCTTCTGGTTGGAGAGGAGTTGAGGAGGTAAGTGGTATAATTCAACAGTTCATTTTAAAACTTATAATACTTCATCTGAAGTTAAGAAGCAATCATTCGATCAAAACTGGTGATTTAGTGAAGTTGATTTTTTTGACATGGAGTTTGTGTGCATATTTTTTCAACATCAACAGGTTCTGAAATTGTTGCCGGGACCAACAATAGATGAAATTCAACATCTACCACCAGGGTTGCACAAACGTAAGTTAAGTTTTTTTTTGTAAATTTTTGAGTGGGGTTTATTTGTACTCGGTTAATGTTCTGACAGCATGATTTGGCGCCAAAGTACTGACTTTTTTCATTCCGTAACTCAAGCCTCATTGTCAATAATAATGGCACTGTTGTTATCAACGATAACGCTCCTGTCATCAATAATAATGGCGCTATTGTCGTCAGTAATAATGACTCTGTTGTGTTAAACAATAATGGTCTTACTTTTGTCAATAGTCATGGCCCTATTTTTATCAGTAATAATGGTCATATTGTTATCAATTAATGCTTTATCGCAATGAATAATAATAGAGTTATCACTCAGTTGTTATCAGCCATGATATTGTGATCAATAACTGTGCTGTTATCAGTAATGTTCCTAATGTTGTAAACAACAACTGTTGTAAGAGAGATGAATGATCGTCAAGCCCTGTACTCAGAAAACGATTCTGAGCCCCAGACGGGGATCGAACCCGCAACCTTCTGATGACCGGTGAGACGCTCTAACCATTGAGCTACCGAGACTCAGATGGTGAACTGAGGTGCAAGTTCGATATATATGTGCGACCTAAGCGGAAGCCACTATATATTAATAATGATTGATGATTTAATATATAATGGCTTCCGCTTAGGTCGCACATATATGTCGAACTTGCACCTCAGCTCACCATCTGAGTCTCGGTGGCTCAATGGTTAGAGCGTCTCACCGGTCATCGGAAGGTTGCAGGTTCGATCCCCGTCTGGGGCTCAGAATCGTTTTCTGAGTACAGGGCTTGACGATCATTCATCTCTCTTAAGATATATCCAAGCTCTCACATTTCTCAACTAAAAACTGCAACAACTGTTGTGTCGTCGTCAATGACAGTCTATTACCGTATATCTTTTTGTTCATTCTTTTTTACGTGGATCACAACTAACGGACGACATTTTTCGAAATCTGTTTTATTTTGTATTTCCCTATATTGTCAACTGGTTATGCTATCAATAACGCCGCTATCGTTATCAGTAATTTAACATTTATCTTGGGAAATATACCCATGTGCTGCTTGCTTTATATTGTCCAGGTGCTTCGTCGCTAACTGGCAGTTCTGAATCAAGCGACGCCCCTCAAAAAGTGACGTTAGTTTATTTTATTGGTGGATGTACTTATGCCGAGGTGGCTGCCTTGCGGTTTTTGTCCCAGCAAGAAAATGGTAAGAAAGGTTGCTTGCCTTCTCAACATTACATTTTACAAAATAACACTCAACCTACGTATGCTCTGATTGGATGAGCCTCATTTTCTGTCACAGTACAGAGACACGGCTTACGTCATTTCATTTTATATTAGAGTACCGAGATATGGATGGCGTCACGAAAATTCGAGAAAACCTTGGTTATTTTATGAAACAAATTGAAAATAGCTTTTTTGTCTCTATCCTGTAATAGAAACATTCGTGACGTCATCTCAACCGGAAAAATACCTCTCCGTATGAAATGACGTCATTCATGTTTCTATCACAGCCCTGAGACACTCGAGCAATTTTCTATTTGTTAATCACAAACTCTAAGCCCTTCCTAGAATTTTCCTTCTTCAAATTTTGACTTTTGACCAGTGGCAGGTTAGGGGCCGGGCAACTTGGTCTCGTGTCAACGGATCTCATATATCCACACATTGGTTGACAAACTTGCCATCAATGTAGTCAAAAGTACAACAAGAAATAATGCAGTGGCATTGCTAGGCGTAGGGGGCAGGAGTGGCGCTAGTCCACTCCAAGCAAGGTGTTAAACATTTGATGAGCAGCGAAGTCCTATTTCACACAAGGCAGGCATTCCACCACAGCGAAACCTCGGCGAAAGGGCAGCACACTGAGCCAAGGGGAGCTGTACGTGTGGCCCCCGGCCGCGTTTAGCAATGACCAATCACAGACACAAACCAAGAATTGTTGCGGTACATATTTTGCCTTGAACGTTTCATCAAAGTTATTTATATAAAGTACCATCTACATGAGTTCAAAACCTTTGAAAAATGATCTTTATTTTGATGTTTTTTAGAACCTTCTGATTACATCGTTGCCACAACCAAACTGATTAACGGGAACACCTGGTTGGAATCAATAATGGAGGCAAAACCGGAGGAGAGCTCGAATCCATTCTTATAAGTTAAGAAGGCGTTCTCAAGAAACACGGAATTGATTTCTGGATCACGTCATTTTACTGACGACACAACACGTGTAATTGAGTCCTGCGTCAGGAATCAGAGCTCGGCCTAGTGTCGCGTGTTTAAAGATAGGTTAACCTATCCAGTGTCTAAATTCACTATCCAATAGGAGACTACTACGTCAGACAGTGGGTGAACAGTTTTATTCATCCAGTAATTTACGGGCCAATCACCACGTGGGATTTTCGATAATTGCCAGTGTAATTATACTAAAAGTTTATATTTTTATATGAACAGAAATTTCATTTTTTTTTTATGATAGTCTGACACTGCCGAAGTCAACTGAAAAATATTTACTCGAGCGGGATTTGAACTCGCACCTTCGGGATACCGGTCTGCCGCTCTACCTACGCCGCGGACCGGTATCCCGAAGGTACGAGTTCAAGTCCCGCTCGAGTAAATATTTTTCAGTTGATTTCGGCAGTGTCAGATTATCATGGAAAAAAAATTTCTGTTCATTAATCTCTGAGGATGATTTTGAAATATTTTACATGTTACATGTTTTATAAGTTTTCACTCAGAACTCGTCTTAATGCGAAGAGAAAATGTAAATCGGACATGGCCAATATTTCTGAACTATGACTGGATAATTCCGTCGTGAAATATGAATTAATAAGATAACTTTGGACTGAATCACAGTACATTAGTGATGACGAGAAGGCTGAATGCTGTCGAATAATGTTCTGTTTGGAAAATGTTCTTGGTTGGAAAGGTTGGAAATCATGACATCATTTGTTATTTCATATTCATATGTGTGTACCACTTCACAAATAACGTACCAAAAACAAGCTACTCGATTCCAGGATGTTTACGTTTATGGATTCAAAGATTCGTTATTTCTTAGTGAAATTCTGAATTAATAACTGAAAGTATAACATGGTACTAAAACAATTAATGTGCTAAGTACAAGCAGTTGCTTATTCATCGTGTTTAACAACAACGGTTGCCTATTCTCTTATCTCGTTCATCGCTGCAAACTCTCCCCATTCGTAATTATCAATATTAAAACATTCTATAGAATTTAGAACGTTTTTGTCCTCATCGCGTCCTCCCGTGATAACTGTAGCATTTCCTGTGATGACAGCTGCGCGACCTGCTCTTTTATGTCGCACTGGTGGTAATATTTTGATTGTTTCATTTGTTATATTGTACAGAACCACATCATTTAACGCATTTTTTATTGTTATCTCGCCTCCCCCCCATCAGGATGATGTTGTCTTTCCAGGCAACAGTTGCCATGTCGGATAAAGAAAAAGGTAACTTGGTCAAAGTCTCAAGATGCTTGCCACTTATATCGTATAATAATGCTCTATCAAGAGAACTACTTGAAGCACCGGTAGCTGTTCCCCCAGCAATGACAATTTTATCACCGTAACGTTGCGCTCCATGGAATGCCCTTGGTTGTAGCATTGAACAGACCAAAGCTGGAAAAAAGGGAGCATCTAAACGAACAAAATATTGCGTGCTTTTTTGAGACTGAAAACAATGTCTTTTATTTAGGGATATTTCGCCCAGGAAATGCATTCTAAGAGCGTTTCAAAGGCTCTGAAATGAAAACATTTTCCCGAAAGGACGATTCGCTACCTCCCTCATCAATGGAAGATTTTTTTTCCCGCCCCCTTCTTTCAGAAATCCTGTTCCTAGGGATGAAATAAGATCCTGCCTTACATAGGACAGTTCTTAGGTTTTATACTGAAACTGGCCCATTTATACGGGTTTGCCAGCTCTTCTTTTTGAACACAATTTTATGCCGTTCATGCGAGCTTCTCAGTTCTCATATCTTTTAAGGTATGTCTTAATTATGTTAGCCGATAGTACAGTTTTGTATATAATATTGTATTCTTCCACTGTATTATATGTAATCACTGCCCTTTGAAAACCAGCTTTTGCTGAACAGGCAACCGTGTTAAAAATAGTTTTAATTAAACAAGAAGATTAAATCTTCAAGATTAAAAGTTAAATTTATCACAGTGTTAGTCGGTTCTCACAGTTTTAGCTGGCAATTAATGTTTCTGAACGAAAATGGTAGTTTTTTAATTACTAGGATGATTTTCTGAAAAAAGAGGACAGAAACTTGTGTTGATGAATTAATATTTCCATCCAAATTTCAATTTTCCATTACAATTTTTAAAACATTTCCGACGACTGATGGAGATTTCCGTCAAATGAGTGACTTGGGCAGAGGTGGGAAGGGCCGTGTCCTCCCCTCCAACTCCCACTATATATTGCGACGTTTTCCTGTTGGTCGACATCACAACTGGTTACTAAGCACAGTTAATTTTATGAGCAATTCGTTTCGTTTTGAACTGCGAATTTAACAACTTACTCAGATAATTTACGCATGAGGTGTCGGCAAAGTTGTTTTGTTTGGTTATTACAAATTTCTGCGCACCACTTAAGCGAATAATTTTAAATTGTTAACGCATGTTTTGACGTTCGATATCCCCCTACTGAGTTGTTTCTTTGTTTTTTGTCTTTTTTTTAAATAGCAGTCCCAGGTTCAAGCTGAGCGCGGGAACTTGGATTTAGTCTTAAAAATTTTATGATGTTATCGGATTTTTCGTTTTCATGACGTCATGATGACATCCCGATGACGCGATCAAAAAACCATGTACATACTGCCATACGTGGTATTATAGTTACTAATCTTAAGGTTGCTGCTTGCACGTAAAAAGTACTTAAAATTACTCGTTTAGGCCGAGTCTGGAGCAAAATAATTAAACGTCTGTTCTTATAATCTAATTCCGTCCATCAGCACGTATGTGACTATCCTTAGAAATATAGCCCGCTTTGCTTATTAAGGAACTTCGAAACTGAAAGCGACTAAACAAGTTCGCGGAATAACTTGTCGCTTGCACAGCATGGAATCAATAGAATGTAATCAAGTCCTTGAGAAAGCGAGGGTTTGCCTTCCACGTTGTCCAATCAGAATCGACGTAGAAATATGAGCTTATATTCAACAGATCACAATATGCCCTCGATGGACATAAACTGCCCTTTGATTGGCCCGAGCAATAGAAATTATGAATATTTATGACAAGTGTCTGTGGTGTCTGCCACAGAAATCGAAGCCCAATGCTGTTCCGATAGCAACTCGAACCATCCAGGTTGAGGCTGTTTGCCACAATTATGACAACCCTTTTGGCATCTACTAATTACAGTGTGATAACAGGTCTTGGAGTGTGAGAGAATGGGCGAAAAATTGCTCAGTGACCTCAAGAGAGAGGTAAGTTTGTGAAACGAGTCGCCATGTTGTTCTTCTTTTAGACCTCTTATTTGCACTTGGATGTATTTGTTTGCATTTTAAGCATTTAAATGGAATCTTAATACAAAATGCAATAAACCTAGGAGTTAGTGAATCTTATAGTTAGGCTGTGTATTTCTTTAAGTTTGCGTGAAGATTATACAAAATTTCGGGGTTTGGTTGTACTTGCGAGGTTATAGAATGTCGACCAAACTTCTCGTTCGTTTATTTACTTTGAACTATTTCGGACTTTAGGTGAAGCAGATTGTCGAAGAGGCAGTGACGAGAAAATTTATCCATGCTGATAGCACAAGCATCACTTCTCTTTGTGGTAAGTTGGCTCGAACTCACAACAAAGGTTGTCTTCGAAAGCAATTCTGAGTCAGACGGAGTCACCAGCTGCCGAATCTCTCGGACGTAAAAGTTAAGGAACTTCTCGTTGTCCAGTAACTATTCGATATTCTTTGCTACCTAGTTGTTTTTTTTTTTTTATTTTGAAACAAATGGAATTGAGTGTGTTCGTGCCGTTGAAGTAGATGAGATTGTCACAAACCGAATTTTGACAGTTTGTATACCTTGTAACCATTCTGTTTAAAGTTGCTCTCCTACGAAACGTGTTCGCGTAATATGTTGCCCTACAGGAGCTCATTAAAATATGCCATAGACAATGAATAAACGCCGTGAATATTGTAAAGACCCGCGTCTTTAAGACGCTGAAGATCATCTTGATGTGCAAGTGGAAAAACCTTTCATGGTCGAGCAGCCTCCAAAAAAGGAAACTCTCAAGTGTTTGTGACTTCAATGGACTCTTGGCATTCGTATTTCCGTTTTAAAAAAGTCGGAAAATGGATTTATTTGTACCTCTGTACTCTTTTTTCCTTTACGCTGATAACATTCGCCCCTTTCTCTTATTGCATAAAGCATTTTAGTATTGTTTTTCGATCTTTTTTTCCGAATTAGTAAGCCATAATAAAAAAAATTAGCAATCGTTAAGAGTTCGCAAGTTTACTACGTTGTTTTATTTCGCGGTATATATTCAAAGGAATGATGGAGTTTTGTCAGGCTTTTTCTGAATAAACCTTACCGGCTAGGTCCAGCACATACGATAAGGTTTCGAAATATCTTAACTGGGGCTTGATATGAACTGACAGGTAACAAAAAAACCTTTCAAATTATTACCCACATAATTACCTCTCAAGTAGCTGAAGACTTTAGAAAATATTTTCCACATAGAGGTTATTTTCCTACAAAAATGCTCGAAGTGAAAAAGCAGTTCACTGCTAACTATCCACCTTTTGTTAAAAGCTTTGCTGGGAAGTCTTTAACTATATTTTGACATAGAGTGATGCTCTTATGCCTCAGGTAATATTGGTTTCGTTTAGTTGAAGTGCTACTTGAACAGTCAGGACATGGCGTTTATCACAATTATCACGTTCATAATTCTGTAGCACGCTCAGCAAGTTAATAAACTCTGCTTTTGTTATATATTAATCTACTATCATCCTTTCCATATTATAGCAAAAATTCGTGTCCGACCCTTAGTGGAGTCAGTGGATTTTCTCTTTAAATTCCAAATTAAAAGATGAATTCCTAAGCAGTATCTTGTCTTTTCCAGTATAATTACATACATATTTAATGTCGGCTTTTAATGTGTTTTGACTTGCAAATTTTTAAGTATGGTAACATACATGGTTTGAATTAACAGATTGACCCATATACTAATGTAGTTTGTTCATATCACTGTTGGCTGAATTGCAAATCACATTTGTGAGCAATGTGTTTTATTTATAAGAAAATAAAATAACTGCATTTGTTATTTCTTCATTTGGGAAAAGGTTCATTGTGCATTATTTTACTTGGAAATGGGTAAATTTTATATTCAGATTAAGAATGATGTGCCAAATTTTAATGTCCATTCTTAAATGAAGGAATTTGTCAATACCTGTGTACTCTAAGTGGCTGATTTAATATTCTGTCAGATTATATGAATTCAAAAAAATTTATTAGGTTTTTTTGTTGTTGTTGTTACAGCTGTTGTTGATGCAATCATTCAAGATGGCTTGAAGAGAAGAGCTGGAGGTATCTTACCTCCATATAACTCTGAGACATTGCTTTTGAAACTTGCTGAAGTATCACAGCCTGCAGAGAGACTTGTTAGGAAGCTGATGGGGCTGGAGCCTGATGATATTATTGAAGAAACCAACCCATCTGGTAAGGAAATCTTGTCACTTAGATTTAAAAAAACACAGCAGAGAAACTAGATAATTCTAAGTTATAGCAGCTGACTGTCTTTTACTTGTTTAGCAACTGAAGGTGAAGTCAAGAAAATTGACTTAAAAGTCAAAAAACTGAACTTGGACCAATGTAAGCTTTCTTACAGTAAAAATGCCAGGTTCCTGTGGATCAGGGTAGCTTTGGTTGAGAAACTTCTTGCACGAATTGTTGCAACACTGGTGGAACATTCTGAGTAGGTATCATCTGAAGTGTGAAGATGTAAAAAACTGAAGGGGGGAGAGTAATTGGGGTTAATTCAAGTTGGAAAAATGAGAAACCAGTAGAAAAGTGAATGAATGAAAAGCACAAGGACAGGGAAGGGAAGGAAAGAAAAGGTAAAAATGATAATTAATGCTGATGGGAAGCACCTGATGAAAGTGGAGATATAAAAATAAATATGAAAATTAAGAAAACAAAATATTAGTGGTGTAACAAGGCAAAATGCTTCTTCACATTGAAAGTGAAAAAGGCTGCACTCCTTTTAACCAAGACCTAAATGATCATAGCTGTCTCTGTGGCAGTTGCAAGAGAATGTTGTTATGAACTGTGAGAAAAGTCATGCAGTATTTAATGGGTTTCTTTGTTCTTAAAAGGATTCCTAATGTGTCAAAATGTGACCACTTCTTACAGTTATGAATGAAGTGAAGGATTAAGATAGGAATTCTTCAGAAGTGGAGGAACATGCAGAAAATAGGATCAAAAAATGAAGGAAAGTTAGGGAATTAAAAGAACAAATTGTGAAATGGAGAACAAACAAAAGCATTTAGTCATAGTATAGGTTGAATTTCTAAATAAAGTAATAACAGAATACAGTAGAATATACTAACTACACTATCTGAATTAATCCTGTTAGTCGATGTTTCACTTTCTCAATGTGACATAGTGAACTCCTTCATTCATTCTTCAGGAAATTTTATGATCCACATGCAATATTGGCAGACCCTGTGAGTGGACCATTAGTGGCAAACTTACTGGGTAAGTTCGGCAAATGTTGTTCAGATGTCGTTTCTGGTAGGAAGTATGTGATGTTTAGCAAGATGATAAAATTCTAGAAGGCTGACTTGGAGGTGCAAGGATTAAGGTGATTTAAACTCCCGACATCATGCTCAGTTGAATAAGAAAGTCTGGCATTAACTAGAAGAACATATTAAGGAGATAGTGTTCAGCCCTTTAATTCCAAGGGCTCATCTGGTGATGAGGAAAATCATCTGGGATTGGCCAGAGTAAAATACTAAAGTGCATCCTTATGCCTAAATGGGTTAAAGAACTGACTTGCAACTGGATAAACATTCTTTTAAATAGAATCTTGTGATGTTAGCCAGAATAAAATACCAATTTCAATCAAATTTTTTCTGTACCTACCCATGTTCTGATGTAACATATTACATCAAGGTTTCATTGCCTTATATTTTTATTCAGATGGTCCATGTGCATTAGACTATTCAAAAATGAAAACTCCAGACTGTCGATGGTCTGACCCTTCAGCTGATGAGCTGGTCCAACGTCACCGTATCCACAGTGGTTTGTCCATGAGGAGGCGCCAAGTTTCTTTCAGTAAACCTCAACTTGCTGCACAGTCACCCAGCATTGAGGAGTTTATTGTAGCTCCCAGTTTGGCCAGAGAACATGTGGAGTCATTGCATCAAAATGCCGTTGCCACCATGTTGTTTGGCAAGAATAACGTTGAAGTACAACCGGTGAGGATTTCAAAATGTTTACACTTGAATTGCATTTTGAAAGAATGTAGAAAATAGAAATGTATCTGAAATCTGTGGTTCTAACGCAAGCTTTTCATTAACCTTTTTTACGTGAATTTTCTCTGCTTGCATTCTTGTTCCACCTTTTAATGTTATACTACCCACACAGCTTGCATTTTCATCTCAACAGCAGTTGCTAAAATATGGTGTGTTACAATTTTATTTATTTTTTATTTTTTCTCTCCTGATCTTATACCTCATTTACCAAGTTCAAACTTGTTATTTTATTCATTTTGTCAGGCTTCTAGTTCTGAATGGATTCCGGGATATCTGTCCCTGCACCAGACTGTGGACTCCTTACTACTAAAATGGACCCCGAATGAGCTGATGTGTGGATCACCTGACGAGAATCAGATACTAAACTCTAATGAAGCTATAACCATTGATACTTTGGATGTCGTCTATGTTCATTGTCATCAAAAAGGTAAACTCTAGGTCTAATCTGGACACTCTGAATTGCTTAATTGTCATATCAATTGTGTCGTGAATAATTCGTGTGTAAAATACAAAGGAAAATCATAACCGTTTCGTGCCTTTAAATGTGATAAAAACATCCTTACTTTTCTCCTCAAATTTTGGCAGCTTGGTAGACATTCATTTTCAAATTTTTTTCGCGAATTCGCGTATTAAGGGGTTCGTTTTCGAACATTCGGCCATCGCCTCGTCTTTTAAATCCAATAATGCACTCCTGCATGTTTTTTTAAATATTACTTCAAAACATTAGGTCTGGCCAACTGGTATAAACAATGTTGTCGGCAATATTAAGGAATAAAGAGGTTGAGGAACTACTGAAACTGAAAATAGAGAGTACTAACGTTTTAAGCGAAGGCCCATCGTGAGAGTGAAACTTGAAGTAGTGAACTATAATTCCGCAAGCAGCAAGACGTAATTTGTAATGCGTCTACAATTTTCAGAAATTAACTGCTCTCGAAAAAGTACCGGACCCAGTATTTTAGTCAAGAGGATGCGGTCTACATGAAGGCAGAAGTACCGGTCAATATGTCGTCGGTTTCGATATCCACTGAGTATCGTAATAAAATACAAAACAACGGAAGCTCCAAAAAGTGAAAACATTTTTATTATCGACGTTTCGACTACCTTACAGTCATCATCAGTCATTATCATCATCATTCCTGATGATCACTGCAAGGTAGTCGAAACGTCGATAATAAAAATGTTTTCACTTTTTGGAGCTTCCGTTGCTTAATATTTCATCGTTTACAGAAGTATCCCTTTTTTAGGAGAGGTAATGGGTGCACGTTCCCTCGGGAAATTTTAGAATTAGTGTACCTCTAGACTACGTTTTCAGCGTTTCCCGAGAGATGGCTACAGAAAATCGATGTAGCTTATGTGAAGGGTGTATTTTGCCAAGAAAGACGGACGACTTTACTGAACGAGGGGGCGTAATTCTTTGGTCGAGAGGGTATGTAGTCGCACCCACTCACACACCTACACACACTCCTCCTTAATCCACCCTATGCTCCGAAACTGGCGTGTTACTTTTTACAAAGGTGAGGACTGCTTACGAACGTTCGATAATGATGCAAAAGGCTTAAAAGGAGAAAGAAAATACGACTACAAAGCAAACATTTCAAATTCCGAAACATCCTTTCGAAAGTGGCGGAAGTTGGTGTTAAATTAAGTTCACTTATTGTAGCAAGGATATTGTGTTTTACAGCAAAAATTGGCAAGTTCTTTTCCGTAGTGTTCTATTTTAAGACTTCAGGTTAACAAGAACGCGTAAACGAAAATACTTGAAAGAATAAAGAATCTAAGACGACCTTAATAGTCAACATGGAAATCAAGAAACATGAAACGTTAAACAGGAAATGTTCTCACATCTGAATGTCTACCCCTGGTGCCAAACAATTTTTCTTTTTTCCCGTTAAAAAGAACTCATAATCGGCGAGGCAAAAAATATGTTGAATGTAGGTGGCACCGGAAAAGATGATCTGACAAGAACATAGGAAAAACTCGCAAGATTGAATTTATGTGAAAGCAATCTCGCTTTTTGTTACCGACCTACTACATTGGGTAAACCACTGATGCTATAAAAATTTTGATAAAAGAAAAATAAAGTTCTTTTGAAAAAGCTCGCAAGAGCGAGTTTACGTGAAAACAATCTCGCTTTTGGTTACCGACCTACTACATTGGGTAAACCACCGATGCTATAAAAAATTTTGATAAAAGAAAAATAAAGTTCTTTAGAAAAAACTCGCAAGATTGAGTTATGTGAAAGCAGTCTCGCTTTTTGTTACCGACCTGCTACATTGGGTAAACCACTGATGCTATAAAAGTTTTGATAAAAGAAAAATAAAGTTCTTTGAATTAACGGGAAGCGAATGCTGCCATCCATATCCTTGATAAAACTGAAATCATTAATCAATTTCAAACAACCGTAAATAAACTTCCCTCGAAAGAAGGTGCTTGAAGTGGTGTCCTCCTCGAACTCAAGGGTCATACACTCGCCACAATACTATGTTGCCCTCAGTATTGTGTGCGTTGCAAAATTGGATACACATGAGAATGTTTCAATATCACAAAATTTAAGGAAAAAAATGGTGAAGTTGTAAGTTAAACCCTAACCTTCTCGGTTTTGTAACCTAATTTTTCCCATTTACACAAACTCTAACTCTAATCTAGTCTTGCCCTTTGTCTTAATCTCGTTTGAACTAAGGCTTTAAAGACCTTTCAAGTCAGGGAGAGGGAGTCTTCGTAGCCCCCCCCACGATGACTCACTTGTTTTATGCGCTTTAAAAACGAAATTAGACTTGAGACTTTTCAAAAAAATTAAAAACTTTAATTTTCAACTCGTTGTGACGTCATAGTGACGCCAAATACGATCGAGATTTACGAATATTCTTAAATTTAGCTTTGGAACGTTTTTGCCCAATTACTCAGATGTTTAGCGTCATACCTTACGTCATACCTGTATTGCCCTATGTTATTTGCATTGACCAGTGTCCAACTGTTGTCATGGAAACACATGGACAAAGACGCCAAATTACACGTCCACACTTTTAATCGTTTTTGAGTCATTCGCAAATAGACTTTGAATGGGGGCATGATTCCATGGAAGCCCGATTTAGGATTAAAAGCTCTTCATCGTCCATGTTGTATAGTAATTGCTGCTGTATTGAGTGGAATGTTAGATCGTAAGTTCTTCGCCTTAAGACTTGAGGTAAAATGGTTTTCGTTTTAGGCGAGGCAGAGCGAGTTATGGTGCTGATTTCGCAAGATGGTGTGCAACGCCCTCCCATTCGATTTCCGACCACAGGCTCCCTGATGCGTTTTTTGGAATGCCTGGAGACAGGATTAGTACCCTACGGAAGGTTGGACCCTCCAATAACGAATGAAAGGGGAGACGGTATCCTGTTCGATAAACCTGCCTCAAAAGGCAGCCTTGTAAAGTATTCACTCCCCAGAGATTACGTCTTCCGTCTTGTTCCAAGTGTTAAACCTGAAGACATTGGTGAGTGGGAAATTTCTCGTGGTATGTTGAAGAAATTAGGCAGCGAAGGACAGAAGAAGCATTTTCGGGTTACAGCGGCCTTGTGTTGCCTTTGTTTCTTCCCCGCCATGTTTTTTTTTGTTGTTTTTTTGTTGTTTGTTTTTTTTTCTGGAAAAATGTAGAACTTGAAAATTGGTCCAGAAGTAAAGTGACGTAGTCCAGACCTTACCTGTCCCTCGTGTGGCAACCACATCTGTCAAACTTCAGCTGTTCATTCAGTGTTTTTCTGTTTAGGCTTGGACAGTAACTTCAACTTGTGGGCAACACGTACCCCTAACAAAAAGTCCCCAAAGAAAAATAAATCACGGAAGTTATCAGGAAATTCTACATCGCGACCAACATCGCAAAGATTTCTGAGAAAACAGCAACCTGGTTTGACAAGGTTCGTGAATTATTAGAAACAGTCCCTCTTACCGAACTGGCCCAGTAGGCTGACTGGTTCGGATTCTCACAGAATTGCATGCTCCCTAATGAACTACGTGACTCCGAGTTAATTGTTGTCTTTTTTGAAACAGGTCTTGTTTGACGTCGGTTTGTGATACGATGAAAAGTCAGTTAATGTATCGAGCCTTGAAAGGATGTAAGTAATCTTTCAATGTCTGTTAATGAAGCTGGTCGTTTGCATGGTAACCCTTATGTACAATCCTTTTGAGTTTCATACAGTATCGTTGTCAATGTGCGGTCACATTATTTTCTAGTAAAGTCACCTCGCCAGTTACGAAACATTTGCAAAGATTTCGTTGATCTATGGTTGGACCATCTCACTATGTATTCCATTGAAACAGTTAAAAATTTCACTTTTGGCGAGAGACTGGGAAACCAGTCAATCTTCCAGCCTTAAAAACGCCTACCTACCTCCTACGGTATCCACCTAGTTACCCATTTAACGAACCAGTTTTAATTTTTTTTTTTGTTTCTCCTCCAGGGATGTCCCATGTTCGTCATTTATCCACTGTAAGGAAACACCTGTCCAGTCTTATTGAGCCCACAGTTGTGGAAGCAGATGAGGCGTCAAGAGAAGGACTAACCAAAGACAGATGGTCAAAGTTTTATCATAATGGCAAGGTATTTCATGCTAGATAATTATACAATCTTTACCATGGAAAGTTTCAAAGACTCAAAGTTCATAATGCTCAGTTCGTTACTTGCCAATTTTGTGTTGCAGCTCAATGTAGACGAAACAGAAATTTCAAAGTTTGTTTACCATGGAGGTGTGGAGCATGAAATTCGTTGTGAAGTAAGTACGCTTCTTTATCAAATAACCACTGGCTTATCCAGCCATGACTGTTATTGGGAGGCATTCTACTGACAAATCCAACCCATTTTTTTTTCGCGAAATGATGCAACACTCGGTGTAAATTGAAACATATACTCTCAAGCCATCAAATATTTTGTGACAATGTGTTTCCACTTTGCTTCCTTTGAGAGCTTTTCTGGGCTTCTGGGGGGTTCTGAACAAACAAGTCCTTTGTTTTCTCAAATAAATATCTCGTCGAAAGTGTTTCGTAAATTTGAGACCCAAGGTCCTCCTGGATCTGATAAATGTCACAAAATTAACCCCCCAGGTATGGCCTTACCTACTTGGCTATCATAAGTTTGGGAGCACGCCCGATGAAAGAGCCGACGAAGACCGAAGCCGTGCCGAGGAATACCACAAACTGTTAACAGAATGGACGAATGTTGAAGTATTACTTCGTCAGCGCAGTCGTAATGCCGAAACAGATGGAGACAGCACTGTAGACAGCATGGGTAGCAAGGAAGATATTTTTAACGAAAACGTAGATAACGAAGAGACTAAAATTGTAAGCAATGGTTCAAATACACCTGAAACGGACGCATGGTGTAACGGTCAACTTACAAGTGGTTACTCCCACAAAGAATCTGAAAAGACACCACCTAACTCGGAATTTGATGACGAAAGCGGCTGTTACGATTGTGGAGAAGACACCAATAAAAAACTAAATTTATCCACAGAAAGGTGTACATTGTGCGGCTTAGAAATAAACGGTCATTCCACAGAGATATCTGAACGCTTGACAAATGGCTGTCATAACAACGGACAGGATGTAGACGAGAATCATGTTGGAGAGAGAACATATTGTACATGTGGGAACAATAGCAATACCTTGTCCAGATTGAGTTCATATTCGGTATGTTTTGCACGTCCTACTTGTTCGCAGAATTTGTAGTCACTGTCACTGATGTTGTAATTGTTATTGTTATAGTAGTAGTAGTTGTTGCTGTTGTTATTGTCGGAGATGTTGGCACACTTTTGGTGGTGCTGCGGTGCCTGTTATTGCTGTTTTTAAACCCTGCTGCTGTTTAGTGATAATAATGTTTGAATGCTTTGTTTTCACCTCTACCTATTTCTAAGGATGACCTATTAGATAACTTTGGTCTTAACCTACATCGTATTGACAAAGATGTGCAACGATGCGATCGAAATTATCCATACTTCAACAACGAAAATCTTGAAAAACTTCGAAGAATAATGTGCACGTAAGTACAAGAAATTTGGTTTCAACTGACTTGTCCTGTTGGTAATGTTGAAACACAACATTACCAACAGGACGCCCTTTGAATGTGTTAACTGACAGATTTTCTAGTTCAATTTGAGTTATCGCGGAGAGAGGGCGTTTCCAAAGTTCTGGTATATCTTGGAAAAGTATTTTCATAAGGAGGTATAAGAAAGTAGTCCTGAATATCAATCTGCCCTTCCTGACAGACTATCATTTCCTTTCAGTTACGTCTGGAATACCTTGAATGTTGGATACGTGCAGGGAATGTGTGATCTTTTAGCCCCTCTGTTGGTAATATTTGACGATGGTGAGTTATGAAATGATTACGAACATTACGAAATAGTTAACTTTCAGATAACGCAAGAAAGCTAAAGCCGTCCCGCTTCCCACTCCTTCGTATATTTTAACTTCCCTTTTTACATTTCTGCGCCTTCGATTTTCCGTCCCCCTGCACCTTTTGTCTTGGTCGGATTTTCCCTTTCCCTCCACCATTGTCAATTTGAAGCTATCTTTCTTTCAGAAGCGAAGTCCTATCATTGTTTTGTACTGCTGATGAAACGAATGGATCATAATTTCCCTCATGGTGGAGCCATGGACAAACATTTCGCAAACATGAGATCACTCATTCAGGTATCCAAACGAATGGACTTAACTAAAGAGTTAGCTGGCGTGAATCAGTGCAATCTACTTTGATATGTAGCAGCGGGAAAGATCCGTCCGTCCCTCAAAGCAGTTGATTAACCAATCTAATAATATACATGAAAAAATTTCTCAATTTTGAATGGCTAATAGCCGAGCAATTTCAACGTAACACAGTGCAGAAAGAAGGTAATGCAGTAAGTAATTCACTCTGAATTGCCTTTTTTCGTGCATATTATTAGTTAGTAATAGCACGATTTCTCTGGCAATGTGGAAAAATACACACTTGTGAGTTTTTCAAAGACCTCAAATATATTTATTCTTTGAGATCAGTTACGGCGGTTATCAACTTTTTACCATGTTTTAAAATATTTTGATAGCCTTTGAAAAACTCACTCGTGCGGGGTTTTATCCAAATTGCTCACGAAACCTTGCTATTACCTATACAAATATCGAGGAGTCCACCAGACATGTTAGTCGTGTCATCTCACTATTGTCTGATAAAGTCCTGGATCAATGGCTAAGTCAAAAACTAGGTCAATTTAAGATGTTTGAGCGGTGTTCTCTAAATGGTTAGCCTTGGTGTATTTATCGCCGTGCAAAGTTTCAAAGAATTTATTGCTAGTTAGGGAACGTAGAACTTCTTAAGGTTTTGGTGCTGCGGGGTCAGTACGTCATGGTTTCTCGTAATAATTCATGGTTATTTCTTGTAAGATTTTAGACCCTGAACTATTTGAGGTAATGCAACAGCATGGTGACTTGACGTACTGCTATTTCTGCTACAGATGGTTCTTGCTTGACTTTAAGAGAGGTACGTTAATCCAGTTCCGTAGGTTTCTTTTTGTGACCTTTCTTGGTCGCACTTACCGTGCCTAAAGGAGCACTCGCTCACTTCCACAGTTTCAGCTTCTTATTGGTTACTCAAGAGTGGCAAATAGTGACAGTTAATCAACTACAAGTTCTTCGTATGATTTCGTCGATCAAATTTACGCGTAAAGACTTTTTAGAGCATTCAAGCTCTAACGTTAACCTATAAATGCATGCATTATTGATACTGTAGTGGTATCCTGAAATCGCTCTTAAGTTTTTTTTAGAAAAATACAATTGACTTCGAAAACCTTACTTTGTTATTTTCATTTCCTTTCCCTTTTCAAACTATTTTCAGAATTCATTTACGATGATATTTTTCGTGTTTGGGAGTGCATTTGGGCTGCTCAGATCTGTTCCTCGAAACATTTTGTGTTATTCATTGCGTTGGCTTTAATGAAAAGTTACAGGTTAGTTTTAGTCTAAAAGGCGACTGCCCCTTACGCGGGCCAGGAAGCTTCATCAAGCTACGAAATTTTAAATGTATGGAGTTAAGTTTCTGTTTTCTGTTCTTGGTTTGAATGTTGTAGAAATATCTTGATAGACCATGGTATGGACTTCACTGACGTTATTAAATTTTTTAACGGTAAGTCAGCCCATTGTTTATCTGTTAACCCTTTAACGCCCATTTTCCTATGCATAGGACACTTCTAGAACAAACGGATAGGCAGAGGGAAAACAAAGAGAATAATAAAGAAGAGGAAAAAATTATTACTGAGTTTGATAATATTTGCTAGATAAACTGATGAATCAACTGTTACATCTTTACTCGCTTATTCTTGTTTAGAAATGGCGGAAAGACATAATGCCACTCAAATATTAGACCTCGCTCGAAGCTTGGTAAAGCAAGTGGAGACATTGATTCAAAATGAATAAGGAGTAATTTAATTACACACTGCATTGAATGCAGCTGCAGTAAGACGTGGCACAGCACATTGTGTGTCGGGTGAACCAGCGGGCAGGTTTTTGATCGATTGAACCAATGTGACATGTGCGTCAACTGAATATAGATTTATTTTTCACTTATGTATTTCTGGTAGGAATTGACTCATGTAAATTTAGACTAGGTGAGTTTCTCACCGTGTAGAAAATATGTAATATTAAATAAAAATGGAGTGCTGCGTAGGCAGTGTGGAAATCGAAGTGAAATAATCAGAAAGGTTTGAGTACTGCCGAAATGTGAGAGTAGTTTTTGGTTTTTTCTCTCTGACGAAGGGCCTTCGCTCGAAAGGTTAGATAACTACTCTCACATTTCGGCAGTACTCAAACTTTTCTGATTATTTCACTAATATTAAATAACTTGGTTTCGGTGAAGCCTGAAGAAACTAACTTTGTGGGTGTTTCTGTAAAGAAGTTTGTTTACCAAAATATGGTTTGAAATAAATTAGACAAAAATAGCGCTCTGTGGGCATTGTGTTACAGTACGTTGGAAGTTAAGAACTTAAAGGGTCGTGAACTGCCGAAATTTATAAAACCTAAAACCGCCATTTCGAGCGGAAGATCTACATTAGAGAGAAACGCGAGATAAGATGAAGAGCTTTTGCTCAAAAAACGTCACTTTTTCGTAGTTTAAATTTCGCCAGTACGCCACTTTTGAAATTCTTACAAGTGGAAATCAATTACAATCCTGCGTGCAGTTGGTCACTTGTACAAGAAGGTAACAGAGCGATGTTCTAATGAGACGTCGTAGCTTTTTGTACAGCCTGAAACCTCAGACAAAAGCTTGATGTGGTGGATGTAAGGCGTAATTGCTGTAAAAACATGACCGCTATAGTGTTTCATGCTTTGTTGCTGATATATTTAGTTGTCTTTGTAAAGTGACCAGAGACTTATTCGTCCATCTTTGGATCCGGCCGCTAAAATCTTTTCACTGCAATCTGAGAACGCCAGGGCATCCACTGACTGCGAGTGGTAATTGAGAATTGCCAACGGCTTCAAGTTCTTCCAGCTAAAAATTCTCACTCTAAAAAAAATTTCCAAGAAATGGCATCACTTTGGAAATACAGCAGACCGTTGCCTCAATTTTCGGAGTTATTCTGCTCATGTAATGAAAATGAGGTGATTTGTTGTGTTTTTTTTAAAACTTTGTGTGGAGTGGTGGTAGATTTATTCCAAGTAATATGTAGATACTTCCACATGCTAAGCTTTCATCCCGTTTGCTCAGGATGTCTCCAGAACATAACCGTTGGCACATTTGTTATTTATGCTCTAAAGACATCCCAAGCAAACAGCACAAAAGCTTAGCAAATAAATGAAAAGATACATGTAAGTATCAACAATTTACTTAGTATATATCAATGAATTATTTTGAATTGGAAATACAGCAACAATTAGCATAACTTACTTGCTGTCCCATCCACCTGTTGCTAAAATCTTGGAATCCCCACGAATCTTTACTGCAGAAATTCCTGGATTTCTTATTTCAACTGTCTTTTTGGTTACCAATTTCCCCTTTAAAATCAAATATTTGTTAACGAAGCAACTGTTCACCAGCCCCCCATCAGTTGTCTAGTAAGTTGATATTTGATAGACAAAAACAAAAGTATATTCAATAGAACATGGTATTTACATAACTGTTGAGTTGATAATCCTGAAGGAGGGAAATCTCAAGTGTCTAGATATTTTAAGACCTAAGAAAAGATAAAATATCTAGACACTTGAGATTTTCCTCGTTCAGAATTATCAAGAACAAAAGTAGCCTGGGAAAGGCTCCATTCGAAACAATTCTTTTTTACCTGGTGGGTTAATTTGAACACAGTGAGACAATTTTCAGCTGAGCCAGTTACTCCTTGCTGGGATGTTGAATCAAAATCCATACACATCACTAGAAAAACATTCCATGTAAACTGCTCTGGGTCACATATGTTCAATACTATTACACAACTTTATTCACAAGGAAGCAAGGTATGTTGTAAAAGAGTGCTGGAGGTTATCCCTACATAAGCACCTCATGTATTCTTGATTTTCTATGAAAACAAAGTGTAAGTAGAAATTTATTAAGTGTTTCTGAAAAAAATTCTCACCAAAAAGCTATGGTTAAACTATAAGAGAAATACATCTTTTCTTGAAAGAGTAAATCAACAGAACAAACAAATGGCTTTTTACAGTTAGAAATAACAGCATATAGTGATTAAAAAAACTTGGTGATTGAAAGTCTTCACATAAAGTTTTTTGTGCTAACACCACATGGTTTCCCCATTATCACCATGGAAAACATTCAAGGAATTAATTATGCAAGTCTTTTTTGAATCATTGACACTAGCACATTTCTTAAATACCATAGACTTGATTTCTCTTGTTGTGTTACCTGGTTCTTTATGCACATTGAGTTCATCCATGATTTTCGAAGTCTGGATGTCCCACAGAATTATATTACCATTCTCATATCCAGCTAAAATTACATCAACGTCATCTTGTATTTTGGCTTTGGTGAGACACATGCACATACCTTGAAAAGTGAATTTCAAGTGTCTGTGTTTATGTAAATCAAACACAATAAAATAAAAGGACAGAAGAACCATGTTAGTCTAATTCTTGCTCACCAAGGGACTCTGTAGATTCAGGTTTTAGCTTCTTCGACACTTCATGAGTTTTTAAATCTAAGATATCTATCTGTTTCAAAGTTAAAAGGGAAAAATGGTGTGCCCTTGTTAGTGACAGTTTCCAAAATGGAGTGCAGCTTCAAGCAATACGTCTTACTGGTGATTCTAGATTTGACCATGCAACATTTGGTAAGATCAGGAAAGTGACAAGCCTGCAAACTGAAGCCACCATAAAAATAGATATGGAGGGTCAATATGCAGTCACTCCAAGTTCCTCTGCATGATAAAACAGAGTGACAAATGACTGAAAACTTAACCTCAGTTTTTTGGGGGGTTTTTTTGTGTCTGAACTTGAATTGTCGGAAATAACTGCCTGTACATAGTGAAATAAAGTTATTGTACATTGATGACATGACCATGTGCTTCCCTATTCTCCTGCTTAGCTGTCTCACAAAAGTATATGGACTTAGTTAATACCGTAAACTGCAACTAGTATATACCTGTGACTGATCTTTGCTTGGAACTACAACATTTACCTCATCTATGTAAAAAAAATGGAAGAAAAAGAAAAACCTACTGTATTTCTCAATTTTCTTGGTCGTAGTGATTGCAAAGTTTATCAAACCTTTGACTCCTGAAGGGTAAAGCAACTTAATTTAAGGTCCTTTCCAGTTCCTTCACATTGCTTTACTTTCAGAAAGCCAATGAGCAAGATGTTAGGGAGGGCAGGGCAGGAAATGGATTATAATCCATTGTGCATGCAGTTTCAAGTTTAATACAGATGTCAAGCAGTTACCATGACACTTACTTAAGATCTCACATTTGCAAAACCCTAAATCTGATACTTGTAGAGTTTGTATTATTTCATTTCGTCCTTCCTGTAGATTCCAAATTTGTAAATGCCCATCACGCCCTTGGCTGCAAACAAACCAAGGGTAAGCTCAAGTTAATATGTTTTCTTACCAGTCATTTTCCTTACAATTTAAGCATACTATAATAATAATAATACAAGAACACAGCCAAGCAGGGCCTGGGAGAACTGATTAAACTTTCATTAGTCCCCAAAAATACTGTGTTTTTCTTTTGCAATATTTTTTTTGTTTAGACTGAAAAATTGAAGTTTTTTAGGAGTCTGCTTCATGAACTCACATCTAGGCAAAACAATTTTTTAATTTGACTTCCCATTCATAAACCTTGGTTGTTCCCTTACGTAACCTTACCTCAAAATCTGATTATCCCATAACTGCTGTACATTTAGAATGGACTTATTGTCGTGACCATTCAATGTTGTTTCAGCTCTTTTTGTTGATAAGTTCCAAATGTTTACGAGTCCTGTAGAATCACTACATATTACAATAAATGTCAAAAGAATTACATACATGGATTGTGACAAGATCTGTGTAATTGAAATTGATTGGGGAAGATGGTACAAATTAGGTATAGGAAGTACAGGTATGTGTGGATTCAGAGTTGTAATTTATGACAAGAGGGTAAAATGGATCAACTGCTCTTCATCTCCACATCTGGGTGAACATGCGAAATGTCTTCAGGCTGATAGTAGTCAGGTGTGGCCCCATTGGTTCCTCATACCATACATCGGAAGGGTAGAGCGCTGGACCCCCCTTGTTCCTTATTGAAACCTGGGGAAGAGGCAATAAAGAGAATGTAGGAAGATAGATTGATAGAGGGTAAGAAAGGAATTGGAAGTGGTTATTCAAGTTGATAGTAAAAAGCAGGGAAAACAGAAGTGAGGTGGAAAGGGATCATAAAATCAGTGAGGAAGAGTGAACGTGTGAAACAAATGGAGACCAGAAATTTTCGATAACCATCGAGTATTTTGATTAAATACAAAACAATGGCGACTCCAAAGGTTGAAATCATTTTTAATCACTACATTTCGATTATCTTGCAGTCATCACCAGGAATCTGATGATGACCTACATGATAGTCGAAACGTTGAGAATAATAATGATTTCAATCTTCAGAGTCATCGTTATTTTGAATTTAAATGAAGACCAATTGATCAAACCTTACCCAGATATTAGTTTTTGCTGGTTACCAGGAAACCTAGAGAATTCAAGTGCTGTAACAGATGCTCCAAGACCGCGCAGTATATAGATTGGATCAGGAGGTGGACGGCTCATCTAGATTTAAAACAACGGATTGACAAAAACACTGAAATATTAGAAGAGAAAGCGCTTGAGCGTAGTAGTTTTTATGGTTTTCACCGCTGACTGTTATTATAAAATAGGTGGCTTTGACTACGCCATTTCGACGGATATTTTGTATTTAGTTGGGTTTTTTTAGCAATAATGAAATGATTTGTCTGTTCCTTGACGTAAACGACGTAATAAGAGACTAGTGTTCCTAATAAAGCAAAGAAACCTTTCGTCGAAGATAATAGTTCCACAAAGGAATGGCTTGACAACGACACGGAAGTTATTGTCTCTGTTGAAGAGATGAGCCCAGAATTTGTGGATTTAGAAGAAGAGGAGTTGGAAATACGGGATACGTCGTTAGAAGAATCATCAGTTAGTTTGAAGACAAGACAGTTCGTTAATACGAATAACCAGGACCTCAAACTTATCAAGTGTAAGTATAACAATACATTCTGCAGTTATGAAAGCCAAACTTTGTAACGTTTGTAGGCCAACTCAGAGCACCCAGGGGAGACATCTGAAACTGCTAGTTTATATGTTGAATAAGTCAGTTGGGCAGGATTGTTTACAGGGCTAATTGACAGGTAAATTTAGCCTTTCACACGTGCATGGATCTGTTACATTGATGAAGGGGTGGAAGCCTTGAAGAGATGTCATGTCACTTGAGAAATATTAACTCAGTAATAATGCTGGAACTTGCATCCATCAGTTGTAGTTCACACCATTTTAAACAGCAAAGTCTTTGTCCTGCTGGCTTGTGACTTCTGAACATTAAAAAAATTCATTTGGGAAGTTGCTGCCCATACAACTCTTGCTGACATTACTTTCTCATTGCTCAAGATGTACAGTATGAAATATCTGAGGCATTAGAGTTCAAAGGAGACTGTTGCAGGCAATTGAAATATTGTTTTGTTTGGTAAAAATTGCTGTATTCTTGGGAAAATCATAGTTATCCATGGTGATGTCTGGTTTGTCATCTAGTTTTAAATCTTTCCAAACCACTAGCTACAGCCAGATGATTGACTCGTCAGTGGGAGAGTTAATGTGTCAGTCTTCATAACTAAGTGTCATTGATTTAAATATCTTTCAAATATTCATGCCCTTGCTAGCAATAATACAACCCTTTTAAGAGTTAGAGCCAAAAAGAATTTAAAATTTTGAACTGACATTTTGTGGGGAACTGGTCTTGACCTACATTTTCAAAATGCAGACTTTATTAATCATTATCGACTAAAGGTGCAAGGGGAACAATTTAGTAATTTTACTCTGGCCAACACTAGACAAGTTTATTTAGTCACATGGATGGTCACTTGGGCATTAAAGGGTTAAGATAACCTTGTAACCAATCTGACTGCTGGAAGAGCCTTGTAGTTAATTGGTTAATGAGGGTAGCTGACCTGGGAAGGGTTAATGGGAAACACTCTGTATCAGTAAGCCACACACATCTTGCAAATTATTTGAGGGAATTGGCATAGTGAGTTAGATGTCTGTGAAAACTTTAGGAATTATTTTCAGAGTGTGTAGAGAGACTTCCATCAAAAAGCCAGAAATATCCTGCTTCTAATTACTTTTTGATGTTGCACACCATTTACACAACCCTTATCACAAATTTCGAACCCCTAAACACATTTTTCTTGCTAATTGTGAGACAATTTTAGCCATCATCACTAAGAAAACAAAGGAAGCTTTTTGCATAATGAGTAATAATCCTGATTTCACAAGTCTGTTGAAAATGTGTAGGTATATCTTTAGACAATGGCCAGATAGGCATCCTTGTTCAAGGGTAAACTTCAAGTCACCCCCTGCAGTTTGAAAATACTTAGTAAGTGTGGACTGGGAGTTGAACCCAGTAAAACCCATATGGTCTCCATACCTGGACACACTGTTTTTTGTTTTGGGTTTTTTTAGCACTTTTTTTGTGCTTGAAAACAATGCCAAAATTTTCATTGCAGAATACAATTATGGTGTCCATACATGGAAACACCATTTTTCCCTTCCAGTTTTATATGTTTGAAAACAATCAATGTCAATGAAATATGTCAGTAGAAATGGCTTATGTTTATTTTAGTTAACTCAGAGGCATGGCTAAATTCCCTTCAAGTAAAATCATTTGGTGTTAGCCAGAGTAAAATAATGTAAAGTGTACCCTTGCTTTGTAATGGGTAAATCTATTCAAACTAGATTGAAACCAATGCTCATTTTCAATCTTGAAACAAAATCAGAGTCAACTAATCCAATTTAATTTATTCATCCACATCTTTGGTACATGTGAGGCATTGCTGGAACAAAAATGACTAAATTACCTTGCTAGTACACATCAATTTCAAACATCAAACCAATCAATATGGGTAATGTTTTTGAAATGAAATTTGACTCTTGCTGAAATTTAGGGTACAGATATCATTAGTAACTCCAAAACAGAATTTTATATATACCAGTAATATTAGAAGAGCAAATTTGAAGCTGAGGTCTTTCTCTAAGCTTTTCCTAATACTTGATTGACTTTGTGACAATTGCCAGTGGAAATGTAGTCCCATTTTCCAGTAATTCATTAAGGTTACACAATATGTATAAGATTTGTAAACCTATAAGTGTGGGATAACTTTTTTTCTTTGGTTCCAAAAGCTCAAGTTTTTAATTAGCTGATCTGGAATGTCAGAAACAGAAGTTAGGAAACTGTGTGAATCATTGTGAAATATATATACATATTAGACACCTAGAACAAAATAAACAAAGCAAGTACAAAGAGATGACAAGGAGAATAAAGGGAAAATATACATTTGTGAAAGGATTAAAAATAAAAATGGCCATACTACTGAAAAAAAAATTTAATGTTAAATGATAAAATTGGCACTTAGCCAACTTCAAGCAAACTAACTGAAGCACTCACAGGCCTTTCATGTGGTCATGCATGCAGATGCTTCATTAAATGTACATTATAAGGAACTTTTGTAGCATAATTTTTTCCTTTAAAGAAATCAACCATCTAAAAATTAGGATTAGCTTTGTTAGTGTTAGTGTTAGTATGTTAATGTTAGAGCTAGAGTTAGGTTAAGGATTAAGGTTAGATTTTAGATGGTTGATTTAATTGAAAGAAAAAATTATGCATTTCAGGTAAATATGGCTGTACTCAATTTTACAGCAGCCTGTACTTATAATAACCCTTATTCACCAGTCAACCCTCCCATATGTTTCTGCTAAGATGTTATGCTAAACTAAAATACCAATTATTTTGAAGCAATTGTTTGTCAGTTACAATTTAGCCTTAGCAGTAATAATTTGCTACTAGCCAGCATTCCACAGAAGTATGTTTGCCAGATGAGTTGACATTGATTAGCTTTATTTTTTTTTTTTTGGTCATATTCAGAACCTAAAACAGAATAGAAATCATAATCAATAAAGTGTTCCCCCTTGCTTTTTATAGTTTCAGGAATTCTAATGATGATCCAGCATTGTTGTAGTCACTAAACCTATGAAAAGAAAAAGAAAAGAAAAAAGATGGTTAGTTTTGCTAGAAGTAAACATACATGAGGTTAGCTATGGTTTCTTAATCAGTTCTTGAAATATTTACATTATTTTTAAAAGCCTTTAGTTCAAGAACAATTACTTTTCTCAATATATAAAGTTACATTATTTGATGTAGATAACAGGACTAAACAAGCTTAAATTTTATAACATCTCTCCAGAATTGTAACTAAACCCCACCTCAATTCTGTCCTTATCACACAAATACCTGTATTGAAAAAGACATTTTTGCATTTTTGATCATCTTTTATATCACAATAATTATTTTGCAAAATAGGTAATTTTAGAGTTCCACCAACAATATTTATTATACAAAGAATATATAATTATCAACCACCATCAGATCAATGTACACTTCAGGATTTAGCATTAATGAACTCATGCAGTAGAATCAATACAATTTTTATACACATTGGAATTATTTTATAGTTAAACATGTCATACAGTAACAAGTTAAATCATGATGCCAAGACACAAACTTTAAATTCTAATAGACAATTACTTATAACCCATATGCATGCAAGAACATTTTAACATAGCAACTAGACCAAAACATGCACATTTGATGAGTTTTTATATTGTGTCACAAGACAAACAACTGTAGTTTTGGGATTTTTATTTATTCATTTCAAGTCAACTACAACTATCAACAAAAGATGAGATAACTGTCTATAATGCAGAAAGAATGAAACAGATTCAAGTGGTTTGTTTTTTGTACTTTTATTTTATCATGACCACACTTAACTATTTACAAGAAATGTCATTGAATTGTTTAACATGACAGGATGCCATGTGGGATTATGCAAATGTCATAAACAATTTGCAAACATTAGGTGATTTTATCTAATTTACCATTATTCAAATGAAAGAATTTGGCACAAGAAATGACATGTGGACCACCTGACTCCTCACACAATAAGGATTGATAAGTTAATAATAAAAAATCAATGTTTTAACTTATTCTAAAAACACAAGAACAACAACAGAGAAACCTTCATTTTATTCAGTCCCATATTGCTAAATCTTTAACTAATTTACAAGTGTTCAAAACAAAGAAAAGGCTGGTTAATTGTTTCATTCACAATTGCTAAAAAACTTTCTTTTAAAATCATGTACAACTGGTTTTCAAACAGAGGTTAATGCAAGGAAAGTCCTCCACAACTGAAACTAGTTTTGTTGTTGTCAAGACACATTTGTAGATATGGAAGACTAATCTTTGTTTACATTTTTTTTTTCAGAATGATTACTTATTTACAACTTAGAACAGATATATTATCCAGAGAACCACTACAATATGCTGGAAAGGTGATAGAGGTAAGGAATTCTCATTTAAGGATGGTCATAAAATTTGTCTCATTGAATAATTTGGAATAAATCAGTTTGGACATTCATATGATTGTAAATAGATATTCTGGGCTCTGTATATCAAAGTGTATTTATGATTTTAGTGAATTGTCCAGATGCATCAAAGTAAATAAAACTGTCTGGAGTCCAGACCAGGTATCATTAAAAGATATATGTACCAAAATAGTTATTTTTGTTAATTTATGAATTTTAGGGTGACAGAAAGTTTAATGACAATCAAGATTCAATCACTTCATATTCAGTATATTAGGGAAAACTTTTCCCCTAGCATTTTGTCATGCCTCTTTCAGAGCAACTTGTTAACAAAAAGTTAATTCACTTGTTAATTTCACACTGTCAGGCAGTTTTGCATTTAGAAAACATGTATCTTTCATGCTGATGTGAAAACTTCCTGGTAACAAGTGTATGGTGATTTATATTCTGCATTGTTTTTGGGTCAGGATTTTCATTTCTATTGTTTACAAAGAATTTCCACTCTGACTCACATGCACCTATAAGCATGCTCCTGCTATTCTATAGTGACATCTTTAATATTTATTTTAGGAAAATTATATGCAAGATGTTGCATTTGTATGTGCAAATTGTTCAACAAAGTTGGTTTCACTGCTGCAGTCACCTTACCTTAGTATGTGTAGACACACATGTGCTGAAACTTAATATTTCTTTATGTGAATTCTGCAAGGATGATTCTACTCCTGGTAGTTTACTGGCAAAACATTTTTGTGCATTTGCCAAACAATTTTACTTGAATACAGTTTGGAAGACAGGGAACAAATGTAGAAAAAACTACACAAGACAACAATTTTCCCAAGTTTATTTATAGAAATTGTCACAAATTACTGGTAATACAAAAATTTAATTACTAATATTGTAGATTAGTTGCTCCTGATTGAATGAATATATGCCTTATGCAAAGATGAAACAACCTAGCAACTAACATGTGTATAGATGACCGAATGCCCTAGCAAAAGCTGCAATTTACCTACTAATCCTCAGGAACCATCAACATGTTTTGCTTTGTAGTGACAATGTAAAACAAGTCTCAGGATCAAGGATGTTTGATTTTCTCATGTTTTAGGTAATACATGATTGTATACCTATGGGGATGGGAAGGACACACCCACAACTAGCTACATATTAAGTTATATTTAACTACCGAAGATCAACTCATGAATTAAGCTGCCATGTAAAGTTCTGTCAATCCCTTCACATGAAAGCAGAACTCATAGGATGATCTACCATCCTGGTGGCCTGCCAACAAAATTACAAGGAACACTTTCCAAGCACATCACCAGGAAATGAATCCCATTTCCTTCAGTAACTTGGCTAGTTTTGTTCCTGTTACCCTAAAATAATTACTAAACCCTGTCTATCTGATAAAGTTTCCAGCCTGCTCTCTAAGAAAAAAAACATTAAGAACACACCTGGAATCCAAATGAGATGATAGATGACCAGTTCCACGAGTTGCAGCAGATGTCCAAAGTTAGGATAGACAGAGCCATACACACAATTACAGTAAATTAAATTTTAATTTCTTAATATACTATCACTTTGCATAAACATGCCTTATCACTTATTCAAATCAAAATACTCAGAAACTTTCAGTGTAATTCTTGCCAATCAATCATTTTGTACTGGCCAATTAAGTTTTCTTTCTTTACTTAGTACCTCCAGACATGAGATTTTCTACTAGCACACCTATGGCCACAGAGAAATGTTTGGCAATTTGTTCACAAGTCCACATCTAGCTGCAAATCATTAGGATGTACTTGAAACATTTAAATTCATGCTTTTTGATCTCCAGACAGCACACCAACATTATTGTTGCCATTGCATGGTTTAATTATAATTTTCATAAAAGGCCTTTTTTCTTTGCAATTGCTGCAGCAGTTTTCAAACAAATTTGGTCATGCACAGAAAAATAAATACCTCAATGAATTATACGAACCTTAAACTGGGCCTCAATATCTTAATTTTTCTTTTTAATAGTATATAAATTAATTAAATAAGTAGATCAATTGTCTTCACCAGAAGACAACCTACCCTGAAGATTGTATCCAGTGAAGGATGAATTCCACCAAGTCTGTTGATTTCCACCTGGAGATGATGGGTACAATTATACCCAGTTAGCTATCCCAAGAAAAGGTATACCAGTTATGGAAGGAGTTGATCCTGTCACATATCTGGTATAACATTTCTTGTCCTGCCTGACCTGCTCTACCCTAGCCATTCTACTCTAAAACACCAGGCCTTAACTATTTTGCCACCAGGATTCTAACCTTTTTGATTCAACTTTGACCTTTTAAAATTCCACTTTGCTTGCCATATAATGTTGTAAGTATCAATCCTGAGCTCCAACTCCATCCATTAGATGTGAAAATATATCCTTGGATCCATAATCCAAATAGAATTTAATCCAGCAAGTAAATGTCCTTTATTATCCATTAATCCATGATAAATATACAGGGTTCTCCCATAACAGTTGCCACTTTTGACATTAATAACTGCAGTACATTGCAGGGTTTCAGGTTTGTGTTTTGTTTTTGTTTTCCCTTTAAGTTGAGTCAAATACATACTGTCATGTTATGACTTTCTTAGTTGAGCAGAGATGCATAATTTAGGATTAAGTCTCCTTCACAGTAAAACTATTCAAACAGCTTCCTCCTCATGGTCAGTCCAAAGGTGTATTGATGAAGTTTAATTGTTCAATTATTGGAACATAAATTTCAGATGTGAGATTAGACAATTTTTTGCATACCAGAAGTACAATAAATCTGTTGGTTCACTTAGCAGAACACAACAACAGTGAAAATGGTTGGGCTAACTAGCCACATATCTTTTCTAAAATTGCTTAATGTAATCATTTCAAAGTCAGTGCTTTTTTGGACAATATCTATGGCCTTTACCATGTGCTGAGGAACAGACTGGGTTCACCAAACCAAGTGTTAGCTACAGTTAGTCTCAATTTTGATCATTTCAGCACTGGTATGAAATCATAGGCCTTTTGTTTTATTGGGTAGAACCCATGCAGGATTCTAGAGTCAATGAAGGTGTTTCCTAATTTTAAAGTAATTCAGACAAGGCCTGGCACATAATTAGTTGATGTAAGAACAAAACAATGCTTTTCTTCAGTTTGTGGAATAAACCTTACTGAAGTCTTTTTGATGAAAAAAAAAAAATGATGGACAATTTAAAATTCTCTTATATCTGAAAATTACTCTCATCAAAACATATGGGTAGTATTAAAAATTTTTTGGGAGAACCCTGATTCTTGACATTTCAATGCAGAATGTTCCTAAACATAACAAAAGGTTATTAGTTAACACCCAGCAGCCATTTTTGCATTTATGTTGGTATGATATTATCTGTTAAACATGTACTATTAAGTGTGTGCTCCACTGTAAAGTAGTGGTTCTAACAGTGACAATGATATTCTAAGATGCATATTTCAATGCGACATTGTGTTCTTTAGAACCTCTAAATAGTTGAAGAGCCCACAAACAATACTCAAACAGCAAGTATTTGTAGCATTTAGTAGTTATAGTTTCAATTGAATGAGCAAAGCCATGCACAAAACAATCAACCAAGTCTGTGAAATACTAATGAACAACCTAATTTTTTGTAATTATTCTCTAATCAAAATACAAGAATGTGCCATTAATTTTGAACTGACAAGCTCATTGTTTCAAAGAAAACTCCATATGCTACCAGCTCAGTGCTAGTGCAACTGTTTTCTTAAGCAAGCAATATTTTACTCCAACCCATTTGACATCAAAGCTTAATGTTAAATGATAATAAAGTTGGGAATTAGCCATTTTCAAGCAAGCCAATAAACTAAAATACCAAATACTGGTACTTTGAAGCAGTTGTTTGTCAATCAGAATTTAACCTACCAGTATGACAACTTGCTACTTGCCAGCATTCCACTGAAGTATGTTTACCAGATGAGTTGACTTTGATTAGCTTTATTTTTTTTGTCATATTCAGGACCTAAAACAGAACAGAAATCATAATCATTGGAGTGTTCCCCTTGTTTTTTTTTATTCCTTTTTATAGTTTTTGGAATTCTCTTGATGATCTGGTATTGTTCCGGTCATTAAACCTATGAAGATAAAAAGAAAATTAGACAGTTATGTCAGTGATGTAAAGATACAACATGAGGTTAGCTATGACTTCTCAATCAGTTCCTGAAAGATTTACATTTTAAAAAGCCTCAACCTAGAAGTAATAAATTTATTATTCAAGTACAGGACTAAAATAGCTTAAATTTCATAAGATCTCTTCACAGAATTGTAACAAAATCCAACCTTAATCCTCTCCTTATTACTGAAATGGTGTCTGTATTGAGAAGACATTTTTGGTTATCTTTTAAATCACTATGATTATTTTGCAAAATGGCTAAATTTTAGAGTTTCACCAACAATGATCTAATTATCTAAAGAATATAAGCATCAATCACCATGAGATTAATATATAATTCAGGATTTAGCATTAACAAATTCATGCAGAATTCTAATAGCTGTCATAACCACCATACCCAAGAAAAACAGTTGAATCAATATCATTTTTATACACATTGGCATTATTTAATAGTTGTGCACATGTCATACAAGAACAGGTAAATCAAGATAAGACACCAATTTTATTTTGTATTTTTATTTGTTCATTTCAAGTCACCTAACAGAAATAGGAAATAAAAATTGCCCACCATGCACATAGAATTGAACAGATTGGAACCATTTGTTTTGTTTATTTTTGTTTCACCATGACCAACATTTAGCTATTTGAGGGTCATCATTGAATTGTTTAACATGAAAGAATGCAGTCTGGCAATATGCAAAATGTGGTCAATATGCAAACTTTAGGTGATTTCTGAATATTAATCTAATTCACCATTCAGATGAGAAAAACTATTTGGCAGAAGAAATGACATCAACTAGATTTGATTTTTATTGTAATGCAGTGGACACTCAACTGCTCACACAAAGGACCCATGTTAACTTTTTAATACTGAAGAATCAATGTTTTAACTTATACTAAAAACATGAGATCAACAACAACCGAGAAACCTTCATTTTATTCAGTCCCATATTTCTAAATTTAACTAATTTACAGTGTTTAAAATAAACAAGAAAAAGCTTGTTGTTTCACTCACAGTGACTGAAAAAACTTGTTTTTTTTAAATCATGCACAACCAACTTATAACTTAGTACAGTTATTATGCAGAACCACTAGAATGTTGGAAAGGTGATAAAGAGCTAAAGAGTTTTCATTTGAGGAAAATTATAAAATTTGTTTTGGAATAAATTAGTTTGAATGTTTATGGCTATAGAGATTCTGGACTCAGTATGTCAGGTGTATTTGTGATTTTAGTGAATTGTCAAGATGCATCAAAGTAAATAAATCTGTCTGGAATTTAGACCAGGGATCGTTAAAGATGCATGTTCCAAAACTGGTATTTCATTGTTAATTTACAAATTTCATGACTGAAGGTTTAATGACTTTGAAAGTTCAACCACTTCACATTCAGTGTATTACAGAGAAACCTTATTCCCTAGCATTTTGTTACACCATTTTCAGTGCAACTTGTTCACAAAAAGTTCATTCACTTGTTAATTTCACACTGTCAGGCAGTTTTGCATTTAGAAAACACATATCTTATATGCTGAAAACATCCTGGTAATAGTGTATAATGATTTATATTCTGCATTTTATTTTTGGTTCAGGATTTGTTTACAAAGAATTTCCATTGTACTGATTCATACTTATAAACATGTTCCTCTTCTATAGTGATATTTTTGTAATTTGTTTTAGGAAAGTATTTGCAAGACATTGCATTTGTATGTGCATTTGCCCAACACTCATTTGAATGCAGGTTGGAAGGCATGGAACAAATATAGAAAAAAAAACACACAAGACAACAATTTTTCCAAGTTTATTTATAGAAATTGGCACAAATTACCAGTAATACAATAATTTGATTACTAATATTGTAGATTAGCTGCTCCTAGCCAGACACCTTATCATGCAAAGTGCAGTGGTGAAACATCCTAGCAAGCAACTAACATGTGTATAGATGACCGAATGCCCTAGCAAAAGCTGCAATTTACCTACTAATCCTCAGGAACCATCAACATGTTTTGCTTTGTAGTGACAATGTAAAACAAGTCTCAGGATCAAGGATGTTTGATTTTCTCATGTTTTAGGTAATACATGATTGTATACCTATGGGGATGGGAAGGACACACCCACAACTAGCTACATATTAAGTTATATTTAACTACCGAAGATCAACTCATGAATTAAGCTGCCATGTAAAGTTCTGTCGATCCCTTCACATGAAAGCAGAACTCATAGGATGATCTACCATCCTGGTGGCCTGCCAACAAAATTACAAGGAACACTTTCCAAGCACATCACCAGGAAATGAATCCCATTTCCTTCAGTAACTTGGCTAGTTTTGTTCCTGTTACCCTAAAATAATTACTAAACCCTGTCTATCTGATAAAGTTTCCAGCCTGCTCTCTAAGAAAAAAACATTAAGAACACACCTGGAATCCAAATGAGATGATAGATGACCAGTTCCACGAGTTGCAGCAGATGTCCAAAGTTAGGATAGACAGAGCCATACACACAACAATTACAGTAAATTAAATTTTGATTTCTTAATATACTATCACTTTGCATAAATATGCCTTATCACTTATTCAAATCAAAATACTCAGAAACTTTCAGTGTAATTCTTGCCAATCAACCATTTTGTACTGGCCAATTAAGTTTTCTTTCTTTACTTAGTACCTCCAGACATGAGATTTTCTACTAGCACACCTATGGCCACAGAGAAATGTTTGGCAATTTGTTCACAAGTCCACATCTAGCTGCAAATCATTAGGATGTACTTGAAACATTTAAATTCATGCTTTTTGATCTCCAGACAGCACACCAACATTATTGTTGCCATTACATGGTTTAATTATAATTTTCATAAAAGGCCTTTTTTCTTTGCAATTGCTGCAGCAGTTTTCAAACAAATTTGGTCATGCACAGAAAAATAAATACCTCAATGAATTATACGAACCTTAAACTGGGCCTCAATATCTTAATTTTTCTTTTTAATAGTATATAAATTAATTAAATAAGTAGATCAATTGTCTTCACCAGAAGACAACCTACCCTGAAGATTGTATCCAGTGAAGGATGAATTCCACCAAGTCTGTTGATTTCCACCTGGAGATGATGGGTACAATTATACCCAGTTAGCTATCCCAAGAAAAGGTATACCAGTTATGGAAGGAGTTGATCCTGTCACATATCTGGTATAACATTTCTTGTCCTGCCTGACCTGCTCTACCCTAGCCATTCTACTCTAAAACACCAGGCCTTAACTATTTTGCCACCAGGATTCTAACCTTTTTGATTCAACTTTGACCTTTTAATTCCACTTTGCTTGCCATAAAATGTTGTAAATATCAATCCTGAGCTTCAACTCCATCCATTAGATGTGAAAATATATCCTTGGGTCCATAATCCAAATAGAATTTAATCCAGCAAGTAAATGTCCTTTATTATCCAGTAATCCATGATAAATATACAGGGTTCTCCCATAACAGTTGCCACTTTTGACATTAATAACTGCAGTACATTGCAAGGTTTCAGGTTTGTTTTGTTTTTCCTTTAAGTTGAGTCAAATACATACTGTCATGTTATGACTTTCTTAGTTGAGCAGAGATGCATAATTTAGGATTAAGTCTCCTTCACAGTAAAACTATTCAAACAGCTTCCTCCTCATGGTCAATCCAAAGGTGTATTGAAGTTTAATTGCTCAATTATTGGAACATAAATTTCAGATGTGAGATTAGACAATTTTTGCATACCAGAAGTACAATAAATCTGTTGGTTCACTTAGCAGAACACAACAACAGTGAAAATGGTTGGGCTAACTAGCCACATATCTTTTCTAAAATTGCTTAACGTAATCATTTCAAAGTCAGTGCTTTTTTGGACAATATCTATGGCCTTTACCATGTGCTGAGGAACAGACTGGGTTCACCAAACCAAGTGTTAGCTACAGTTAGTCTCAATTTTGATCATTTCAGCACTGGTATGAAATCATAGGCCTTTTGTTTTATTGGGTAGAACCCATGCAGGATTCTAGAGTCAATGAAGGTGTTTCCTAATTTTAAAGTAATTCAGACAAGGCCTGGCACATAATTATTTGATGTAAGAACAAAACAATGCTTTTCTTCAGTTTGTGGAATAAATCTTACTGAAGTCTTTTTGATGAAAAAAAAAATGATGGACAATTTAAAATTCTCTTATATCTGAAAATTACTCTCATCAAAACATATGGGTAGTATTAAGAATTTTTTGGGAGAACCCTGATTCTTGACATCTCAATGCAGAATATTCCTAAACATAACAAAAGGTTATTAGTTAATCCCCAGCAGCCACTTTTGCATTTGTTGGTATGATAATATTATCTGTTAAACATGTACTATTAAGTGTGTGCTCCACTGTAAGGTAATGTTTATAACAGTGACAATGATACTCCAAGATTCATATTTTAAGTAAAATGTGTAGAAATTTACCACTTCAATGAAACACTGTTGTTTAGAACCTCTAAATAGTTGAAAAGCCCACAAACAATACTCAAACAGCAAATATTTGTGGTATTAAGTAGTTAAAGCTTCAAATGAACGAATAAGGGAGCCACAAAATAATCAAACGAGACTGCGAAATACTTGTGAACAACCTAATTTCTCTTGTGTAATTTACTCTAATCAAAATACAAAATTGTACCATTAATTTTGAACTGACAAGCTCCTTGGATCGAAGAAAACTCCCAGTACTACCAGTTCGGCAAGTGATATTTCGCTCGAATCCACTTAGCATCAAAAGCTTCGGTCTCAAGGCCACAAAATAAGTCCTTTAGTTCAAAAATAAGCATTCACTCACTATTTCGGAGTAGAATGAAATAATTACCGGAATATCTTGAGGTGTTTTAGTAACGTACATATTTTAAAAGACACGTGAGCAGTGCACGCGCTGTAGGTCGAAGTTCACTTCGGACATAAGCGGTATTATCTACCAGATATTCAAGTTGAACGTTTTTCCAAGTAAAAAAGGACGGTCAGTGTCGTTTGCTGATGCACCAGAAAACCTAAAGGTGGAACCCGAAGCAAGTCACGGGACGACCTCGTGGTCAAACGACGTTTACACCTCAAGTAGCACATGGAATTTAAGAAAATAATCTCACGAAACGCCTACGAGGTTGGTTTGACTTTTATTGTCGTTCGAAAAACACTTTTTAAGTTCGAAGAAACTTATAAATCGAGTGTAAATTTGTCGTGTACAGCTAGGTCCTAACGAACGTGTACGCAAATGCCGGGCTTATTAGAACTTAGAAAGTTTTCGCACGAAAATTCTGAAAAAAAATTCAAAAAAGTTTCACCAAATTTCTCGAAAAGTGTTTCTGTCATTTGGAGAGAAGAACAACAAAGAACTAACGAAACCGGATTCAAAACTTCGACAGGAACGAAGCGGTCGTGCCTACCAGCTGCCGAACAAAGGTCGACTGGAAATGCGAACATTTCTTGGCAAAATTTTGTCGAAAATCACCCTGAAAAACTCTTGAAAGGTTGGTAGTACTTCCAAAGACAAATTTCCTCAATTGTAGCTGCAGAGGTAACGAAAAAAGCGAGAAAAACCGAGCACAAACTTTCAAAGACCTGCTAGCACGGGACGGACCTTGTCAGTTCAACGGAAAATTCAACAGTAAACAACAACGTGAACACATACCTCACAACGTCTCGTTGAAGACTTCAAGACCATCGTTCTTTACTCTTCATAGCTGTGGGAGTGGAATTAAGGCAAAATACCGTCCGGCACTATCTTACGAATTTTTGCCCTTCTTTCTTCCCCGAAGGCAACCGAACTAATGCAGAAACTGGATTTTGCACGTTGTGGCGCCTTTTTCGTTCTCCGTCCTCATTGGCCGATATTATAATTTTGGCAGTTGTGATTGGCTAATGTTGACAGGTATTGTTCTACATGATTTGTAGTCCGATTGGTTGAGTTTTTTGACCAATGAAACTCAAATATAGCCCTTTTCAATGATCCTACAGCTCAGAAATGGTGGATCCTGATTCAAATTGTGTTTCTTTATTGTACTGAATGCGAAAATATGAAGCTAAGGAGTGACCATTCTTGACCTCAGACCTTATAGAAATAAAACTTAACTCCGTATCAATAGTAAACTACCGTGAAACTCGACTTCCTAAGTTCCTTTGCCAGTAAAAAATGTGATATTAGTCGAAATTCAAAATAAACACAAATTGTTCAAATGTACATTTGGCTACAAGTGAACAGTTATATTGACTTCCCCATCGAACTTATCAGCAGTATTAAATCGAATTAAAAATTTTTTCAAGAAACATTGTGAGGAAATTGGAACAAATACAAGTAAAAGTCCATATCCAAGATCCATATATCATTTAAGCGTGTATCCTCTTTAAATATAAGAATTGGATCGTCTTTAAAACCTTCTCCATTTAAAAATATAATTGTGGAATGGTATAGAAATAAAACCGTTTAACAAACTACCTGCAGTTAATGGTACAATACTTCGAAGTAAGAACAGTTACATTGTTCATTTATAAAGGAATCGGGCATCAAAACATTCATCGAAGACGGTCAAAAATTGACATGACAAGCTAATTAATGATGGAGCACTAGGCGGACCTCTTCGAAGACACCAGTCACCGTTGCTACAGGAAGTGAACTGCACATTTTTGATCCAGTCAGGTTTACAAGCTCGCATCCTTGCAGCTTCTGCTTGTTTGAGCCAAAAATATCACTATTTCTCCAATGTCATGTCCGCATTTTGACCACAAGAGAAACATATGGAGATGTTTTGCTAGGCTGTATTGTAATTCGTCCAAGTTTCGAGGCTAACCACTTATTTCTTGAATAATTCTTCAATAACAAAAAAGTGTTCACGTTTCAAATTATAGCGAGATACCATTGAAATTTTATTGTTTCTTGCAGTTCAAGCCAAGTTAAGTTTTTGAGACTCAGAGAACCTCTCAGTGGATTTGAGTTCTGCCAGGAGTTCTGAGTTTTTCTCTGTCTCATAAATATAACAAAGTTTAAACAGCATGAACGAACAAAGTTTTAAAATAGGTGTTGGCTAAAATGTTTTGTCTCGGTATATTGACGGACCCTTGGCGTGAGCCATCATTTGTGTACATTTTCCCTGTTCTGGAGGCAAAGCATGAATTCTCGTTTTATACAAGAAATTTCCTTCCCTTCGGCAACCCATTATTCTAATCCTACCCTCATCGAGGATGCAAGACCACGCCCTGACAGCGATACGTAAATTACTGAGGACATGAGTGAATATGTACACCACAGTTCACAAATTACTTGAAATAATAAACCAAGGGCATTAAAAATACCGGTTTTCTTTGAAGCTGGCATTATTTACCCCCGAAAAGACAACATACTAGCGGAGGCACTTACGATGCAGGTCCCTGGCATTGAATGTACCTCTACGCTATTTTTGTTGGAGTACCTTAGTCCCGTTATAGTTCGCACCCCTTTAAATTCGCGCATGTATAGTGCGCGGACATTAGAGAGAGGATTTTCGCACAGGTATGGCGCGCGAAAATTAAAGGAGCGCGAATATGGAAATATATGAAATCTCAAAAAAGAAAAACGTGTACTTTGCTACCGAAAGTGTTAAAAATGTGGCTTGTAACGTAAACCAATATATTTCAGTACAACTTCAATCATCATCTGCAACGATAGAATTGCATTTATTAGTTATTTCTTCTGAACGCATCATAGAGCAAGTCCAATCCGGCGAACGTGCACACGAGATCAAAGTTGACGTGCGGTTGTCTGCTGTGAAACCGCTACATGCTAAATGGGTCGTTCAGTTCTACGACTACATTAGATCAAAGCCTGACATTGTAATCAATGGCTGGAAAAAGAGTAAGATACCTTAGTACTTGAATAAGGACACACAGCTGGGCCCGTTTGCTCAAGTTTTAAACGCAGGGTTTTGTTTATTGCTGTTGTTGTTGTTTTGTAGTGAACCCAGAAAAAGATTATATTATGCAGAAAGTCTTCGTTGTTCTTGCTGCCTTTGATATTTTTGAGAGCTTATTACCGCTATTTTGATATTCTTGGGAAAAAATACATAAGTCATAGAAGGTTGTGCAAAAATTAAAGGCGCAAACTTTAAAGGGGTGCGAACTATAACGGGACTAAGGTATCCGTTGACGTTCAGAATTTAAAATTCATTTGCATCTTTAAGGCACGTCAGGCTGACAGGTAGATAGACAGACAGACAAAAGTAAATTGATGATCCTAGAATCTTTCTTCTGGTGTCGAGCACAGCAATTTTAGCAATGATGTTGTGCATGGCGCAATCGTACTGAGTAATCGGAGTTTACTTGAAATGATGAATATAATCTTGCGTTTTCTTCAGGAAAGTTAACTTTGACAAACTGGGTAAAAACAAATAATTTATCAGGGACGGCGGAACGGAATTACGAGTGGGGGGGGGGGGCTTGAGATAAAAATACAACATTTTGTATGCTTCTCTAGGAAATTGCACAAGTGTTTTAAAGCGTAGTTGTTTCAACATTTCAAGTTTGGTTTAAAAAAATATCAGGAAATTTCGTATAAAATACCATAGCTGAAAACTCGCATGCTTGCAAAGTTTGTTAGTAGAACTCAGTCTTTTTCATAATGTAGAAACACAGATGTCCTGATCTAATGTTTGAGTACATTGTCATATTGTTTTAAAATTACTTATGCCTTTGAGACGAACAATTTCTTTATTCTCTGCAATTTTAGAGGCGTCGTTGGTCATAAGTTTGACTCGAGAAGCATACCTGGAAAATGATGAACACGATGTCAAAAGTTTTCAATTAAAAACTAAGTAGAGAAAATCAGTTTGACTGACACACAGTTAGATAGACAGACAAGCCCAGAGATTGGTTGTCAATCATAGGCACACCAGCACGAAATGTGAAACACAGACTGAGAAGCAGAAACACAAAGGCAGACACAAAGATAGACAGTCAGACAACTAAAAAATATTGAGCCTTGTTCAAAGATTTTTTGTCCTTGTAAACTGTCTGGTGTACAGTATACCAGTGAAGAATTGAAATTTGAAACTAGAAAAAACAGCAACTAACCGCGCCACCTCGGAGCGTTAATTAATAGAAAAAACGCGGATTTTTCGAATTATTTGTTTAAATAGCGCGGATTTCTCTTGGCGTTAAATTGCGCGGATTCTGCGGACCAAAGTTTGCAGTCAGGCATACGTGCAAACAGACATACTAACATGCAGATAAATCAACAAAGACACGGAAAGATTAGTCGCTATAGGCGAATCTATAAACCAACAAAAAGACAGACGGAGAGACAAACAGACAAGCAGACAAGAGAACGGTTAGCAGGTAGGTATGCCAACAGTTAAACAAAAAACAAATGAGCAGGCAAAGCCTGATTCTGATATAGCAACAACAGTGAAACAGCTAACAATGATAAAGTGATGTTCAGGAATCTGATGATGACTACAAGATAGTCGAAACGTCGAGAATAAAAATGATTTCAATCTTCAGAGCTACCTTTGTTTTGAATTTAAATGTCGACCAATTGACCCATGAGTTTTTACTGGTTACCAGGAAACCTAGAGAATTCAAGTGCTGTAATGGATGTTCCAAGACCGCGCAGTATATAGATTGGATCAGGAGGAGGACGGCTCATCTAGATTTAAAAAAAATGGATTAAAAAGAACACTGTGAAATTTTAGGAGGGGAAGTGAACGCGCTTGAGCGTAGTAGTTTTCGTGCTTTTTTCACCGCTGAATGTTAGTATCAAAGGCTACCAATACAGTGGGTGGCTTTGGCCACGCCATTTCGACGGTTATTTTTATTATTATCATTTTGGTTTTTTTGCAATAATGAATGGATTCGTCTGTTTCTTGACGTAAACGACGTGAAAATAGACTATAGAGTTCCAGTATGCATAAGAGAAAATTAGATTCTAGAGCTGAAGAGATTGGTGCTACTAATAGAGCAAAGAAACCTTTCGTCGAAGGTAACAGTTCGCCAAAAGAAACGCTTGATAACGATACGGAAGTTATTGTCTCTGTTGAAGAAATGAGCCCAGAATTGGAGGATTTAGAAGAAGAGAAGGAGTTGGAAATACGAGATAAGTTGTTAGAAGAATCATCAGTTAGTTTGAAGACAAGACAGTTCGTTAATACGAATAACCAGGACCTCAAACTTATCAAGTGTAAGTATAACAATACATTCTGCAGTTATGAAAGCCAAACTTTGTAACGTTTGTAGACCAACTCAGAGCACCCAGGGGAGACATCTGAAACTGCTAGTTTATATGTTGAATAAGTCAGTTGGGCAGGATTGTTTACAGGGCTAATTGACAGGTAAATTTAGCCTTTCACACGTGCATGGATCTGTTACATTGATGAAGGGGCGGAAGCCTTGAAGAGATGTCATGTCACTTGAGAAATATTAACTCAGAAATGCTGAAACTTGCATCCATCAGTTGTAGTTCACACCATTTTAAACAGCAAAGTCTTTGTCCTGCTGGCTTCTGGACAATCCTGTATTTTAGCGTCGGATTCATTTTAATAGCGCTGGATTAATTTTAAAGGGTTAGGGTTAGGGTTAAGAGTATATGTTTTAATCCGGCGCTCTTCAAAAAATGAATCCGACGCTATTTTATTTCCCAAATCCAATCCGACGCTAAAATACAGGATTGCCGGCTTCTGTTTTCTAAACATTAAAAGAATTAATTTGGGAAGTTGCTGCCCATACAACTCTTGCTGACATTACTTATCATTGCTCAAGATGTACAGTATGAAATATCTGAGGCATTAGAGTTCAAAGGAGACTGACGCAAGCAATTGAAATATTGTTTTGTTCAATAAAAATCGCAGTATTCTTGGGAAATTTATAGTTATCCATGGTGATGGCTGGTTGTCTCTGACTAGCAGGTTGTCATCTAATTTTAAATCTTTCCAGACCATGATAAACCAACCGTCTTTCCAAACACCTAGCTATAGCCAGATGATTGACTCATCATCAGTGGGAGACTTACTGACAGGAAAGAGTTAATGTCATGCCACTCTTTATAATTAAATGTTGTTAATTTAAATGCCCTTCAAATATTCATAAATTTTTTAAGTGCATAAATTTGCATTCTAAAAGTCAGATTATTGCATGCATTTTAACATTACTGACTGCATTTGTTTTCATATTAAACCAAGCTAACAGCTTTCCATCCATAATTCCTTAACTGATTATTTCTAAGAATGCTTTCATTGACAATCTCCATTAGTAAAAGGAAAGCTGCCAAATTTGTCCCTTCCTCCCGGCTGGATTGCACTGAGTCACAGAAGTGGTGGAATAATTTACCTTCATCGACTGTCAAGAGTTTGTACCTGGGCAAGGCCGTATCACATTGGAGATGCAAGTGTCAGGGTAAAGTAGAAATAAGTGTAGCTTATTTACAGGAATATTTTTACTGGAGCCACTAATACAAGGGTCGACATAATTTCATCAACCATTACAGTTGACAAAATATCCAGCTGTTTCATCCTTAGTTAGACATGTGTGGTTGTTAGGTCTGAGCTAAGAAGGGTAAAGTTAACTCCTTAAGGGGCAGGGCTTCTTCAACCCCTTAGTGGCTAAAATTGTCTCGCATTAACCAGAGCAAAATTTTAAAGTGTGCCCTTGCCCCTTAATGGTTTAATGCTGTTAGGCTGAATTAATATACTTTTGTTGGGGAGGGTTGGGTTGAGAATGGACACAAAGTGTCATTCAAAGAGAAATCAATCAGCAAATCAAATTCCAGAAATACATTAATGGTAAATTTTGTTGAAAATTCTTCAGGGTTTGGGTGTACTGGAATTGGCATATTGAAATAGACTTTTAGGAAGTTGCAATATAAAAACCCCATATGGTGAAATCACAGTACAATGTTGCCAACCCTGTTTTCTTTTACACTCTAAAAATTACAGAATTTATTCATGTTGTACTTATGAAACATTACTGGTAATTCAAACCCTGTTAAACTTAAAGATAAAAGATTTTTATTTATACTGGATAACCCTATCAGCTGGCTAAGCTGCTTTCCTTAGAGCTCCAGTAAGGGCCACCCCTCATAGGTCCAGTGTTACTACAGGAGGAAACTGGAGTACCCAGAGAAAACCTGTGGCTCCTCATAGAGTCAAATTGGACAACACTCTTCTCATATGTAATCTTGGTTACTTTGATCAGATAACTACACAGAGTTGGAATTGAACCTTAGTCACAGTGGTGAGAGGCACATGCACTACAACTATGCCACCTGTTCCACCTTAAAACTCACCAAACCGAATTGGGGCTAGATTACAAGACTGTTAAGGCACCAACATCTAGTCAATTATCATCCAGTATCTGACCATTATATTGAGCTCAGCTCATACGTCTTTGGGCACCCTACTTTTAACCACTTAGTTATAATTATGGTTTTGGTTTTAGAAAAATAGGATAATCACATTTTAATATAAGAATATAAATTGCATTTCTTTTGTGCTCTTATCCAAAGGCATCCTAATAGACTTACTATCACAGAACAAAAGAGATCAGCCAAATCACAAGACCGTTGCATTTTAAATTCTACTTTGAGATGAAATTATCTTAAAATCCTAAAAACCCAAATCATACTGTCCATTCTTAAAAAACTAGGTGTCTGCTGGTCCATGAATGGCTGGTATACTGCCAAGAAAATGGAATTGTTTCATTACCTTCCAGGCTTAGCTAACTACAATATAAAAGGAGCAGATATTTCCTTTTTTGACAGCTGATATGTTTTGTTGACTCTGGAATGGTTGTTTATCTTCTATGCCAGGGTCAGCCAAAACACCTCTGCTGTATTGCTACTAACTATTTCAAACAGTCTGATGTCCGATGTGATCCTTTTGGGTTATAATCCTGATTCCATTTGGAAATTTGGAAGGATTTTATCAATTGGTGAATGTGACCAAGAAACACTTTGGACAAGATCTTCTTCACCAGTGGTTAAAAACTGGGATGAAGCTTCAAAACACTGATTGACATTGGTGGTTATTGCCACCCATCAAACCTTCAAGTTGTACATGTGTTGAAGATGGAATGAATTAAGGAATGTTAGCATTGGGAAAGGTCCAAAGCAAATGACCAATTTGTCCAACCCTTCCCTGATCATTAACCTGCAGTAGTTTTTATTAATTTTAATCACAATGATCATTCAGGAAATTAATATTTTTTCTGATGAAATTTCATCAGAAAATATTCACTAATTTTCAATAACCTCCTTCCATTAAACACCTTCCTCCCAAATATATAACATTCTCTTAAAAATACTGCACTAACTTCTGCTTTGCATCAAGCTTTGAAATGATAGGTTTAGTGAGATAGTAATATAGGAAAAGACAAAACATACACGGAAATTAATCATCTTGTAAAACTCAAGATATGAGTCAAAAAACAAGAGGGAATGTTGAAATGGTAATATTTCAAATTTATTACAAATTCATCAGACCAAGTGAATGGTCTGGTCTGATGATGAACCTGTAATAAATTCAAAATATGATTTCAACATTCTCTCTCGTTTTTTGACTCATATCTTAAGTTTTACAAGATGATTATTTACGGTGTATGTTTTGTCTTATACTTTTTCAAACTATCGGCTGGCCATGGTTTCTAGTAATGTAGGAACCGCAGTTGTTTTGCTTTTCTGGGCTGCATTTGATGGAGTTTCCTTGTCCATCTGAGCAGAAACATGATGTTCCTACAGCAGCAATTCCTTGTCTACATCAGCTCAATGCCTTGAAGGAATCTGGCCATGGAAAAGCACAGAAAGAACATGCCAATGATGCCATTTTGAGTAATTTTGTCACAAGTTCAAATGACTGCAGAAGTAGTGGTCAGGATGATGAGGCAGGCAAAACTGGTTACTATGGGAACAGTAATCAGTGTGGTAACCATGGTGATGAAACAAAGCAAGATAGATGTCAGGACAACTGTGATGTCTTTTGCTGTCATGATAGTTATGCTGGAAGCAGTGAAAGCCAACCTGGTCACAATGTTAGCAAAGATCTTGACAGTACTCTGAATCCTAGCAAACATTGTCATGACCTTAACAAGTTAGATTGTAAGATTAGTAGTCCCAATATTCTTGGTGATGACCTTGGTATTGACTGTAGGTCTGACTGTAACCTTAGTAGCAACAATGATCCTGGTGATATTTATACTAACTTTGAAAATAGTGATGATAATTTTCATAATGACTGTAATTACTCAGACCATAATTCTTTTAACCATATTGACAATCATGAAAGTGATATTAACCACATGAAAGGCTCCCAAAGCTGTAAAAATGATACTTATTCACAAACATCAGAAAACGTAACTGGTCAAGACAAGAATAAGCATTCCAAAAACCTATTTCAAATTGGTTCAGGAGAGGTTGAGATGACCACAACATCAGAGCTTTCAGATTACCTCTCCAAACTTTGGGAGTTTCAAAGAATAACTGAAGAAGAGGAGAAAGTGCCTCTTCTCAATCCCAGAGACAACAAAACACCAAAAGATGGTGAGGAAAATGGCTTGGCAGATGTCCTTAAAACCATACCATATCTTGTACAAGGATGTGATCCTAACATAAAAAGCAAAGATAATTTGATCAACCCAGCAGGAAAGAGTCCTCAATCCTTGCTTCATGAATATTGCACCAGGTTCCTGAAACTAAAACCTGCTTACAACACTGTAGAAAGTGGCAACTCGAAAGCACCATTTCTGGCAACAGTTGAGATTAACGGCTTGCAGTATGGTACTGGAATTGGTGCCAGTAAGAAACAAGCCAGACATATTGCTGCACAAGCAACACTGGATATCCTTGTGCCTGGGACATATGAGAAGGTGCCTGATGTTGGTCAACATCTTGAGGTAGGATATCTTAAAAGTGGTTAACATGAATTGTGCAGCATTTTATTTTCCATTTTACTGTGTGATTTAATTGTGAATGTGTTTACCGCAGTCAAATCATATTTAACTGATTAAGGGGTTGGGCTTACCCCTTTCATGAGCAAAATCATTTGGCATTAGCCAAAGTAAGATACGAAAGTAGACCCTTGCCCCTTAATGGGGTAAATTTCACTCTCTAACAAAAGGCTGTCACTTGAAATATTAGGATTTTCTGTTCTTGTTTACAGCAGTATCTTAATCTTTTGAATTTTTATGCATTTATGATGCCTGCACCACATTCTGCTTTCAAAATACGGGCGACAGAGGTACCAGGCGGAAATCGCAGACGGAGAAGAAATAATAAAGCCCTGGGCTTTATTATTTCTTCTCCGTCTACGTTATGCTTTCATATCTTAGTTTTAGTTCAACCCATTAAGGGGCAGCACTTATTCCTTTGATGAGTAAAATCATCTGGCATTAGCCAGAGTGAAATGGTAGAGTGTGCCCTTGCCCCTTAATGGGTTAATAACTTGCAATAGTTACAAGAATATCAAGATATTGACTTTTATGTACCATATTAATTAATGAAAGGCAAAATTGGACCTTAATAACACCATAGTCAACAGAGACTGAAAAAGTAACATAGATTTCCTATTCTTAAGGTTTTTGATGGTGTTTCAATAGAGGATCCTAAGGTTTATGACTTAACTTCACAGATAGGATTGATGAGTCCATCTCAAATGTTGACTGAATGTGTGAAAAGGTAAGATAAGTACACTGATTAGTTTGCATTCCAGCAAAGATTTGGAACTGAACTTTCGAAAGAGCTTTTGATTTGTTTATGTGCTGTGAAAGCAAAAATACCAATTGATTGGTTTCTTTTCACTTCTGCTCTTCGTAGCCATTTCATTGTACCCTGTTTTCATCAAATTTTCTATTATTTTCACCCAAACTTTGTTGTATTCTACTCTTCCTTTTTTCTTATTCTCCTTCCTCCCACTGCTTCCTTCCTGCCTTCCATTGCTCCCTTCACTCCCATCCTTCTCATTTCTGTCACTATTTTTCATTGTCTTTCATCCCCAAATTGCTTACTTAGGAAAAAAAAATGCTACTCTTTGGAGTTGGTTTCTTGTTCTTCTGGTAATTATTGTTTGTACCTTGCACATTTCAGGAACCAAGGTGTTCTTACATCAGGAGTGAAATTTGAAATGATCCATAATCCAGATGGAAGAATTTATTACTCCATTGAATGTGGGAAACATAAGGCCACTGTAAGAGCAAAAAGGATTTTATCAAATCTTAATACCGTGAATTTTATCTTTGTTCAAAATATTCTTAAGGTTCAAGTTAGTCTAGTACTGTAGGCCATTGGCCATGTGCACAAAGGACCATTAATCCCCTTAAAACAGGAACCAGAAAATTATAATCTACAGAAATCCACACATGGTAATGTTTTCAGTTGAACACAAAATCTGCTTTTGAACTACATTCTCTCATTGATTCAAAATTCACTTTGGTCACGTGATTAAGTACAAATATGACCCATACCTCTGTTCCAGTTGCTGGTTTTGAAAATGAACACTACCACCATGTCTGTTGACATGCAATCTGGCTTCAAAATTTCACAACTGCTATATTAACAGAGTTGAGGTCACATGACTTGTGCAAGTGGCAATTCAGTTTTTTTGCCATAAGGAATAGCTTGTATCACCAATGTTTTACTTTAGTTGGGATAATAACAGTTGCGATTTTATTGCAACATGTTTCAGATACATCTTTGTATACAGAGAGAATAATCTAAAACCTGGAAAATATGAAAATACGGCCTCCCCAGGAAAGTAGGCCCAAAACATTCTGGCTACCTGGCTAAAATGCTCCACCAATCAGCTGTAAATGCCATAGGGTACACAGCAGGATTTTGATTGTTCATAGCATAATAATATCATGCAATAATATCATTGTTTCTAAGGTGTTAGCAGCATTCCAAATGTTTGTCAGGTTGACATTCAGGGACTGTGGCTATTAATTTATCATTGAATTCTGTTCATTCACCTCATTACTTTGCAGGGGCCATGTAAAAACAAGAAATCTGGTCGTGAACTTGCTGCACAGGCCATTCTGCAGGTAAACTGGGTTATGTGTTACTTGTATCCAAATTATGAAACCTAAAAATAAATGATTTAAAAGTACTGCTTTGTGCTGTACAATGCTTTTTGTGGCTATGTTCCATTGCACAGCTTGTGGCTGTACTGCACTTTTTGGGTCTCCATTGCTTTGCCTATGGCTGCAGTTGCACCTGTGCTACTCCTGAACTGCAGGTACATAATTGCCTTGTTGATTTTCTCCAATTGCTTTTATGTACCATTGATTGTTTACAAGAGCTTTTTTTTATTTTTCACAGAAACTTCATCCACATTTAAACTCCTGGGGATCACTTATGCGTATTTACATTGACAAACACTCAGTGAAGGTACATGTAAATAGCAGTGGAAAATGAAGTAGTTATTGATATGTTTGGTTTTGAAATAAAAATTATTTCAGTCCAAATTTGTTGAATCTTTACAGTATTTTGTCACTGTGTCTCATTTAGGAGTTTACCAAAACAAATGACAAAGCCCTTAGTACATCATCATCATCATCTTTAAATAAAGAACTCTTAAGTGACTTGAAACATGAAATGTGGAAATTGCTCAAGGTAAAATGCAAAAGAATAACCAAGGACTAGACAGAGTCCTGGCTGGGGCCTTCTGTCCATTTTTATCTAGCTTTCTTTTTTGTCTTTTTCATTTTTTCCCCTTTTTTTTCATGCTTTATTTTTCTTGTCTTTATCCTAAGTTGGTGATAGAAGCTCAACCTGTTTTCTTTCCAAAACAAGTGTTCAGTTCACTTTTGAATATGTTGCATCTCAGTTCCACATATTTTTACTGCTCTGAAAAATCTCATTTTAATCAGTGGAAATCTTTAATTTTTCCATACTGATCAATTTTAGATGTATTTTTGCCATCTGACCCATTAAGGGCCAAGGGGGTATACTTTAGTATTTTACTCAGGCTAATGCCTGATGATTTGACTTGTCAAAGAAATGAGCCCTGCCCCTTAATGAGTTAGGGAGGAGTGCAGCAAACAGAGCATTCACCTGGGGGCCCTTTTCCTGCAACGCTCTTTAGGCATATTAAGGATTATTTCTAAACCATTAATGGTTAATTGGTTAACCAGGTAAAATTGCCTAGCACTAGCCAGAGAAAAAAATCAAAGAAGTCTGGTTTGGATACCATGGTGTCAAGGGGAGTTGTCATGAAGTTCTTGGAGTGTATGCCACTTGATTCATTAGGATTTGACAGGCTTATACATGGCATCTGATAAACCATATGCTTTTTATTTGTTTTTCTTCTGGTGCGTGTGATGTTGAATATGCTTTTCAAGAAAATGCCCTGCTGCAAAACAAGTTTTTTGTTGAAAAAATCAGTTCAGATTGCCCATCAAAAAAGGTTGGAAGATGGCAAACCTGAAGAATTTTATTTAAAGAATTCTATGATGATAATGGTATTTTTTTCATAGTAGCCCAAAGCCACCCTGTTATCACCCCCCTGGATCTGCCTCAACTTCTCTTTCTTGGTTTTAAATCTTCCATTTCTAAATGTTTTTAGAACAGAAAGTTGAATCATTCTGCAAGCTCTACTACGACAGAATTAACAAATATTGACTTCTAATTTATTTTGTTTGTAATAAACTTAAAATTGGGAGAAATTTTCATATATTATTTGTGAGAATGTAACTTATTTTATTTGCAATAAAATTAATTTTGGAAATTTAGCAGTTTTACTGTGATAAGCTCTAAGTTTGAGAAGGTAGAGACGAGAGAAGTAGAGAGGGAATGAAGGAACAAGTGGGACAGACATGAAATTTGAAAGCAAGGCAAGGGGAAAGAGTGAAAGGAGGGAGTGAGGGAGACATTTTGTGGACGTAAAAAGGGGCACTCACCCTTGCGTGAGGGAGGTCGGACTACCAGTGACCCCCTGGGTCCGCAACCGCTAGCGGTACGTCCGGGTGGTATCCCCGATGGTATCTGATTGCAACCATGTAGAGGATGAAATCTAGGGCTGTTTCAGACTGAGGTCACTCAACATGGCGAGAAAGTTCAGACAAGGTCGCTCTCGAAAAACAACCAAGAAGAATAAGGACGCGGAAGAAAAGCCGCTTGAAAAGGAAGCAGAGACGAAGGCGTCTGCAGAATGTGTGAAAAATGACCAAGATGAAAACGTGAAGAGTGCCGAAGGAGTTTCCCCGCCACAGACAGATGTGTCAGACAAAGAGACACGTGCGACGGAACGCGTGGAAACTCAGAGCAAGAAACGCAAATATGAACCTGACGCGGAGGATGAGCCAACGACGGAAGATGTAAAGAAATTTAAGGATTCAAAACCTGAGACGTCCAACCGAATAATGGCAATTAGAATCGAAAGATGGTAATGACAAAACGTTATAAATAGCGCTGCAATTAATATTGATGGACTTCGGGCTGGAATTTGATTGTTTTGTCGGTGTGCTAATTTTTACTGGCTATTATGATTTACTGCAGTTGGTAGTTTGTTATTGTAATAGTTTTTGTTTGTTTGTTTGTTTGTATGTTGGTTTGTTTGTATGTTGGTTTGTTTGTATGTTTGTTTGTTTGTATGTTTGTTTGTTTGTATGTTTGTTTGTTTGATTGTTTCCATGGTTGTTTGTTTGACTAACTGATTGATTGATTATGTGATTGTTTATTTATTTGATTGGTATGTTCATTTAATTTTTGGGTTTTTTTTCCTTTGTTTGTCGATGGTTTTGCTGTCATTAGTGTGACTGTAGTTTTTGGGTTTTTAGTGGTTGTTTATGTGGTCGTTTTTGGTTATTGCAGTAGGCATTGGCAGTGTTGTCATTTTGGTGTTGCAGTTGCTGCTTCTATTGATGCTGAGTGTGCTTTTTAATGATGTATGAATGTTCTTATCTAGTTCAGATACCATTTCCAGTTATTGAAATCGGTTACTGTAAGGCTCAAGCCAGAAGATGGCAGTATTTGCCTCAAACTAAAATACGGACTATAGTATTCAAAACTTCTTATGTGCAGTAAGATAATTATAAAGTTGATAAACCTGATGCAACTTTTGAAACATATGTTTCAGTATGACATATGCCATCTTCAATTTATTGATTGCAATGATAACAAGATTTCAAAGTTATAAATAAACAGTTTATTTAAACCCTTGTAATCATTACCTTCAATAAACTGAGGAGGGAACATGTTGTGCTGAAACCTGTCTTTTTAAATTTTCAATTATTAAAGTGCTTTGACATTTTGAAAGATAACTTTCCTACTTTGCACAAGTCACACAGTTTTTTCCCATGACCCTAAGTCAAAAGCGGTAATGAAATTTTTAATGAAGTTTTACTGTAAATGGCAATAACATGATTATTTTAAAAAACCAAGGTATCACTTGCACTGTGAGGTAACTTATTAATAATTTATTTTAATCAATATGTTACAATTGAATAGTCAACTTTATGTTGGATTTTGGCTTATGACTCAAAAAGTTGGGAATTTTGTTGCAAAGAGAATAATTCAATTTCTTAGTCCATATCTTATGAAAACTCTGGATTTGTCATTGGGTGATTTTGTTGCTGTGCTGGTTGTTGTATTGCTTCACGGAGGACTAATTACCAGGACTTTTTATTTTATGTAGCAATTCCTGACACGTATATAAAAGGAACGCCAATCAGCTCTCTGAAGAGTTGAAGAATGTGTTTCCTGATATGCAGATTTCCATAAACCCAGAAAAACCACGGTCAAAGAGTTTTGAAGTAACTGTTTGCAGTGAAGATGGCACAGGTATTTGGATCAAATTAAATGTAATTTATAACTAGTCTGTAACATAGCAGGAAAAAGTCTCACATTTTTTCCATAAAGGATTGTAATCAAATCATCCAATCCCTGCTGACAACTTTATAAAGTATAATATACTACAAACTCTAAAAAGAAGTGTATTGGTATCCAAAATATGAGTAAATTCAAACAAAAGACAAAATTGTCTTGCTTGTAACCAAGTGGTTGAAAAAACAAGATTGAGCATTAAGAATGACAAGTGGAAACTTGCCTTAAGGCGGCTGTTCTTTATGCTCATATTTGTGGAATAACACTCTGTTAATTGCGAGAAAGTCCATAAATTTAACAAATTTAAACTTACAAAAAATAAAGATATAATTTTACCAATGAACTCTGTCAACTTGTTTTTTTATCAAAATCCTGACTTTCATAAGTTCCTGGTTTTGGGTTGTGTTTAGTTTTGAACTCTTCTTGTCCTTCATATTTTTCAGAGGTTCTTGTTTGGACTGGGATAAATAAAGGTCCACCCAGAAAATTAAAGTTTCCAGACAATAAAAATTTGATTCAAAAAATCAAAGAGCAACAGCAACTTGTTTAGTAAGTGTTCTTTTGTTGAAGAATCAGTAATGTAATGAAACATAATGACATATAATGTGATGTTATGTCATTTAATGTGTAATATCAATGATGTTTTGCAATATTTTGCCATGTTGTTGTTGATTGTGTTGGTTTATAATTGTTATCAACACTTTCAGGACTAGAAGCCTCTCTTGACAAGTAAATTGTCTGAGATTTGCTAGAATAAAATAGTATGGCCTTAGCCTGAGTAAAATAGAGTATTCATCATTATTTTGCATAGGATTAAGGAGACAGTTTTTTTTTTGTTTTTTGACACTTATGCAGCTAGATGCTTCCCTTAACAAGTAACATCATCTGGCATTAGCCAGTGTAAAATGGTAGAGTGATCATCTTTGGCTGGGAAAATGTTAATGTTGTCATTTGTGGATTTGTTTGCAGACTGTTTGATGTTTTGTTCATACTGGTTGGTAATAAATAATGGTGGTTGGCATTGGTAGTTTGCGCTAGTGGTTAATTGTGGTGGTGATGTTTGATGGTTAGTCTATGTATCTATTAGTAATGATGGTGTTCGTGGTTGTTGGCAGTTAATGGTGGTAGCAACTAAAATTCAGATATTACAAGAGACAAAACTCAGGCATTCATATTGGTTGATTGCTTGGTTCCAAATATCTGTTGTGTTTTATATGATGATTCTTGTGTGAAAGGGAACAAAATGATAAAACAAAGAGTGATTGAATGAGGTGGATTTTAGACCTGATTATAGACCTTAATCATAAATGGCCTTATTTGATGTTATATAATGGGAAGAAAATTTGGTGATTCTGTTCAAGTCAGTGCTGGTATTTTGCTCTGGTGGTTAGTTATGGCAGTGGTGGGTGGACAGAATTTGGGGTCTCGATTAACTGATTAAGGGGATGAGGGTGTACATTAGTATTTTACTTTGGTTAACACCAGTTAATTTTACTTGTTTAAAGGATGAGCCCTGGCCCTTGATGACTTAATGATGATTTTTAACGATTTAAATTGTTACTGCATAAATACTGTTGTTGTAATTAGTAAACTAATTTAGATGTTTATGTTGCTGAGTTAGGTGAAGTTACATCTTCCATCATTTCTTTAGTTCATGGCTGTTCTTATCTTTCTTTCCGTTTCTTTTTGGTTGTTTCAAGGATAAGCTAAAGATGTTCCATCAGGCAGTTCATCTGAAATTGGTCATAAGGACAAGAGTTATGAAAGTACGTGGTTAAATTGAGTCTTTCAACTTCACGAACTTGATGATATTTTCTCTTGGTTATTCGCCAATCATGGACGTAACTGTCTTCTTGAGTAGTTCACACAGAGGGAGTTTAGTTGGGTTTTACATGTCCTTGAGTTAACCGTAAATCACGCCCACATCACGCCTACTTTTAACAACTGCCACGCCCATGTTATTATCTGTTCTGACGTAGTGCGTGGATAGTTTTAAGAAAGACGTAATTTTGATTTAACGCTCATTGTCGAGATCATGAAGAGAGATTGAATTGTAATCTTGACTGATCCTCTTTTCCAAGAAGTTTAACCTGTACTTCGTTACGTGCATACAAATGTCAAGTAGACTAATAACTATGAAATAAAATAGAGTGCTGCGTAGGCACAGTTGAAATCTTAGTGAAATGATTGGAAACGTCTGAGTAGTGCCGAAATGTAAAGAGTAGTTTTCTTCTAACATTTCGAGCGAAAGCCCTTCGTCAGAGAGAAAACCTCTGCGAAAACCTCTGGTTTTCTCTCTGACGAAGGGCCTTCGCTCGAAACGTTAGAAAACTACTCTTTACATTTCGGCACTACTCAGATCTTTCCGATCATTTCACCAAGACTAATAAGTTCTTCTACTTTGGTGGCTTTGTCTACTTTGTGGTTGAGTAGAAAGTGTTGCAGATGAGGGGCTAAACTTATATGTCTTCCGTAAATACCATAGGCTGTTTCATGTGCTATAAGCTCATTCCTCCAAAAAGATTATGTACGCAGGCTACAACAATGTGGTTGGAACGTCAGAAGTTCTAGCAATATGGGCGGAGCAGTCGATAAAAGTTGTCGTGATTTAGGAGAGCTCAAACATGACTTTCAGATTTTGACTGTCCATTTTTCCACACCTGTTTGTTTGTTGATCAGAAGATTTTGCGGTGTATATTACATTGTACAAAGTAACAAGTGGTATGTATTTGTGATACTTTAATGATAAAGCGAAGGGCAATTTCATGCACATAGGTACTGTGCAATCTCTGGCAACCGATTGCGACAAACACAATTGCTCAAGTCTGTGTAACCTAATGGTCAGCGCTTGTCACCGTCGATCAAGTGGTGATAGTAGGTGATAGCAAATGAAGAAGAATGATGGCAACTTTCGGCACCCGAGAGGAGGTGTGCTCGGGATACCCATCTATCCATCCCTCTAACCACCCACCCACCTCCTGGCAACTCCGTTCGCATGAGGCAAGTCGAAAAATCCTTTTAAGCAATGTCGGTGGTTTAGCGAAAAAATTCGCCACAAAGTTTGTGATCGGTTAACTTTTCGGTATTTCGGCAGCGAATTTTCCCGTTCAGCTCAGAACTGCATTCTGTTATTTTGATTGTTTGAAGTTTTTCATCTTTAATATCACCTCGCCTCTCATCGTCTTTCTTTCCGACTTCGACTGAAATGCCAATATCTTTGCAAAAAGTCTGAAATGGTTAGTACCGCATTTCTATCGCTTTAGTAACGTGTTTATTTACAAAAGTCTACTTAACCTCTGCCCACAAGGACAGGAAATGTTCTTGGATTATTTATTAGGCGATAAAGATATTACTCCTTTGGCCACACGGGTGGTTAACGTTAGGGTAGATGTAATTTATATTTTCTCTGCCCCCCCGCCTATTAACTAGTCTGATTAGGATTATCTGCTTTCGTGGACCAGTCCATGAAGAGTTTCCTTAAAAACGCTGCTGGGTAATAATAGTTAACTTGCGAAAATGGATTGTGTTAATATGTACTTCAAACTTGCTGCGAGTCAACTCTTAAATATTTTATCGGGTAAAGTCAAACTGAGGTTTTGAGAAAACCACTGTTTTAATCAACCTGTTTTTAATATAAAAACTTAAAGTATAATATTTTGAAATCTCTAAGAGTGAGTTGAGATTAGCTTAATGAATGAACATATGAGAATTCTCTGCTACGACTTAGGAACCGCGTCCTTGGCAAAGGCTTATTTGTAATTTAATTTTTTTAGTTCAGGAGACCACATGCGGTTTCTTAATCAATTGTTCAATTCATTCTCGCAGCACTGTGTTAAATTTTAACGAGCTTCTCATTGCTTGTAATATACTCAGGAAACCCATAACATCTGACCAACTTTTAGGTTGTTTTACGAGATGACTGCTTTGCTAAACTGGAAAGAGCTATACACCCAACGAGATTTCAAACTTTTGTATGTGTTCGTCGTTAGACGGTTAAATTTTTTTCTGCTGTTGTTCGTCAATGCAGAAACCTTGGACAATCAATTACACCAAAGTAATCTACTGTACTCCAAGTATCCCAGTGCTAAAGTTTGACATTTTACAAAATAAATAATTTCTATCAGATGTTTATATCGACCGGAAGCCTTTGCTGTTTGTCGGCTGTTATATATATATATATATGTATATATATACATTTAACAAATAGAAAATTGCTTGAGTGTCTCTGTGCTCTGATAGAAACATCAATGACGTCATTTCAACCAGAAAAATGCCTAGTGAAAACAAGAGGCGCAGCCCAGTGTTTCCTGATATTTCTCCGGTTGAAATGGCGTCATTCATGTCTATCACAGTACAGAGACACGAAAGCTATTTTCTATTTGTGTTATAAAAGAACCAAGGTTTTCTCAAGTTTTCGTGACGTCATTCATGTCTCTGTACTCCAATACAAAATGAAAATGACGTCAATCGTGTCTCTGTACTCTGAGAGAAAATGAGGCTTATCCATATATATATATATAACTACATCTAACTATATATATATATATATATATAACTACATCTAACTATATATATATATGATTCTTGACCACCCTGTAAATTTCAATCTTTTAGAAATAAATTCTACAGACTAAACGTCTGTCTGTTTAACCGTTTTTCTCCTATTGTGTCTGCCATAGACCGTTCTGGTGTCTGCAGACTTCCCTGAGCTGCGATCATTTTGGTTGCAGTCGGCTACATTGTTTTTCAAAAGACCCAACGCCTTTATTGTCCTGTATTGGTCGGGGATCTCCATTAATGCGTTCACTGCAAAATCTGTGTCCGGGTGATCACGATGAAGTCTGCTCTTTTTCTCGTGATATTCTACAAACTGAAAATTATCAAATCTCCTTTGAGGTAGAGCGTCGTCATATACGTGCATTATGTCCCAGGGCCCGTCACCCACGCCAACCAGCACTAAAGACAGTGGGTAATTCGAAGCCTCCACAATCGCTTTCCTTGTTTCTCGATCTTCGTCACCTTCCACCCGGCCGTCGGCTAGTATTAGCAACACATGATACTTGTTCGTCTCACGGACGATATCAATCGCTTTTCGTATAATCGGTGCGAAGTTTGTCGGACCACTCAGTGATACCGAACCAACCGTTCGAGTGTAACGAGCAAGTACTTCGTCGACACTCGAACAAGGCGAGTCATCGTTTAGCAATGGGAATACCTTACTGCCTCTCGTTTTCTCGTCCCCAAATCCATAAACTGGGATTTGCTGATCTTCGTCGAAGTCTTGTAATGTCATACCGATCGTACGAATCACTTTTTGATACGGATTCCATTTGTGTACCTTGCCCGTTCTCGAGTCAATGTCAATGTGGTGCAGCGATCGGCCGCCGAAAGTTTTCCTTCCTTGCCATTCGTTACTAGCGGTAAAGTCAATCCCAATAATAAGGTTTGCCTTCTCTAAACCATTACTTCGCATCGCTTCCATGATTTCCTGTAAGGTCACAAACCTGTCATCTAGTTCTCTAAACGTGTTCGACTTATCAGTCACTCCAAGGTTGACAAGAAACGACCAACTTCTTAATCTTGCTGGTACAAAATTATAAGCTTTCCTCGGGTTGTAAATGATCTGGTACACAACGTATGTCAACCAACCGATAACACCAGCAATGAGAGCAAATTCCATGCCTTGAAATAATTCACCTTCCATCTTATTCCATATTATTTTATACAGCGAACCTTGAAATTCGTTCATGCTTACGGCTTCGTTTCACACTTCGTCATCCGCTTCTTCCTTACGTGATGTTTAAGATATTACGACTTTGAAAAGGATTAGTCACTGAAGTTCTGGGAAGTAAGCGTGTTTAAAGAATACATCCAAATGACATCACATTTATACACATTCATATATATGTAAATAGCCGTTTCCCCAGGATGTCGCGTCATCAGGTGGCGAGCGGAAAGGTTTTATCGATACTCTTCCCACTCAATGCTCAATACGTTTATTTTGCCAGGCAGAGTGGTCAGTACATAGTTTCCTTAAAGGTCCTACGTGCTTTGAAAAAAAAAAACTGACCCAAAAGACCAAATGAACTCAAACGTTCGCCTTTTGCTGACACAGAACGTGATCTCCCCGTCGTGGAACATTGCGTGTCTTCCAAGACACAAGGTCATTTCTTGATTTCTTCTGGACACTGTTTTATTTACTGATTTTTGGGTACACTTTGCGACCAGAAGTCGTGTTTACACTAAATCTAACTGCAATTTGCTTGAGCCAGCGCATGACCAGAGACAAAGGCATCAATTCCTTCATGGATTCCAAAACGTTTAGAGGCTGGTGACGCGGATGATCTTCCCTCTCAAGTACTGACGTCTCATCTTCATTTACAGTGAAAAGAAATCACAGCGGGTGGTGTTACATCCTGTGCGTTTTGTTTCAGGGGCGTTTTGACCAAAATTCATTCCAAAGACCATTTGAAAGCAAGTTTTAAAATAACCAAAGAGCAGCGTTGGGCAGTCGCTTGATTTCTGATGGCAAGGTTTTAATCTAAATTTTGTTGGGTTTTCTGTTACGTTATTTAGTTTACTTAGTTAATTTGAATAACTGACCGTCCATAAAAGTATGCATTTTTAATGCTACTTGTCAATTATATAATTATAAATACCTTTGCAAACATCAGAGGTTTTTAAATTCTACTATTGAAGGTAATTATATAGAAATGATATAGTTTGTTTTACAGTTTGTTTCTGGCGATGAAAAAGCTGGTTTAGTCTTGGTGAACAAATGTTTGTGTGCTTCAAACGGACTACTTATTGAGCAATTATATTGCCTTTCTGTGATGAAGACCTGCTCCATTACAAAAATACAATATCGGTTTACACTTCACGTGACACGATAAACAAAAGCGAATAGCTTTCGTAAAATTCAACTTAAGAGTCCATCAAGGTAAAGAGAAATTTGGAGTGAATTGACAGGGGTCAAGAGCCCCAGCCGAGAGCTGAATGTTGCGTTACATGCAAATAAACCTCCAGGGCTATCACTTTTCAAAAGGGAATTAAACTTACGAACGAGCATCGTTTAAGATAGAAGCAAACTCCGAAAAACTACATCTTGCAAAGTTAAGATTTAAGTAAAAAAACAAGACAATTGGGAAATCTTAAGTTTTCAAGGTCTTTTTCTGAGTTTGCTTCTTTGTGTCCTTAAAATTGTCCGATGGTAATGGCATCATCGTTTAAGCTCCTCTCTGAAGTTTGGGCATTTTGATGTCCTTTTTAACATTATTTCAAATTCCGCCGAGTTTCGAAACTTCGCAGGGTTCCCCTCATCTTGTTGGCTTTTTCACGCGATCATTTAAGGGCCGATGACATGAAACAATTTCAGCCCCCGTCAAGAGCATTGAAAAAAACTCACTATAACACGAGCAATTTTTATCCATGCTGAAACAAAAATAACGCCGAAGTTGTGTAGAAATATTGAGCTAGCCATGGTTGTTTCCGGTATTTTGCGTCGTTCCTACGCGTTCATCGTGGCCCCATTAAGGACTTAACCTTCGGTGATTGCGTGGGTGTTTCATCTTACTTGACTGGACTAAAAAGTGCCGTCCGGTTGCCTCAAGCGTCGCTGAGATTTAAACTCGGACTGAAACTTCCGTAATGTAAACGCGAGATAATTTTTATAAGGTTTTTCTCCCCAAGTCTGCTGACATTTCAGCACGGTCAAAGACAATCTCCATGTTATTCGCCCTCCAATGTTTTCCTTCTCGATTCTCTCGAGTAGCGGGCTTTTTTGTGCTCTCCCACGCCACGCATGCGGTCCAAGGGCTTTCCTGCGATGACGTAAGGTATAAATTACTGATACAATATGTGCTACTATGGATTATAAGATGCGATAACTTTGGGTGAAGCAACTACCTGAAATATACGACAAGAAACTTCGACGTTTCGAGCGAAGGCCCTTCGTCGGGAAGTTAGTAGCGTGGGTCGGGAAAACATGAGCTTTTGTATTGTTGAATACAAAAGCGATCAAAAGTGATTTGGTCTATTTTTTTATCACGTGATCGCTTTTGTATTCAACAATATAAAAGCTCTTGTTGTTTTCCCGACCCACGCTACTAACTTCCCGACGAAGGGTCTTCGCTCGAAACGTGGAAGTTTCTTTTCGTATATTTCAGGTAGTTGCTTCACCCAAAGTTATCGCATCTTGTTATCCTCGACTACCTACACTGGCACCCATTGCTCAAGATACTATGGATTATAGTCGACCTGGACTATAGAGATTGGAGAGTCCACGCAGATTTGTAAAACAGATAAAAGTGAGTCACCAGTACTAGTTCCTGTACAAGTAAGCATTGACATTGCGCCTCTCAGCCTTTCTTCTGCGATTGTCACACATTATTGGTTGTTCAAAATTTAAGTACGTAACAAAATACTACATGTTTGTACAGCAAGGCTTCAAATCTGAAAATTTTGAAAAAATTCTAAGATTCTGCCTGCATGGTTGTGACATCGTCAACATGTGGGGCTTTCAAGGGAACCAACTGAACGAAACACTCTTTATAAGATTCATGAACTTGATCTGGAGTATCAGGCGCTGGTGATCTGATTGGACTTGTATTCGTGTGATTGTCTTCAAGAATACTCAAGCAAATACGAAATGTCTATGTGGTGTAACTAAGACATTTCTAGTGTGGGAGGCCTTGACGGGGCCTCGGCGAATTTAGGAGCCAATATCAAGCAAAGATTTTAGGGAGTGCCTCAAACACTCAAATGTCATTTTGCACACTGCAATTTTCGAAATGTCCAACTTTATCGAGCGTGATGGTTACACTGCCTGACATCTGAAAGATTTTGAAGGCAATAGCGTCCTAATTAAGAAACCAGTGCGGTTACTTTCCATTTACGAACAATAAACTGCAAGTTGTTAAATTCAAAAGGTTAGTTCAACTGACATCTCAGTGTTTTTGTACTTTATTGTTAATATTTAAATAAGCCTGTTTTTTCGCTTTTATAATATCTTTTTATCTGAAACGGTTTGATTAATTAATTTCAGTTGGATTGCAGGTAACTCCGAGATGACTTAGACCACTTAGGAATCGTAACTGTTCCCATCTTCGACAAATAACAAACTTTCTTTTAGCCAGCCTTTTCTTTAAATATATGTTCTTACTGCATAAGCAGATTGGTCACTAATATAGACCAGTTTATAATATAGGCATATGGAACCATTACGAATAATTCGATTGATTTAACAACCAAAATGGATCAAATAATCAAAACGAACGTTATGAAAACTCGAATTGAATTATGTAATACGTTAATTATATCATTGTTAATTCCGTACATCAGGACCTCAAATTACCCCCAACCAATCGTTGTGTGTAAACCCTTTTGGAAAATAGCACGGAGAGAGCAAATCAGAAATTTGCCAAACATTTAAAAAGGGCTAACACTAAGGGAAAAAAATGGAGTGCTTATTAAGTGACATGTAACCAAGTGAAATTGTTAATTTTGACATTTTAAAAAAGGGCCTGGGATTTTACGCTGTTCTATCCTTATGTACACATGATAAACAGTGCAGGTGCAATTTAGCAACAAACTTAAGATACTTTTTGATCAGCCCTGAATTAACTTGGAGCGAAGGACTCGTCAATCGAACTAACCTGAAGTAATAACGTAACACTAATGGTACATGTCTTTTTAGGAACTGATGATCACCAGCCAAAAGTATAAAATACAGCGTCATACCCTTTGCACATGCACAAGTTCATAGGTCCTTGCTACGCACGGCAGTTCATGCGCAGTTACTAATCATTGTATTTGAGATCCACTTTTCAGTTGATAATCGTTAATCTCGTGGACGGACCATGCGCGCAGTTCGTTGCACTTTAACAGTTTAAAATTGGAGCTCAAAGGTTTGTTGTACTTCCTCTTGCAATGATATACTGTAATAATTTATTGCTGAAAGAAAAAGAGATTAAAAAAACACATAAGCATTAAATGCGGAATGCTCTTGTGCAGACTAGTGATGTAATTATACATTGAACTATCGATATATCGCGATAGTGAGATCACAACAGTCGACGCAGCGATAGTTTTGATATTTTCTGCACCTATTCTTTCGATGAAAAATAAAATCAAATTTGTCAAAATCACTGATTCTTTTATGAACTGTATCTTGGCCTAACATTTCTTTCTGTATCTTACCCTGAGATTTATCAAATGCCTCTAAATCAAGGTGTCCATTGTGCGTTTATTATATATATCCCTTCAAAAAATATTTTCCAATTTTATCAACAGATATTTCATGTCTACAACTTAATTCAAAGCCTTTTGTTGATATTCACAGAAACTTTGCAATACCCCCTGAAAACTATTGCAATAGTCACAATTTCCACAATAGTCACCCCCAGTGTGGACTATATTGGCTGGAATCCTTGACAAAACCAGCTAAAACAATTTTTTTACTGGCCTAACGAAGCATAGACCATCAGAAATGTTGACAAAAAAGTCGTTACTTCATTTTTGAACATAGATTTTAAAACATTGCTTTATTGAACGTGAATTTGGTAGTAAGGGTGAATCATCGATCAATCGATTTACGGCTCCACGAAGAAAAAAGTGTTAATTGTTCGAAGCGATACCCGACAGCAAATCTAGCTTGAAGATTGTACTCCGGACTTTCCGGAGTATCCATCACACGACTGTGCACATAACCCATTAATGTAGAATAGGGGACCAGATCAAGGAAAATATGCTTTGATTTGCTAGTTGAAAACATTTTTCTTTCTACTGTACAAAATCCACAGAAGGCTTCTGACTGTTGACTTTAAATTCCATTCTTAAAACCAGTCAGACAAAAAAACAGTCATATGTCTTAGTACTGAAATTGTGTTAGATGGCATGTAGCTATACTAAGTGCTTTGTTTATTAACTATGAAGAAACCATTTTGAAAACTAATTCTCGTGTACCTTTCCTTAAACATCGCCTTTCTCGCTGCTTTCGCTCTCCTTTCTTCTTTTCTCAATTATTCTCTCGGCTTGCTTTTGCTCGTATTGTTTTTCATCTCTGGGCTTTGCTCCACCAAAGATTTTCGCTTGTTGCATGGCGTTTGCAACGTCGTTGACAGGATCTTTGACGCTTCTGGGCAAGAGTTTCAGCCTGGGACGGTGGCTAGCTTCCTCTGCCAAAAAGAAACACAATGGAGTTTCTCAATTACTGTATAGAAAGAAAGGTCTGTTGACTTTATGACGTCCTTAAATCAATGGCAGAAAAAAACAGAGTCGGCAGAAACTTGGTGAATGCACTAACAATTCCGTTCAAGAGACGGTGTAAGGTTTGATGGTAGAAAAAGGTTTGTGTAAGAGTTGTTTCATCTATTATTAACTCTTACGACGTGTGCAAACAAATACTTGGCTAATTTAATCGTAACATTAAGCGTACTGCAAGCAGATAACCGAATTTTAAATTTTCTTTTTTGTTTTTTACAAACTGCTGTTTTCGGTTCCGTTTATTTTATAACGATCCAGCGGCAACAGTTTCTATGTTCTGTGAACGTGAGTTCAAGTGACACACTGATGAAATGTGAGTGACATTGGTAAAAAATTCTCAATTCATAAAAAATAGGGGAGAAAGGAACATGATAAATGAGTTCTTTGCCTGGAATCAGTTTGTCCTTTAAGTAGGAACAGCAACTTGTATGCGGTGAGATGATGGACAACTTTCCAGGTATGGATATAGACTGATACTATAAAAAATATTCTGGCAGTCACACTCTTGGTCAAATACGAAGTGCCATTTTAACACCCAATCTCTTCAATCTTACCATCTGTTGGTTCCTGGAAGTTGTCCTGAGGCATTGGGGGTCCCCTGTTATCCCTAGGACGTCCATAACGTCCACCACGCATTCCATATCCTCCATGGCCTCCTCGGTCTTGGTGGCCTCCTCGGTCTTGGTAACCTCCTGATCTGCCTGTAAATATCAAATGACCCAACAGTGACATAGGTACACCAGGAGAACAAGTTTGACAAATGTCTGTGAAGGTTTACCAATAGACAGCATTTTAAAAAGTAAAGTAAAAGAAAAGGTTAATAAAGTAAATGGTTTGAACCTGGGAGAATGGTGACATGTTTGTGGAAGTTGATCGTCCAGGTTACACTAACCTGGACAATCAACTTCCACAAACATGTCTTGCAAAGGTTAATGTTAATTTAAGGTCTACCAGCAGAAAAAGTTTAAAAAAGTAAAAAACAGTACAAAACCACTGTGTTACCATGGTCACGACCACCATCACGATAATTGTTCTCCCATCGGTCACCATGTTGTCTCCCTCTGTCCCCTCCCCCACGACCTCCACGAAAACCTTTTCAAAAAAAATTCAAAAATACCCTTAAATGTTTGACAAACATGCCACTACAAGCACATGTACTGATCAAATCTAAGTTAAATTTTATAACAGCAATAGAGGCATTCAATCCCAGATATGCACTTTCCTGGACACAAGCTGTGCTACGTGAAGTGTGGTATGACAAAAGTTCAAAGGTTTTGTGCACCCAAAAATACAAAGATTAGAAATTGACAATGGGCCTTCACTTGAAACATGAATTTCTTGTATTTCCAGGTACACAACCACGAATTTTGAATTTTGGCTGGGGTTATATGGTAGTATCAAGGTACCATCAGAGCAATTTTGATCATTTGCACTAGATCTGTGTGGTTTTGGGAAATGAGGGCAAAAGAACTGTCTTTAACAGAGAACATGCAACACCTCCCACAAAAAGGGTACAGGTTGCAACCCCCCCACCTCCCTCTGCACTGAGAGACTGTCACACAACGTGATAACCATGTTGACATATTCCTATGGTGTTTCCTTCTAATCTGTAGTTGTTCTCAGGGCAATGTTTCTTGGAAAAAAAAACTTTCTGGGCTAACAGGTTTGATAAATATCAGCAATCATTTGCTTAAATCAAGCAAGAAGAAGACAGTTTCCTACCTCCCCTTCCTCTTCCTCTATCTCCTCTGTCCTTATTTCTCCCCTCAGCCACATCCACACGTATGGTCCGATCATAATATTGCTGAAAGTATGAAATAAAACTGTTCAGGTTGTCTCTAAAATAACATTGGTAAAACCACTATATCTTGAGAAAAACTCTATAATTAGAAACCTCACTTATGGTTTACCTCAAAATTGAGAATTGTTCACTTACAGCATTGTTGTATTCCAAAGCTTCTTTCAAAGATTGTTGATCTTCAAATTCAACATAACAAAATCCTGCATATAATATCAAAGTAGACTTTTTAAGGCAAAGTCTGACATAAAGCTTTGAGCAGCCAATTATATTTAACCCTTCAACCAAATAGTTGTCCAAGACATTTCCCCAAGACAAGCAAAATATTTGTTCAGGTTCTGCCAAAGTAAAACTAAAAAATTGCTGTTTGGGGAAATAAGGTATTCTTGCCAACAATGGCCATTTTGTATATTCATTGTGGCCGACAACAGATGATTTTATTCAGACACGGAGAGGTGTCAACTTGATTAACATGAAATTTTGATTTGAAATTCTCAGCAAAACTTTTTTCTGTCTTGAAGACAGAGTAATTTGGATTGGATTTCAACTGCTTTAGACAATGCTACTGTGGCTGATTTCAACTGGTTTGTCTCTTCTACAACACACTTATGCATGTATTAATGAGTCCAAAAGGTATACAGATTGTTAGTAAACCATGTGTGAATGCTTTCTGCTATACGTTTGCTTTAATATCAGTAAATAATAACTAAAATCTGCTTAAAAATTGCTGTGTCAAGACCAAATAATGTGGTTACCTTTAAATTTATCAGTTTCTTTGTCTCTGACAAGACGGACATTTCTTATCTAAAATGTAAGAAGTGTCAACTTCATTTCAATGGAAATTAAAAAAAAAAAAAAAGCAAAAAAATTCTAAGAAAAACTCTGAGATTTCCTTTGCTGTAACTTTAAATTTATACATGCATGTTTGCACAAATACTATTAATAAGCTTGTGCTAATGTGTTTTGAATTTATGATTTGGTCACAATATTACTAACTTAAGCTGACAACAATTCCAAGCCTCTGCCCGAACAATACACCATTCTACTTCAAAAGTAACATCACTGAACTAATTATTCACTCTGGCAAACATGTCATTCACATCCATGCACGATCACTTTTATTTTTATCATGTTTTTATCCTTTATGTATCAGACCTGTCATTTTGTCTTGTTTCACAATCCGCAAGAGGATTGTTACCCTAATGTTCAAGCTACACTATCAATATTTTCGCGTTCCCTAGACCTGACTTGCTGCCAAGTGTGAAACAAGTTGCCCAAAAAGAAGTGTGACTATTATCGCATTGATCATATGGCTCTTCCTACCATAACCTTGACAACCGCAACTTGTTTCAGCTAGACGAAACGATACCATCGTTCCAACTTGTTCACCGACCTCACACCAGCTTGTTGCGAAAAAATGTTGTCACAAGCTGCGAGATATTTACGTGTGTACCACAGTACAAAGTTAGAGATGACACCCATTTAGAATTTAATAGTTCAAACCTTCTGCTTTTCAAATATATGATCAATGTCTCCTTGTACGGTACCCTGAGGCAGGCCACCAACAAATGCTGTGAATGGTGGTTCTTCTGGCAGTCGTTGTTGTCTTCCACCACCACCATGGCCGTCATGATGTCCTGCTCCTCCTCTACGATGACGACGATCCCAGTCTCCACCGCCGCCAAAAGAACCAAAATCACTGCAAACAAAAACAACCAGAAACTGCTCGGAAACACTCTCTAAATTCCGACATTAATGCTACCGTACGACACTACCTGGGTGGCCCGCCGTAGCCGTAATCATCTCTTCGACCATCTTCTCCCCAACTTGATGGGTCAGCCATGTTGGGAAAGAACAATGAACATTCGTGTAAGTGGCCTGAGCACTAGATCCATGTGTTTTACTGCGCCCGTTGTTCACAGGTCTGCTGTAGTCTGTTTCAAGTCATGCGTCCAGTGATAGCTTAAAATAAACATGGCTGAAGGAAGTCAAAGAGTTGTAGAAGGTGAGATGTATTTGATAACTATTTTTCCGTCCAAAAATGGGTTTGAGAATTATCTTTGGGTAAAGTCCTGTAAAGATCTTATCTGACTTTGGCGAAGGCGTTTCAGAATTTGGTTGTTAGCCCTAATTTGTAGATTGTACTGCGTGTTGGAACATGCACTAAGTTTTGTTTATTTATGTTTTTTTTTTGCACTGTTTTTCTGCAGGAACAGAAGCAGCAAGAGTCAGATTTCAAGTGGAACTTGAATTTGTCCAATGTTTAGCTAATCCACATTATTTAAACTGTAAGTTTAAGAATTGTTTTCCATAACCTTTGAACACTCAGTTTTCAGCATGACAAAAGAACTTACGGGAACCGTTTAAAGTTTGGACACTGATTTAAATAGCTTTGTGAGAAGTTGGGGTTCTGGTTCGTTACGTACTCTACGCCAGGGAGAAAACTGCCATGTAGGATTGCACCAACACCACTCTTTATCCCATCCTACAAACTCCTCAGGGAAAACGAACCTGACAAGCTCCTGACATAGTTTGGACAATTTACAGCCAATAAGACGGTAAATCTAGCTGGGCATGGAATTTACTTCAATTTTTGCATTAAAATTTTGAAAGTTAGAGTTAGAATAGCTGTGGAGAAAGGTATGATTTTGGGATATTTCTAAAGGATTACCTGGCAATGTATTGTTCTCTTTGACTTTCAGAAGGAGACTTTTGAAATTGAAGTTCATAAAGATATTTATGGTTTGACTGCCAGGACTGACTACTATGAAATTGTCAGTTACAGCACACATAAGCTTAATAATGAGTTTACAGAGAGTAAAGTCCAGCTGGTCACCCTTGAGGGCCACTGACATGTCCCAAGGGAATTAAAGGGCACTAATTTTTAATGAATTTCTCATATTTCAAAGGAATGACTCCTGTTTATAAAAGACCTTATTTTTTTTCAGTTCTAGCACAACGAGGCTATTTCAAAGATTCTTCATTTGTGAACTACCTAAAGTATCTATTATACTGGAAGAAACCAGAATATTCAAGATTCCTTAAGTAAGTGTTAATACCTATGAATAAGTGTCAAACTTACTGTACTTTAGCTGTGTTTATGATAAACTGACAGTAATAAAATTAGAAGACAAGAACTGATTTTGAACTTAATCCAGGAACCAACTGGAATTCAGCTTACTATAAAATTGATCCTCTATTAATCACCCCTCTCTTATAAGCCCCACTCTCTTTTAAATCCCCTCCCCTTTTCACTCACCACCAAAAAAATGAGCAACAGACAGTATTATTAGTGTATTTTTACTATACCAATCTGGTCACAACTTCACATGTAGTGCTCTTGCTGTAGTTCCTGATGTAGTATAGATATCATGTTTGAGAAAGCAGTATAGCCACTCAGAGCCACAAGTCTGTCCTCTAGAATTCTCAATCTGAATGGTAAATATTCCAAGCTACAACCTTCAGGAGATAAAATTTACACAGTCTGAATGACAGTTTGATGGGCAAATGTTCAACTAATTTTTGATTTTGACAACTATTAACCTTCAGGCACCTGGCAAAACTAAATAAGCCCTCCCTCTCTGTAAACCCTTTCCACTCTGTACCTGACTTTTTAGTTTTACTCTGGCTTATGCAAGACAATTTTTCTTGTCAAAGGGAGATGTCTTAGACAAGATAGGGTTGAGCCCCCCATCTCTATCAAGCCCCTCCTCAAACAGACTTGAAAAAAAAATAAGCTCCGTAGGGAAGTTTAATAGAGGATTTACAGTACTGTTGATGATTAAGTAACAGTTACACTAATGTATCAGTGGCTAAATTGGTAAAGCAAACATGCAATAAATTAAAGATGCATGTTGTTTTGTATTTTTTAGATACCCACAGTGTCTGTTCTTCTTGGACCTTCTTCAATATGAGCATTTCAGAAGAGAACTGGTTAACGTTCCATGTGCCAAGTTTATTGATGAGCAGCAATTACTTCACTGGCAATATTACTCCAGCAAAAGAAGAAAAGTCAGTCTTCCTTCAGTGAACCAAGAGCTAGCATCTTAATCCTGGCAAGGTTTATGTAACCAAACTTTAAAAAGACATTCAACAGAACATGTATGTATGAATGAATGAATGAATGTCATAAACATAAGGAGGGATATACAAGAGGGTTTGTAGGGTCCAGCTGTTGCTAATGCATGATTGTAATTTCAAAATGATAATCCATTTTATTAACGCTTTAAAAGAAGTTATGATGAAAGATTGGCACACTTTCCTTTTCTTTGTAGTATATAAGGAGTTCTAAGTACATTTTCAGGTCTCACTTTGATGAACTGATGCAGTACAAAATTGTGTGGCATTAGCCAGAAAAAGTCAAGTCAAAGGGTTAACCAGATGAGGTAGGTTGTGATTTGAACCTGTTACTGCTGGCATTTTCCATTTGGTGGGTAAGATTGACTGGTATTGGCCAGAACATGAACAAAAGCAGTAATAGTTGACTTTTGCCATCAAGAGATTAACAGCAATGAAAGGCAAACACAAAAATAGACATTCTGATACAGGGCTTTTGCTTGAGATGGTAGTTTACCAACTTTATTTAAATTCTACATTGTAAAGTTTTGAAATAGTAATGGTCCATGTACAAACTAATAAACTGTTTAAGTTTAGATACTATTTATTAAAGTGTTGCTGTTTATTTCTGTTCAAGCTATGTTAACTTCACTTATGGGAAAACTTTGAGCTCCAGGCACTCTGACCATTGAACCCCTAGCAGTCAGGTGGCAGAGCGAAGTTAATTACAGTATTTAAACCTGGAACAAGCCAACTGGCAATGACTTGCTGGAGTACAAGGCTTGAGAAAGCTTGTGCAGCAAGAAACAAACAGCAACATTTAAGGGCTTGTTTACATGAAGATAGGGTAACTCTTCTAGGAGGGTTACGTTAGTCTATTGTCTTTCTGCATTTTGTTTACCTACATGAGCACTAGAACAACCTTACCAGCTTGCTAGGGTAACCCTTCCAGATGGGTCATGTTTCAGGGTAAAAGCATGCAAAATATAATCTACTGTATTTATGCTAATAGCTTCATGTGTGTGTGTACCAGGAAAAGTCCACCAAAGATTTCAGGTAAACAATGTAATGAATCAAGAGAGAACTGCCTCAGCATCAAATATTTCTGCACAGTCAGGAAACAAAGAAATGATTTCTACAACAAAGACAAAACCTTGGTGACCATGCAGAGATAAGGTGACCCCCTGCTAGAAAGGTTGCCGTCCTTCATGTAAACAGGCCCTAACCAGCAATTTCTTAAATAAATGCTTTTTATTTAATACAATGACATTCTTGACACATTGTGGCTGCTGAAATTTTTTATGCCAATGAGAAGTTTTCTCCTAAACATTTCAACATAAACATTTCATATGTACATAATAATCAACATTAAAATCTTCTGTTGAAGAATATAAATCCAATTTTAACAGATCAATAAATTGCTTTGGTACTGGACTCTATTAGACAACAAATTAATTCAGGTCTTCAATAAATTTTAATGAATAAAACATTAACTGTTATCTTGCTGTAATTTAGAGCTAAGTATTGCAAAGTCTCATTGTGGTAATGTACAACTGGCACAATGGAGATAACTCCTGTTTTCCTGTAAGCAGTTTTGCATGCCTTTCAATACTGTCCACATGTTGAGAAAGGTTTTTCCAACACTGTAAATCAGCATTGCAATTCTTGCAGAATTTCTCATAATTTCTGCAGGTGCTAAAAGGCAACATTTTTTCCTTTACATACATTTGTAGAAGTTGTGAGACCAGAAACAGGTATTCCTGGCAGTCATCCATTGAAACAAGTTTATTGCACTCTCTGTTCATAACCTTATCATATTCTTCTGCTAGAGGTTGTAGATGTTTCATTGGCTGTAAAAGCAGTTCCTTATCCTTCTTCAGTTTGTTCATCTCTAACTTGAGAAAGTCAGCCATTTTTTTGGTTTCAGCAAGATCAAGTGCTGTCTTCCCAGCTGATGTTTTTGCTTCTAATAATCTTGCCCCTGGAGAGAGAGAGAGAGTGTATTTAATTGTGGTGATGTGGTAGAATTTTGACATATTTATCCCTATTGAATGCATGTTTTCAAAAGGGGTAAGCATTGCTAGTAAAGGGTTTTGACATGTTCTTCAACAAGCTTGGAGTGCTTAATAATTAGGTGTGAGTAATTGGTAGTGAGAAATTAGAATTTCGTTTCTAATATTGCCAAAACATTGGTGTTTTACTTGGCAAGCCATCCAAAACAGTCAGTGCATCATTGACCTAGTGCATGGGAATGTTCATTTCTACCTCACCTTCACAAATTTCCATGTAAAATCTTCTCCCTCCTATTCAAAATTTCCATCTCACTTTCAACTGTGTATTTTTAATCTTTTCAACTTACCACCTGCTTCAACCAGCAATTTTACAACCGGTAAATGGTGATTGCCAACTGCATCATGAAGCACAGTTGTTCCATCAGGAGGTGATGCCAATAAGTTCACTTTATTTGTCCTGTCTATATTAACCAGAAAGAGAAAATCCTCATTATCTCACTGCCTTTGCATTGTGCTTGCAGCATTGCCCTTGGAAATACTTAAGTATCAGTGGAAACAGACAGTTTGCATTAATAATTTAACTAGCAAGATACCTTAAAAATTTTTCTGGCTGTTATGTTAAACACCCTCTCTGAACTTTAAACCTTCAACCCATTAATACTCATTACTCAAAATGGGATTTTAAAAAACTTTTCAAGTTTGTTTTTTTTTCATTCAGTGTCAGTTTGTTGTGTTGCAACAAACTACAGTCTAAAATCTCATTTAGTTTTTTAGTTGTTTTTGTATTTGGCAAAAAAATATCTAATACAAAGAGATTTTTAAATGTTTTTTAAAACTGAGTGTGTTAGTCAACCTCTGATTCTGAAGCAGTATGAAAACTTTGCAATCATGATTTTCTTTCTAAACTCATCTCACCATGGTACTGGAGTATTTTCTCAACACACTGAAGATGGCCATGGTTACAAGCCTCATGTAGTGCAGTCCATCCAGCATTATCTGCAACGTTAACATCAACATTCATGCTCAAAATTTCTTCAACCTTAAGCACATCATTACGGATGCATGCTGCATGTAAAGGTGTTTCTCCTATAAACAAAATGCAAATAAATCCATCAGCTGCCTGAAATAGAATCTAACCAAATATATCAAGCTAAAAGAACTTCTGATTTGTAATGCAGCTGAAGGGTCTTATGATACTTAATTTAAAAGGCTGCTCCTTTACCTTTGGCATTTTTTCTGTAAGTAGCTTTGGGATTGGCAAACCTGCTCACCAGTTTGTCACCTTGGAGGTTAATTCTAGGTGAAAGTTAAAACTGAAATATTAGGCCTAGGATAAATGATTTGAGGGACAGAACCAATGGTCACAAGCAGAGCATTTCAAAAGAAGAACACAATGTTTTCTTTCACAAATTTGGGTTCTGTTGTAAAATTAACATTCCTGTGATGCTCAAGGGGTTGTCAAATCTGAGCAGTATGCAGCACAAAATAAAGAGCTAACATTCCTTACATTTTATAAATCAGAAAAGTTACAAATTACTGGATTACTCATACACCATAATTATGTTACTTGATATAATTGTGTGATTTCTTAAAAGCAAAAGATCACAGTTACTGTAAAAATATAATTGCAAGTAATCAATCGTGACTAAATTACAACACAATACTGTAGGTAACAAATACACACTGCAACAGAAAAATGAAGAAATCAGGGAACAAAGTAAATCTTGCTTTCCTACCTTGAAGTTTTATTAATTGCAAATCTTTGCTTTGTATCCTTACATTTCTTGGACTTCCCATTTTGAACGGCCATGGTTTTTGGAAGGAGGAAGAAATAACAAGATGTCTAAAAAGGTTTAATATTGTTAATTGCTGGTTATTGTTTACACCATACTCAATCCATATGACTTTGTGCAAAGTTTACAGTTTTTAACCCATATTTCTGTAAAAAAATTCAACACCATCTTGATTCTCAATCAAGCAGAAGATTTCATCAACAGTTACACCTGATCAGATATGAGTATTCTGGCTGTGGCCTGAAAGAACTTTTTGCAACTTACAATTTTCTGTAATGACAGTATCTTGTCAACAAGCGGTTTGTACTCTCGGGGGATCAATGATTTGTCAAAATTCCCCAGAATAAATTCAGCTATTCTCATTTTCAGCCAAGAGGAGTGACAACTTTGAAGCAGTAGCTTTGTAGCTTCACCATGACTGTCTTTTGACATCACCATGGACAGGTGTTGGGCGAGAAACTCACAACAGTCTTGTCCAGTTTGATCATCACGTTTCTTTAAAGTAACAGCCAATGACAACATGTCTAAAAGCATCTGACAAACTACCAACTGAAAAGTTAAAAATGTAACTGTTTAACCACTGTACAAGAAAAACAAGAGATCTTAATATTTATACTGACATAGAAGTGCAAGGATCAATGTAAACACCTGTACAATAAGGATAAACTTGGAAAAACTTCAAAAAGGGTATTTCCTCATACCTTGAAACTGTCATGGAGAGCTAATTTGACACACTTGTAGCAAAGTATTACAAATTCTTTTACTACAATTCTGGTTTCACATGTAGCTGTTCCATGTGGCCACAGAATACCAAGGATCATTGGTGTTTGGGGCTGCTTAGTTGTGTTAGCATCTTGCTTGAACAAGTTGTCAAGAAACTGCAATAGTAAATCTGCATTGTCTTGTATTCTGCAATTTTTATTTAAGGAAATGAGGACAGCAAATTCTCAACACATTTAAAATTGATACTGATTTTGTGACAAAAAGCTTGAGAACTTGGCTCTTTATTACCTGTTTGTCTCTTCATTCTGGCTTGAAATTCCTTCCAAGGAACATCTGAAAAGTGTGAAAATAACCAATGTTTAATTTCAAGCTGATCATTTTACACTTTGTTGAGAGGCCACAAATTATGGATGCTTACTGTTCAGAGTATTCATGTCTTGTCACACAAAAAACATAGCATTTGAAAGAAAGCTTGATGTCTTTTAGGGTTTTTTAGGGTAAATTTTTGCTCCATTAAAATTTATTTGCCACCCCCTCAGAAGTTTCATGGTCTTAAATTTCAAGACAGCAGATATACTTATAATAGCATACATACAGTATGCAATATCACAATATTACAGATTTTGTAAACTATCTGTGTTACCTGTTAAAAAGTACAGTGTTGCATCAGCAGAGTTGAACAATTTTATTTCAGAATCATCCTCAGGGTATTATGAAATGATAACTTCACAATTAACCTACACTGCCGAAGTCAACTGAAAAATGTTGACTCGAGCAGGATTTGAACTCGCACCTTTGGGACACTGGTCTGCCACTCTACCTGTTGAGCTATGGAGTCCACAGGGATTGGAGGAGAGTTTTTTATCCAATTTAAGTGCACTAAAATATTCTTGCGACAACTTTTTTCAGTTGACTTCAGCAGTGTAGGTTAATTGTGAAGTTTCGTTTTAGAGTTGAACAATGTGTTTGAAAATCCAGTACAGTCAGGGACTTGCTGAAATTCAAAAGTTTCGGCAGTACCATCATCCCTCATTTAACCTGTTCATGGGTTAATGGTCTCAGAGCATTATAACAGTGTAGGTGACCATGTATGTTGACAGGAACAATTTATTTACCTAATTTATTTACCAATCTATTTACTAATTTATTTAATTTAATTTATTTACCAATCTATTTACTGTCATGTTATGTTTTACCTGATTATTTTGCTGATAAACTTCCATGGTAAAAAACCTTTGCCATCTGTTTCACAATTTCCTCTTGGTTCTTCCAAAGCTTTTAAGTATAGGCTTTGGCAAGTAGCTGGAGGATGAAGTGAAAGAATTTCTTGCAAGAGATGATAGGTCTGCACTGCTTGCTGTTTGGAAGGAGAATTCTAGAATGACAGAAGAAAATAACTGCTGAAAGGATGGGCATGAATCCAGCCTTGATATTAAACCTCATGATTTATGTTGTAAATGTACAAACATCTACACAGATGGACAAATGTTGAGAAAATGGACACATTACAAACCTGCAGCAAACCTTTACAAATTTTAGTCGAGCAACTTCCAAAGAGCCCATTTAGAATTGGTTAATATGCACTAACAAGGAACATGTACCTATTATGTGCCAACAATACAGATGATGAAAATATGACTTTTTTTGCATACCAAACAGTGATTTGCCTACCTCAAGTAGTTAACACCAGCCAAAGGCCTGTGGGTTATTTCCCCATAATACTCACCAATAGAAACTCATTCATGAGCATTTGGAGATGCTCAGGCAAAGGGACATGTCTTGAGGATAAACTTGATGAGATTGTGTTGAGTGCCAGAAAGATATATCCTTCCTCCACACATGATTCAACAATGTTTGAAGTGTAAGTGGGAAATACCAGAGAGTTGCTCTTTGTCTGCAAAGAGAAAAATTGGAAAATGATGGATACAAGAAAGTAGAGTTTTTAAAGGATGAAGGGTTCTAGAAAAGATCCTCTTTTCATCAGCAATGAAATTTCAATTGGGCGAGTAAAGAGAGATTCACTTGCATCATCACTTGTCACAATCATAGGCAGCCAACCTCTTCATTATATGAATATTTAAACAGTTGGTGCATCTGATACCATTCAGAAAGACATCACAATGTCAATTTGTTACAATATAAAAGTACCAAAATGTTCCTAAGTATGAACTGACATCTAGGCACAACATGAGCCATTCTAAGTGAGAAAACCAAATAAAAAATGACAAAAACGAAGATAGTGTCATGTCAAATTTACAGCTGAGGATTAAACGTTTTAAATTTTCATTTCTTTTGTTCCTTTACTGGGCTACAAGTGATTTATGTAATATACATAAAGTAAGAAACTGTTTAGTCTCTTGTGGCATTGTAAAAATATGCAGGGCTCTTAAATATTACCAGCATTTTCAATTGGTACTCATATCTTTTATTACGTGAAGTTTGTAGTTTGTTAGCAAGATAATTATGGGTAAAAAGCTCAGCCAGTTGCACCATTACATTGTGGATTACCAGTAATATTAAATGGCTACTAACATTCTTGTTTGCCTTTCGTGCTGCATAACTTTTACAATGAGGAAATAATTCATTCTGTGAAGAAAAAATAATGAAGGCTTAATTATTTTACAAAACGTGAAGTTTTACACTTTATTTTTGCTTAACCCATCAAGAGGCAAAGGCACACTTTATAATTTTACTCTGGCTAATGCCAGACAATTTTACTCAACAAGGGGAAGAGCCCTACTCCTCAATGAGTTACGTTACTGGTATACACTGCAGGCAAAATGGTAATTTCTTTAAACTAGCAATTTTAAAACTAGAATTTTATACTGACAGTGACAAATATTTACCTGTGTTTTCTGCCTTTTTGCCATGCATAGGTCACAGTCTGATCTTTGTCGTTTGGTTCCTTTCCTCACCGATGGCTTTCTCATAGTTTCTGGTACAGAGGTACCATCTAAACCATTCTCTTTACCTGGTAGAACACCCCTGACTGTCTTTTTGGTGGTGGATTTAATGGGAATTTTAACTGTATTCATTACATTTTTATTCCAATCTTTCATGGTAAAGCCATTCATTGCTTCTTCTTTTGCCACCTGTTTACAACAATGTCAAAAAGATATAATTGCATTACTGTGTTCATATCAACAGTGATAAGTTGGATGTTAATATGGATGGATAGAGAAGGCCATTACAAATCCTTAGGAAGAACATATTTTTCTGGACAATCCTTAAACCCACCTGAATGATATATTCTGGAATGTAATCTGGAGGCAAGCAAGGAATTCCACGAGTTTCAAAACACAGCACTTCACATTTCAAATCAGAGTCAACAAAAACATGTGTTACTCCTTTTGTCAGATCTGTGCTTTCAAACGGAACCTTTTTCCTCAGGATTGTGGCAGATCCAGCTTGTAATAACCTATCAATAGACAAAGCAGAAGGTCAAGAAGCCACTAACAACCATGGACTGCAGCGAAACTCTGGAATATGACAGCTGGCATGCCTGTAGAAAAGCCTCCTAGGTGTGCTGAACCAAGACAAAATTTTTCTTGACCAAACTGAAAAATCCAGCTCATCAACCCTAACCCCCCACCAGGGGCTCTTCCCCTGGGCCCCAGGCCTTGGCCAGTGCCTGATCCAAACTGAAATTTATACTTGCCAAGATGAAAATTTTCTTTTTCTACAGGCATGACAGCTGGGTAAATTAGATCCAAGAGCAATAAAATCATGTGGAATTTGATGCCAAATAACCATGCATAGGGAAAGGGATTTTATACCAAATAGTCAGAGAAAAAGTCAACCTGTTTGTTTATAGCAAGTGTGCAGACACCAATTTTACAATCAAAGGATAGAAAATTAGTCATTTGCAGACACTGTCAAGCCTAACAGTTGCTGGGATTAGAATCTTCACTTGGGTTATCATCCAAAAACTGGGGAAATGGGATGAGGCAAGGTTTTATGACTTGATGCAGCTAGTAATAGACATCAAAATATTCAAAAGTTATTGTGTAATGAACTATGGTAGTAGGATTTGCACTTCTTGTGTTGTTTTTGAATATTAAACCATTCAGGAGAATGATCACTGATTACATTCAGAGAATTTTGATTCAGAGTAACACACTAGATTCCGAAACCTTTCATAAGCCTTCTTCATTTTGCTATCTTGTACATGAACAATTGCATTCCAATTCTTAAATCCCCCTTCCTTGTTCTTCAATGCCATCCTCCACTTCTTTGGTGCATCATAAAGTCGAGCTAAGGAACTGCACGGTTGCAGGACTTCTGATCCCCACTCATATTCTTCCTCATTAAGCCATTTGCCTTGCTTAAAGCTGTCTTCAATGAACTCTTTCCTCAGAACCCACCGTCCTTTTTGAAAACAAAATGAGAGCACTAATTTTTGTTATGAGTCATTATTATCAATTGTTGTAGATCATTCTTCAAATCACTGTTTGTTTGTTTTTTTTTTAAATGTTTTGCTCACAACTCCAGCTGACAATACAGAATATCACTGATTGCTAACCATGTTAACTAACATGGTCCTGAAACTAAATCTGGCTGTAACTAAACTATACTCCCAGTCCACTTTGCTACTGCATCGAATAATCCATAAATTGTCTGAAATTAAAATTATCTGGTGTATTTAAGTCAACAACTACTTCTGAAATATCCCACCTGAGACGCATCCACCAAGATATTTTTCACCACGGTTTGGTTTCCCACAAACCACGTGAGTTACTTGTTTTGCAAAAACCTATAGAACGCCAATCCGCAGTTTATTCCAAGGAAAATCGGGTGCCACAGTTTAATACTACAGCAAAACTTTACCAAATGCATAACAAGTAAGCTTATTCGTTGAGTCAATGTTATACTATTGCACTGTGAGCTGGAACACGAGTCCGCCACACACAAATTGCAGTATCTTAATCATAATGTTGGAACGCCTAACGCAAACCTGTTGGTCAAGGAAGGTTCCTCCAAGCTGTTTAATGTAAATCCCTAGACGTTGTTTCTCTTCTGGGGACAGTGAAGTAAGTTGAAACCGTTTTCTTTTCGATGTCAACATCGACTCCTCCATTGCAAAACAGACTTGCTGGGGAAAGTGGCAAAATTGAACTTAGCGCTAAAAATCCGCTGAGCAATCACGGCTCGGCTCGAACTGAGCGAAAATTATTGCGAATATGGAAAGTGGAGAAGTCAACAAACTGAAAAAACTTCAAAGAACTTCTGAAAAAATTCACCTCCGACCAAAGTTAAATGTTTAGAGGTCATTATATTGGGTAACTGGTCAGATTGTCAATTCCATTCATTATGTTTTAATTATCACTTTCACCTGGCTCACCCTATTTTACCCGTCATTTTTGGCCATTGTTATTCGACGGTAACATCGTCTTTCACGCCGCCAAAGATAAGGGATGATGTGATGGCAGATGTTCATAAACACGAAATTAGAACGCGTCTTATCTTAAAAGACTGCGTGCAACAAAAATATCTTCTCGTTAAAGAAGAAACTAGCGGAGCATGGGCGTTTCCAGCTGATGTCGTACGGAAAGGCAACTCAATTGCAGAAACAGCTCAAAATCTTTTTAACAAGGCACGTTTTAGCATCGGAGAATGACAACTTTCACTTTCAAGTTGCATATCTTGCGTTCTCCAAACTTGGTTGAATCCTTCCATAATATAACTTACTAATTTCTCGTCCTACTGTGTTACCTCTGCGATAATTCATCTTTGATTTCCAATGCATTTGTTTTGAGTTTAGTCAGCAGATGAACACATCTGTGGTGGGTATTTCATTCGTAACATACATGTTTGTAATCAACTTTCGGTTTTGATTTCTGAACAAATAACGCGTTTGCAAAGTGTACATGGTTAAATCTATTTGTAGACATTTAAAAAAGTACAATTTCCTTTCATTTTATTAGTTATAATTGTAATTTGTTAATGCAGGCGCTTGGCAATTGTTTTCAAACAACGGCGCAAATTGTGCTAAGGTGTACCAAAGTAACTTGCAGAGAGTGCAGAAGGTTGCCTAAATTCCCTAAAACTGTACAGTTTTCGTTATATTTGCCAAGAAACGAGCGGGTGCAAGAAAGATTACTGAAATTGCACCAGGGATAAATCCCCCACTAGAGTTCATGCTTTACAGGCTGATATTAGGGGTGAATGATTTGCAGTAAAACAACACCTCTGTGTCAGAGATATTTTAGTTTTTCAGGATAAAAAAGTTTGGTGAAGAACTACTAATGTAGACTTATGTTTTATCCAGGTTTTTGGAGTATCAACTTTTGTTGTCCTAAAAAGACTTCTTTTGATTCGTCATTTAATCCAACCTGTGGCTGCTGTAGAGTTTGTTTATCTTGCTCATATAGAAGATAGTAGCCAATTGAATGTCCAGGAAATAACAGCCAAGTCAACCTGCTCAAGTGATGTGTCATTTTGGTGGTCCTCTGTGAATGATCTAAAGGGTCTTACACATGTTTCTGAAGTTGAAGTAAGGGCAATTGTCAATGTAATTGACCAAGGTTAGTTGGCTGTGATTAGTACTTCTGAATATTATTTTTATTGTATGAGAAATATGACTTTGAATTTTTTATGATGCTTTATTTTAATTGACTTTTTGAAAGTGTGCTCAAAATGCTGGAAGTTAATATTAGTTTATTTGTGTTATTGAAATTCATTCCCCTAACTTGCTTCCTGCTGTTGTAGATAACATTGGAAGTCCTCTTTCCATACTTAATGAACAGGATGTTAATTTAAGGTGAGAATATATTGGAATTGTATGACCATATTTTTGTTTTCTTTAATGAATTTAAAGAACAATTAGGAAGTTGCTTTTAAATGTCTTTTTGCCATTTGTTCTACAGGGAAAAGAATAGATGTGCTGATGACATCCTTTGCAAAAAGAATGACTTTCTGCCTTTGGATGAAACCTTCAATGGCTCCTTTGATAGTTTGTTGGTTGCAGCGAAATTTGGAGAAGCAGGTATTAGAAGTGAGCATTTTTAGTTTTAATGTAGTACAGTGAGGTGATGCAATGGAGTATGTGGTGTATCTAGGTGCTAAAAGTTGCTTACATGTACTGTAAGTTACTTAAGGATTGGTAAATACAATTAGATAGTATGTCATTAAGGAAATATGACAAACATGTAGCATAATAATATTGGTATGCAAGATGCTAATTTTTAAAGTTGTTTTCTTACACTTCTTAAATTGTCAGCTGGGAAAGTTTTTTTTGTGGTAAAGTAAATAATGGCACAAGGTGTCGTGGTTTGAAGTGTGATTAGGCATGATATGTTATGCCAATAAATGTTATGTGGTTGGATCACAGGAGACTGACCATATTCCAGTTCAATGAGAACTCCCACAAATCAAATAATATGCGTTGTAATAATGCTAATTTCTTTTATTATTCCATCTAAAATTAAATATAAATGTAAACTTAAAACGATATGATATTCTGGTGTAAATACTCAGTCAGTCATTCAATATAACGATTTCTTACGTACTTCTGTGACGGGTGTCCTCGTTCACTCAAAATAACTCCACGTGTTTTGCAATTTGTCCTGTATGCCTTCTCCGCTTGTTCTTTGTAGGTAAAAACAAAGTGAAACCTGATATCTGATACACTATATAGCCTTAACTAACAATCATTATTAATATTTAACTAATCTTATGTTTGTTGCACCAATGATCGTCCAGGATAAATTTGACAACAAAACATTGGTTGCGTATGGTATGGTATTGTTTGTTACAGCATGACATGGTGTGGATATTAGGCATGGTATGGTTGGTTATAGTACCTGCATGATATACTATTGGTAAGATATAGTATTGTGTAATTCAATCTTGTTGTGGTATGGTGCATTAGTCTAAAGTGGTGTTGTGTGGTTTGTTGTGCTATGCTGTGCTGTGCTGTAGTAAATATAATTATAATATATTTTGTGTGTATAATGTATGAAATGTTGTCTATTTTCAGAGAAAAAAGTGGTGGATGACTTGTTTGAAAAACTTTCTGGGTCATCAAAAGACAGGATAAGTTCAAGTTTGTTTGGAAAGCTGATGGCTGAGCTATTATCAAGTCCAGAACCTTTGATCATGAAAAACTTTTTCAGGTGTGTTTAATGTCAAACTATTTTTCAACTTTATTTGCTCAAAATTGATGAGGTCAAGAAAAGAGTAGTAGAGGGTTTATCAAAAGTGAATTAGGAGGTGATTTTAGAGGGGAATTTCTGGTATATTTTGCTGCCCAGCAGACATCTTCAAAAAACTGACACCAGAGGAAGGTTTAGCTGATCTGGCCAAGAACAGGCCAACCTAAAAATTTGTACCATAGACCTTTACCTAACTTGTTTATTTTTGTCATTTTGATACTTCAGGGCATTTGATATTGAAGGCAAAAATTATCTGAATAGCAATGATGTTTTGCATGGATTAGCAGCCATGGATCCAAGAACAACTCACGGTGATACACCAGCAGAGTTACGCTGCAGATACATCTTTAAATACTACAATGAAAGTGAAACTGGGTACCTGAATCTTGATGAATTCAAGTAAGTATTCACTAAATCCTTATGTCTGTATTTTGTTTGAAGGCAATGGAAACTTGCTTTCTATTGTGCATTACATTTTAGGTGAGACTGTGGCAGAGTGGTTGTAATGATATGATTTGCTGTGATATGTGTCGGAAATGTGGGAGCTTGGTGATATTTTGAATAATACACAAACATTTTACAAACTCTGACCTATTATAAAAATGATTTCTGAGCCCTGTCTGCAGCTGGGGATTGAGCTCACAAATTGTTTTTCTGAGGTTAGAGCTTGACAAATGTTTGTCTATCATTGAAGATATCTTCAAGCTCCCACATTTCTAACATATATTGCAACAAATTATGTCACTGCAACCACTCTGCCACAGTCTCACCCCTATAAAAATATAATTCTAAGGTGGTTGCAGTATGTTTGTAATTGTTGGCTCACAGGTATAAGTATTGGGACTATTACTTTGGGATAACTGGTGTTCAAACAGCTATTTTTGTTCCTATTAAATGTTTTAGACGAATGGTACAAGATATTTACAAAGTGAGAGGTGAAATTATATCAGATGAGCTTCTGGAAGTGAAGGCAAAGGAACAAATCAAGTTAGTTAGTATTCTAATAATTCTTGTAACTTATACCTACAAAATCTCGTTCTCTTTTAGCCAAAGAGAACTCCACGATAAGAGAAACCAGAGAACCCTGCCATTTATAACACACTTTTCGAAATTAATCCTTTGTCAAAGATTTTGTTTTGCTTTAGGCTTTTTGGAGAAGATTTAGGCGATAAACTGCCTTTGAAAGAATTCCTGAATGGAGTCGGACAGCTTAAATTTCGTGGAACATCACTGTTGTTTCGGCTTCCTCGTCCTCTTTGTGACATCGTGGTGGACAGTGACTCGAAGTGCTCTGAAGCACGTTCTCAAACGACGAGCAGAAGGTGATTTACACTTTTCAAATCATTTAGCTTTAATCACAACTGTGATTGTGAATGCTTTCTACGTCAAAACTTATTACGGTCATCTTTGTAATGTTTGCCCGCGAGACAATTTTTTTTTATCGACAACTTTTTTAGAAAGCTCCTTAAAAGAAAAGCAAAACAACTTGACGAGGATGGATTATACGATGAAAATATGAATGTGGACGAACCGAAAGTGACACCTCGCCAATCTCCAAGGTTGAAATCCTTTCATTAATTTTTCTTTTATTTTCGTCTTTACATCAAGTAGTCTTGTGATCGTTAACTAAGATTTTTACCTTCCTTGACTCTTTCACTGCGAGAACTCTACCCTTGACGAATAAAATCGTCGGTCAATTGGCCAGAATAAGGTAATAGAAGTCTTATGTCGCCAGAAAAGAGTTAAGACCGATTAGTTTTCCCTCAGAGATGTTTTAATTTTGATGTACTACGATATAATTCGAGAAAATTTGGCGATAAAAACGTAATCCAAATTAAACCTTTTGAAATCGTGCCAATTTGTTTTTGCGTTAACGCGGAAAACTATATTCCTTTTAAATACACTTGTAGTATGATTACTTTACTATTTTTTTTATTAAAAAAAATAAAGATTTCTTAAAATTAAAAAATAAAACTTTAATTAAAATTACGTGATTTGATGTGAAGAATGTACTCTGTGATCGTGCGCACGAACAAACTATCGAATATGACATTTTATTCTTTGCCATATAAAAACTGGCGCGCCAGTGTTTCAGCAAACGCATCTGTCACATAAAATTAGGGCAAATTTTGTCATGTATACGAGCAGATAAAAATGGTCACTGAAAAACTTGCCACAGAAAATGTGCCCGTGTGGACTAGGCTGTAGTCCATGGTCGTTCCGACTAGGTATGTACAGGTTTATTTGTGTAGTTTACAAAAGTCAAATTTTTGGAAACCCAGAAAAGATATAACAACAGAACAAAAACCTGGATTTCTCACTTTTAACTCCTGCGACCACTTAACTCCCAAGCTATTATTTTTTGTTCTTCATTTCTCTTGATTGTAGTTCCAATGTCTCTTACGAGTTGGCTACTCATGTCGTCAAAGTTCGTCGTAGCGGAACTCTAACAAATGTCAGTCAGCTATGGGATATGACTGGAGCTGGTGTTTTCACTAAGTCAGTACAAGATCAACTGGCAAACGACAGGTTCAAGTTTACTCGTATGTCTTCGGTGAATTCTTTCAACGAGGTAAGTGCAGAAGTGGGAGTGTCATTTCACATTTGACAAGACAAATGGCGGCACAGGGCAGTTGTCAGTTCCCTTTTGGTTTGAGGTAGCCTGCCCCGCAGACTGTCCGGCGCTGACAAGTTTGAGGAGGCTTTGTGAGATCTCTGTAGGGGAGGTAAACAAACAACGAAATATTATCAAACACTAAATTCAAAGCCCTCCTTTACCGCGTAAGCCCAATATCATCTGGAAATGTCGAATTGAAGTGTGAGTTGAAACAGAACGCTTTGTGAAACTACTTTTGTTAAAATGAAAAACGAACGACGAAGTGAAAAAAAACAAATACAAATTCTAATTCCTATTCGTCACTGTAAACTGCCATGGTTTTTTGGCCAATGAACAAATTTTAATATTCTGAATAAGTTGTTTTCCGGCTGTGCTAATATCCAGTTTCCTGTACACATGTTGTTTTCGTCCAAACTAGAATGATAACAATATATTGACGTTTTTCCTTCTCCGACCCAGCTTTTTATTGACTAATCACGTGCAAAATATGCACTGTTGGTATGCAGTTCTTACGTAAAATATCATACACTAGGAGGTTTGTTTGATCGGATTACTGAACACCGAGAAGTAAGTTGAAGAAATATGTGATAGCCGAAGTATTTAGAAATCAGATCAGACACGTTCAAGTGCATGATACGGCTTTTCGAAAGGAGTCTGTATTTAAGGAGAAAATCGGATTTGAATTTGTCGCAGTTTTATGCTAATTATTATCACAATTCCAAACTATGTTTTTGGAACTGATTCCCTTTTGTGTTTTCATCAAGAGTTAGTGCTATTAATGCAATTTTTCGACCCAGTTCTCTGTGTTTTAGGAGGCAGAAGACACGCGTATTATTTACCACATCTCAGATTACCTGAGAGTTCCAATATATTACGTAATCATCATGTAATGTGTTTGCCATTGATCCATACGTTCAAGCATTATTTAATTGCTGATGAAACTGCAGGCATATGAACATGAAAACGTATGAATGACTTATGAAGACTTATGAAGACTTATGAAAGATGAATTAAATAACCTAACGAATGTCTTTCATGTCAGTATCCTGGTTAGTCCATGTTCTGATATTCTCATCTTGAGATGGCGAACAACATCATACTCGATGTAACTGTCTGACATTTATCAGCTAAAAGAGAATGGTGCCAAGGTATCAAATTTACCATGAGAAGATGGTCTTAGCGTTAGGCAGTGGATATTTAACCATCGACGAGAACTCACCAACTCCCTCTCTTTTATCGTGGGTCTTCTTATTTAACATAAAAAACTGAGTGAAAAACAGCCCTAATTCTCATCAAAACTTTGATGCCAAACATGAACCTTAGGGCTACCAAGAAAAAGCTCGTGAAACCAGAGAGAGAAGATTGAGTTAGGAGAAGTAAAATCATGCTTTGACCAACAGTCGGATCAGAACACGTGAGTCCAGAAGGCTGAAGCGCATCAGCTTAGCCAGGGGGGGAGCAGGAGGGCAGTTGAAATTTAATCCCATTATACCAGCTAGACCTAGCAAAGTAGAAACCATTTATTCCTGCATCGAATTTCAATTTTTTCTACCCTCGGTTTTGTTAACTTTGATTTTTTCCTTAATATTTGTCGATACAATGCTAACATCTTGTCAGTACATTTGTCTGAAATTTCCCCTGCCCCCCAACTTTTAAATTCCTGGCTACGCGACTGCTGAAGCGTATAACGCTGGTTGATGCACCTCCCCCCACTGCTCGAATACAGAAAAAACTTTTATCGTAAACATGTCACTTGGAGGCTTACGACATTAGACGTTTACAGCTAAATATGCACCACCTTAGTGTTAGAAAATTTGTTCCTAAGCTCTAGTTACTGTTAGTTCACAGTTCTGTCTTTTCTTGTGTGTTTTCAGAAATCAATCCCAAACGAGATGTTATTTGGCCTACGTTATTTCGAACGTCAGATTACAGCTACAACGGGTAACCATCCACCAAAGGAATCCTTCAGCTGGGGAGAAGTCGACATGACGTCGTTTGGAAAATTCATTCTCTCCACTTGCCAAGCAGTCAGAGAAATTGTATCCAACGAACCAAGACTTCTTAGAATTGATTCTCCAACTTATATCCTTGGTTAGCTTCTTGCGTTCTTCATTTCTTTTCTCCATCGATGTGATATATTTTTTTTTCTACTGTAAATTCTTCTTTCAGGTGATCTTCACGGAAATTTCCACGACTTAGTTTGTTTCGAGAAAGTCCTGTGGCGCATGGGACCAATTCTTACGCCGGCTACGTTCTTGTTCCTCGGTGACTACGTCGATCGTGGGGAACACAGCGTCGAGGTTGGCATTGTCAGTTACTAGAAAACTCTTTTCCTATTAGGTGAAAAAGAAACAACTGCTGATGTTGTTGTAAAAAAGTTAATGAGCTCCCGAAATTGAAAGGAGAAATAACCAGTGTTTCGAGCGAAGAACCTTCGTTAGTGAGTTTCGCTCGAAACATCTTTGGATCTCCCCAGTAATCAAATAACTTGTCCGGTCGATAATTCCCAACATGCCAACAGCGCTATTCAATTTTATATATCGACCAGCACTGGAACGCGGATAACTCGCGATTCTGCTGATAAAATTTAGGTCTGGTTGTTTAGAGTATGGACTGGTGGCGCTATCTGGGCTTCGTTTACCTCACCCTTGAATGAGTTTGTAGAATCCTAAACCTCGTTACCTTAAACTAAATTAGAGTTAACTTTACTAACACTGGTTTCCCGACAAACTGCGGAATTAAACTGAGGCAATTATTCACTTGATGGAAATAGAAACTTCACAAAGTGTACAGACACAGTAGAGGAGCATTAGTTATTTACTGTAATCACGCTAACGAAGTTATTCATCACCAAGGCTTATTTTTCTGCCGTTCGTTTTAACATTTAACTCAAGTTTCCCGGCGGTGTCAGTCTTCTGTTACTTAACCCTGGCCAACGCCATACACACGATTTAAATCGTACTTCTATCGTTTTTTTATTAATAATCCAGAGACCTTTCTAACTCTTAGGTTGTGGCTTATCTTTTTGCCCAAAAGTTGCTGGCCCCAACTAAGTTCTTCCTTATCCGAGGCAACCATGAAATTCGAGAAACTCAAAAATTATTCACGTTCTACAAGTGAGTATGTTGTAGTCTTTCTGAGGCCAATTGCTTCTTGAGCCTGAGGTCATTGTTACAAGTCATGCTTTCTTTGCCAGAGAATGTAAATCCAAGTTTGGTAAGGAGCTTGGTGTCCAGATTTGGGAAGCTATTAACTTGGTTTTTGACGCATTACCGCTGGCTGCTTGTATCGATGACAAGGTAGAACAAAGTTAGTTACATTGAGTTCAACATTTTGTGACGTCAAGCTAAGGATTTTTTAGCTTCTGAAGCAGATCTATATTTTAGGAGAAAGTCAAGGTGAAAGCTGTCCAATTTTCATTCTAATTATGATCTCATTTGCAAACCTCCGTTTTGGTACTAATTTTTTTTTTCATGTAATGGATTATTAATCAGTTTAAAAATACTAAGAACTTCATAATTTGAGTTATCTAACTCTCTGAGGAATGTCCTTTCTTGGCAAAGGCTCAATACCAGTGTACAATGAGGTGACATAAAAAAACAACACAAATTAAGGTCAATCTACTTCTGAGGATGGGGAATGTCCACATTTAAATTGTTAAATCTGGACATTAAATGTTATCCACATTTAAATTTTAGTTCTCCAGTAACGTCAACACTGAGCTAACAATAGCGCGACGTACAAGAATTTCCTATTTTAATGAGAAAAAATTATTGTTGAAATACGTTCCCTAAATGGCTTATATTTGTAGATATTTTGTGTTCACGGCGGCATTCCTCGAACTTCTTGTGGTGATGGTTTCATTTCTGCCATCAATGAAATTCCCGTTAATTTACGTCAGCCCATGGATTGTGAAATGGCCTGGGAACTACTTTGGAACGATCCCCTGAGGTAAGTGACAAGTAAGTCACAAGGATATTGATGTAATGCTGTGGTTAATATTGAGATTTACGCTTCCCGTTTATATTACAATTGCTGATGGAAAACCAAACCTGACCATCGATAATTTAGCTTCCACGCTTTATGATTATACCAGATTTACCGAGCAGTCGTATAAACATAGGGATGTCATTTCACAGGTTTTTAAGCTGTTGGAAGAATATCCTATAACTTTAAGATGGGCTTGGCCATAAAATACTAGATATCTCAACCAGAGCAGCGATGTATTAACGAGGTGAAAGTTGAAATCTCTTCCTTCCTTCCTTCCTTCCTTCCTTCCTTCCTTCCTTTTCTCCCTTCCTTTCTTCTTTACCTTCGCTCATCGCTCCCACCCTCCCTCACATCCTATAGTCACCCGCCTCCCTGTGGGTTGTGAAGGCTGGGTGGATCGAGGGCTTTAGTCTACCTCCATACAGCTAGGTTTTTAGTGGTTCAGTCTTTCACGTTGTTAAATTATTACAAGATTTTCTCTTTGTTTTAATCTTCATGTAACCACCTGGTAAACCAATTTCTGTTGTGTGTTAAGATGCGAAGAAACAACCAGCGAAATCAAGGCTGAACTTCTAAAACACGATGGCTTCGTGACAAATGCAAAGCGTGGTACTGCCTATCAATTCAGGTGATATTTCTAAGATTACTTCGTCTTCTGCCTGATTCAAATTGTTTTTATCACATATTAATGGGGTAAACAGTTCACATTTACCATTAGTTCTTATCGAATGCATTGACTTTTAAGTGTGGAGGCTCTCGAGTCATTTCTTGCGAAAAATAATTTAACCCATGTGATCAGGGCCCATGAAGTGCAAGAGGCTGGATTCCAGGTATAACGTGTTCTTCGTTTTCAATTTGTTAGTTCATTCCGTTTGTTTAGAACTGTGTTTGTTCTTTGTTGTTCGTTTGCTTGTTCGATTGTACGTTGGTTGATTGGGTGGCTCGGTTAGTTGGTTTGTTGGTTTGTTGAGTGGTTCGGTGGGTGGTAGGGCAGCTTTGTGTTGTTGGTCTATTTTTTGTGTGTTTTGTTGTGAGTAGTTCGTCATTGTGTTTTTGTTGGTACTTGGTATGCAATTTGCTTATTTGTTCCACTGTTTCTTGTCGACTTGGAATTCTGCAATGTGCCGAAATTTTACATAAATTTGAGTGTTACGTGAAATGAATAACGTGCTTACCTTTGTTTTTCAGGTTCAACAAAATGGCAAACTACTGACCGTCTTTTCGTCGTCGCACTATTGTGGAGGAGCCAATGAAGCTGCTTGCATCATGGCTCATCAGAATAAACTCCGAACCATCCGCCTGGACACCTCTTGAGGACTGGACACCTCTTGAGGACCCGTATGTGGTGAAACCTTCTGGTTACAGTGGAGTGGATGCGGTGTTGGTTCGGGGAGAACAAGTTGTGGTGAATCCCGCAGTCACCTTTCCGAAGACATATGCTGGACGAAAGATCCTTCCTCTAAGTAACTTGTTCCATTTTTTTCTGTTTCTCGTTCTGTTGGGCATAACCAGGTAAACTAACCAAAAGAAATTATTCATTGGATAACTTCGGGAAGAAGCGATGATGAAAAAGCCGCGTGAATTTCCCCCCAAAGTTCTTCTTTGTTACTGATGTGTGGTGGCCTAGGAAGGTACTCATTGGTAAAACCTGGTTGATTTACGTTCTGTTCTCGTTCTGATACAGATGGCAGGAAGCAGGCTAGTTATAAGCCATCGATTAGAGATGTTACGTCCAAAGTCAAGGTTTCGTAACCTAGAAAAGCGAGCGGTTCGGCTGTTCTACGGCACATTGTTCAAACTCTCCTACAGAATCGGCTGAGAAGGAACATCGCTTCTTACGTGAAACCGCGGTGAACAAAAAATGTCACGCTTGTTTTGTTTTGTTTATTTCATCACAAGTGCTTACATCATGCAAGCCATCATAACTGATGCTGAAATGCCAGTTTTTAAAAATCAGGCTATTACGATTTGTTTTAAGATTACGAGTGAGATAAAGTTTTGACTTTGAGTGCGTATTTGTTTTAGGATTAGCGTTAGCGTTCTTGGGGCTGGGTCAAGATTGGGGTCCAGGATCTGGTTGACGTCTGGTATTTTGGGTTGGGATTAGTGTTAGGATTTGATTTCGGTACAACAATTTTGGTATGGCGTTCTTGAATTTCGGTGCGTATGGAAAAAAGTTCTGGCTTGGCATCCGTTGTGAACGTCGTACAAAATGTGGGTACGGCTGCTAAAATAGAGTGCCGTCCCTAAAATTCTGCAGTGGAAATCGGGCCGAAGAGCCCATTTGTGGATTGCATGCCGGCCATTGATAAGTTTTTCACCAAAGAATCTCACTTTCTGCTGTTCTGTGTGACTTCCATCGTGATTACCGTATCTTTGTCATTTGAATCTCAACGGATTCAGTTCAGCCAGATACAGATGGTTTGCATTGGGGCTACACGGCACACCTTCACAATAGGTTTTTATTTTTTTCATTCTTTGTTAGATCAACTCGGCATTTGAATATCTGGGAACTGAGTGGAAACCAGCTAAAGTTGGGGGAAAGGGTTTGATAACTGTTGAGCTGATGTTTGAGCGACGGTTTTCGTATTTTGGTGAATTTCAAAGCACTAAATTCTGGTATAAAAATAGTGTGAACACAGGTTTTAAGTCTGGTTCCTCTAAGGAAAATTTGCCCCAGGAAAAGAACGGACGGGAAAGTTTCCATTGTCTTGTGAACTCTTGGGCGAAAATAACGACTTTAAGACAAAGAAAACTTTCCTGTTCGTTCCTTTCCGGAGGCAAATTTTCCTAAGTGGAAACTAGCCTTTAAAGGGGAACAGTGATCCCTGAACCCTTCGTTCAAACGGGTATACAACAGAGTTCGGCAGACAGCCTCGCTTGTTACGTAAGACAGTGCAGTCGTTCTCTTGTTGAAGTTTGCTCAGTTCTTATGTCAAGTTAAACCGCCTTTGTCTAAATGAGATCTAATTACTGGTGACGTGGAATCATGCCACCTTTAGTTTTTTGAGCATGAGTCCGATAAACTTTGCTCCCAAGCCGTAACAGGATTTTGTAACCAAATATGGTTCGTGAGTAATTAACATTGGACGTCAAAGTCCACATACCTGGTGCGTTGATAGATTGTTGGTTCACTTGGGGTCCGCTAACTTTAAAATTTCACTCAATTTGGATCACTCGTATCAAATGTTGCCGACACTAGAACTATCTTAAGTTAAACGCTGCTTGATTTTTCTTTGTTCTTGAGAAGTTTGCTCAAGTCTCATAACTTCAAAAGATGACAGGAATTCTTGCCGTCGAAACGTCAGTCACCACCAAGACCAACAGTCTTTGTAAAGACTACCCCAACCCAGATAATTAATTTTAGCTAAAATCAGCTTATGCTACCAGTTAAAATCATTTACGGTGCCAAATCCGAGATTTTTTTCGCTTTCCTTGGTCTCCTCCAATCAAACTGTTATCCCGGCTGGCAGCTGTGTTTAAGTCCTCGTGCATGATACCGGCTTATCAAATCTGTCAAGTGGCCGGATTTACTCCGATAGTTCAGATAATAACCCACAAAAATGACAGATCTCAATAATTGGTTTGGCAGCACTATTGGTAAAGGGACAGTGCTCCGGTAGACAAATGGTTTCGCCTGATGATAGTTCACAAATGAGGTGAACATTTCATATACCAGATTACTTCACAGTTACCCATATATAATCACTGCATGTGCAAGAAGAAAATTACGCCATGAAATCAAGTGGGTCCTTTCCCTACCCATGGATCGTACACTGGGGTTATTGACATGCACTTTATAAGATTCCTTACATGCGTTTAAATTTGGCCCAATGCGTGTTCTATATTTATCTTCCTAGTCGGCCAAAGGCCGTCCAAGGATGTGATCTCTATTGATCTAGGTGGTACTTAGGAAGGAAACGCACCTCTGGAATCCCAACGGGTGAAGATCACACCGCAACTATTTCATCGTCTTGGGCGTTTAGAACCTTCAGCGAACAATATTAACAAAAGATCATGTCGGAGAACTTTCGCGTCAAGCACAACAGCAAAGCTGCCAAGTGCTCATGTAGCTATGATACTAGCCTGTATCTAGAGCAGTAAATACTGAGCAGACCCGCAAGTGGTATCCCTTCTGTTCCGAGGAGTGCACGCAGGGTTTGGATCGGAAATTTGGAAATGATTTAATTAAACTAGGTGACAATTACACATGGCTGACTATATTGGAAACCGGTCCATTTGCAGTTCTTCCAACAGTGAATTTGAAGCTGGTTTTTTACATTGTTCAGAGAGAATGTCAAAAAAACGATGCGAAGGTCTTCAGGTTTCATCGTCTTCGTTTCATAATCGTTGTATCCAACTTTCATTTATCTTTCATTTCATCAAAACTTGGGGTGAGGTGAAAAGCGGCAAATTTTGTTACCTGGTCAAGGCGTTAGCGGAAGAAAGAACAATATGCCCGTTGGGAGAGTGGAAAGCGAAAGAAAAATTTAAATGACACTCACAATGTTGGTAGAAATATTGGCGTTAGTAAATGATGAGTAGGAAAATTTACATTTGGAGGACTTCCTTTACAGATCTCTCTTCAGAATTGTACCGGTTTTGTTTGGGTTATTTTGTGAAGGAAGTCGAAAATATTTTTCCCTGTTCATATGAAGTTAAAAAACACTGACGGAAGATCGCAAGAAGCAGTGAAGACATCTTTTGGAATCTTGCCTCCAAACCTTTTTTTTTCTCCTACATTACTCCCGAGTTTTTATAAATTGTGACAAAGAAGGAATTCTTTTCTATTTCCTAAATGGCTCGTCGAAGAAGTCGGCCTTTCGCTATTTTGACAGCTTGGTGTTCCTGTTGATGTTGGCTCTGTCTACTGGTCCAACTGCTTTTAATAATTTCAACAGTTCCCCATCCACGGTCGGGTGGATTCAGTCCAAGACTCACGAGAGCGGTTTCTTAACATCTAAAACTTTCAGTTCTTCACGACAGCAAAAAATGTTGCTGTACTTTCGTTCTTTCATTGTAGATATCCATCAATATTTCCTACTACAGAAGCGAGGTTCGTTGGACAGATCTCTATACGGAAACGACACTTCTCTTCTTGTTTCGTGGTACAAAGAGCAGATAGTGTGATCAAGGAGAACAATAGACTGCAATTCAGTGTCTGTCTAGGGGGTGCCTATTAACATACCCTTAGGAGATGTCGACGTTATATAAAAGATAAATTTAGAGGTTACAGCAACCGGGGACTTTGTTAAGGCTGTGCTGATCCGTCTTTCCCCTGACATGGGGAACATTTGAATTAATCTTCTTCCTTGATTAGCCAAACCGAGGGATTATTGAAAGACTGTCTTCATTGTGAAGTTTTTCATCACGAATATCCGGTTTACTGAAAGTGATTTCGTCATTTCAGCAAAGTTTTAAAATTGTGGGATAAAAAGTTAAGGTGTAATGTATTTAATCCCCAATAGAATGTGTCGTGTTTGTATTCAAAACATGTTCTTTTGGTCTGGTAATTCTGACCACGCAGACAAAAATATTTCACATTCAGCGGCAACAAAATGACCGGACTATGACATTAATTATGGTTTGACATCCTGTTTTTAACGGAGATGATATCCGTCCACTCATGTTGATCGTGAAATATACATTTTAGTAATGGTTGTTTGGCAGTTGGGTCAGTTCAGCACCTGCGATAAGTCCGAAGATTTAACGTAATATTTCTTTTCATTTTTTTGATGGATTATTTGTTGTGATGAAAAAGGCCTTGGTAGCCAAGGACCCCTATTGGTTGAAGCTAAATTTGGCCTGACTGTGATTGGTCAGAATAATATTGTATCACGTGCCATAATATCAAACAATAAAGACGTCAAAACAAAAAGTTGAACCAATTTCGATAGTGAGAAATACGTGAAAGGATTGTCCTTTTATCTGTGGGATCTTCGTTACGATCCGAGTCAGTTGCTGTACAGGTGCATTCCAGAGAGAGAGGTTCCTTTGTTGGTGAATCCTCAAGAGTTTTCGTTGTGTAGTTGACGAGAAATTCGTATTATTACCGGACGTGCGAGCGGCAAAAGCTGAAGAAAATGGGAAAGACGTTTCAAGCTTACCTGCCTGACTGTTATCGAACTTACAGTTGTATCCACTGTAGAGCTCACTTGGCCAACCACGACGAACTCATTTCCAAGGTAAGTGTGCCAACGCTTCCTCGTTCAAAAGCATCGTTGCATTAATAATTACTGAAGTAAGCAAGATGAACTTTCTGGTTCTGGTCGATACTTGCTATAGTGACTTTCCTTTTGTTTTTATACCTACAGTCGTTCCAAGGCAGTCAAGGAAGAGCGTATTTGTTCAATAAAGTGTAAGTGCATGAGCTTTTTCTCTTCTGTTGAGTCGACATAGTGATATATATTGACTGTTCGGAAACGGTATTCATTTTAGGGTGAACATTGGCTGTGGACCAGCTGAAGAAAGAGTCTTGCTTACGGGATTACATGCAGTTGCCGATATATTTTGTGAAAATTGTAAAACAACACTTGGCTGGAAATACGTAAGTAGTGGCGAGGGGGAATTTCCCAAACGAGTTTAGTTTTCGAGGCAAATTCTACTCAATATTTCGTTCGTGCTTGGCGCCATGTTTTCCTTGTAAGGAAAGGATTACATGGGTTAACCATCTGGTGTTACTTCATAAACATATGCTAATGAGCGAGTGTTATTTTTTATTTCTGCCATTCTAATACCAATGTTTACTTTTCGCTTGATAGGAACACGCGTTTGAAAATAGCCAAAAATACAAGGAAGGCAAGTTTATAATCGAAATGGCGCACATGATTAAAGACAATGGGTGGCTTTAGGGCAAAGCTTTATTGTGAGATCGGATTATCAGAACTACACAACGACCATGAACTAAGACGTTTCGTATCACTGCCCCTTCGCTTCTTCTTCCTTATTAGTTGCGAATATCCGGTGATTCTTGACGTAGTGAATAACTTCTGGCAGAATGAAGTTTTGTTTTCCAAACACTTTCCTTCCAGTAACACTTCAACTGGTTCTTTCGTTGTCAACATTTGACTTGAAACGTGAGTCGTTTCTACATATGCTCTGAGAGGATGTCACGTAGAGAAATTTGGTGGGTTAGTGCGTGTGTCTAGCCGATGGATTTCTTTACAGTAAGGCTTTTTTGTATATAACCGATACACTTCAAGAGCGGGGCAAGCATTGTGATTGCCGATGTATCATACGTGTATGTAAAAAGAGAGTGTGTAACGAAAATGTAAATAATGTATATTTTATTGTATAGGTATTAGAAAAACAGGCCATGTTCTCGACACTTCATGTGACGGTAATGATGTAAGAAATAAATAACTTTAGCGACAATCATGTTGTATTCCTTGGAAATATCGATTAGCGAATTGTGATTATTGCCTCTATCCCTTCAAGAATATATGGCATTTCTTCCGGCTAACTCGAGTGCTGTTGCCAAGTGACAACATCACGCCATCATTGGCCTAATCACAAGGAAACTGCATGTGAAACTGCATGTGAAACTAATATGATAAAGTTTGAAGGGTTGCCAAATTCATCTTTTCCATTCGATCCGCTTTCACTTCCTTGGATTATGACGAAAACGAGTTTCTCCCCCCTGCAGAGCAAGTAACAGCTATCGCCTGTGACAAAAAGATCTATATCTTCCAATCTTAGTTGGGTTTTCTTTTCATCTGGTTTATTTTTATCGCTACCCCGGGAGACTGGATCTGCACACACGTTGCTATTCTTGAGCTGCTAGAAGCCTGAAGTATTACCGATGTTATCAAAAACAGATTTGCGGTGAAAATGTGGAACATACCAGAATCGCAACTGCTTTCTTTGCAACGACTGGTTTTGAAAGAACATGACAATATTCAAATTTCATTCACAGCAAGTTTCTGTCACCAAATTAAAAACGGTTTTTAGAACAGATCACTTGCTGCGACAAACGTCAATTTATCTCTTGCATAATCCAGCTGTCTGATCGTAAATTTTCCACACTCCGTCCACCATTGAGTCTCCTTTCGGTCCCTTTGTTCTTCTCTTCAGTTGTCAGGGGAAACGTGGCTGAAATGTTCCGTAGATTACTGGGACGCACTAACCTATATGTGAGTGGCTGGGACGTCTGTTTTGAAAACAGGGTTCGTGGTTTTCCTGACAGCGCGTTGTATAGATGATGAAATCTATCCGGAGAACGACACGAAAGTAAAACACTTTAATTTGCGAAACGAGTGAAACCTGCCATGCTAGGAGAGGTTTCTTTTCTTGAGGGATAAGAAGTCAATAGGAAAAAAAAATCTTTAGGGTTAGCGAATTCACCAGCAAATGACGAATAGAATAGCTAACTTTGCTTAAGTTGATCAACACTTAGTTTACTCAATACGGAGGTGTGCCTCAAGTACTACGTAGGTTGTTCGGTATCGTTTTCTAGTGGCTGCTTTACATGAAAGAGAAAAATTGGACAGCCGTGGATAGCGGGCGTTTCAGAATTGTGAGACGGATTAAATGTGATTGATTGATGTAGGAATTAAGTAACAGTTGATGGTTCTGTCCTTGGATGCTGCGATGCAAAACGTTGAAGTGTTGACTAGCGGAAGACTAGAATCACTCAAGAAAAGCGTCAAACAAAAAAACGAGCCAGTTGCCAAGGGTTTACTCTTTCGAAAATCAAGCAGTAAGTACTTGGATCACAGTATGCAAACAAAACAAACGGACTAGCAACAGGAATGTTCCTAAACTTTTTGCGGAATATTTTCCGTGTTTGGAATTAGCCAATCAGAGCTCGCAGACGAAAAAAACATCTGTTCTTAATCATGTTTCATTCTCATTAGTTTAATCAACTTGAAGCTTTTCTATTTCATTTCTCGCTGCCAACGCTCTGCAAGACTTTTGTTCATTAAAAGTTTACTACGTCCCCTAAAAGTAAAATTAATTTGCAAACTTCGACGTTTTAAAGAGCTCGATATACAAAACGTACAGTGAGTCCGGTAAAAACATCGAGTCTTGTTAGGAATATCAAAGCCCAGCATATAATTTTGAATAAATCCATAATAATACAGACATGAGTTATTGAAAAATAGTTTTAATTTAGCTAACGTTTCGTTGCCAGTCCTGCAACATCTTCGGAGTAAGTGATAAAATGAAGATGTTGCAGGACTGGCAACGAAACGTTAGCTAAATTAAAAATATTTTTTCGATAACTCATTTCTGTATTATTTTGGGTTTATTCAAAATTATATGCTGGGCTTTGATATTCCTAACAAGACTAAGCTTTCCGCCTAGTTTCTCAATTGCCACTAATTAAAAACATCGAGTTTCGGAATTTCTTTTTCGCATTGTCTCCTTCTTGTGGTGTATTCCAGTCCACTGGCCGCAAATCTCATTTGGCTGCTTTTACGAAGAGCTGTGTAAGGGCCTGGAAAATAGAGTTAGCAGCAACTGGGGAGCATTTAGGGAATATGATTACAATCTATTTCTGGCGGTGGAGACAAAGTTGATGGATGGTGGATCGATGTTCAGTTGAAGTCCTTAGACCTCTGAAACAGCTGAAAATAGGTCCGCAATTGAATAGCAGGTTAAAACTGCAAATTTTTGCAAGCCTCAAAATGATGTTTTGAACTGATGAATTAAAAGTTACTCTGGCTAACCAATCACATTTCATTCAATCACGGGATTTACTCGGTCGCAATTCATGATAACGTCCAGTACTGATAACGTCACAACAACGTAATGAAAAGTTTAAAATTCTATAATTTCGCCATCGTTTGACCATGGCCCGATGCAAGTTACTACAATTTTATGAATGTTGAGTTTGAGTGACTTGTGTTCTGATTTATCCTGGGCCATTTTGAGCCAAAAAGAATAGTTTTTGGCTTGAAACGAATATATGGAAGATTTACATTTTCATTGCAATGAACTACCATAATTTCTAAGTTATCAGATCAGGAAAAATACTTCAGGATTTTTAAAAGAACTCAAAATATCAATAAAAACTTTAGTGAGCGTTTGGAAGAACTTGGAACATCGGTAGAAATTCCTGTGGAAGTTTAGAAACATGAACGAATGGTGAACTTTCTGCTGACAATTCACTACCGAGTGTAATATATAACATTCACTGGTAAATATTTGGAATTATTATAGTTTCACAGATGATAATCGAAAATCCCGCGTGGTGACTGGGCAGAAAATTACGTTATAAAGCTCGATATTCACCTTCAGGTGAATATAGCAGTGAAGGCTCCGAAGCAAGATGGTGGCTACTTTTGTAAATGCTACCGAAGAGGTTTGAAAGTGCTGGTTCACTACTTTCTTTTGGATAATCACCTGTGTAATTTTACTGAAACAATTATTCGCCTCAGACTCAGTGAATATTATTCAATATTCAATATTATTCAATATTTTATATATATATATATATATATATATAAATTCATGAGGAAAAGACAAAAGAAAATCATAAGCGTGTCGGATCTATATATGTGATAAAGATACATGTGCTTTTATATGTGAAGAAGAAGTTTAATTATTTTCGGCTTACGAACGATAAATTTCCAGACTTTCTTCACGAATTAGCGTATTAAGAGGTGAATTTCATAAGACATTTAAAAAACTCGCAGTTCGTGTTTTATCGGGTCTAAAACACTCGGATATCGCTTCGTGTTTTAAATCCCGTTCTCAAACTCATTAATAATTCAAGAAGAAAAAACAAAAGAAATACATAATTAATCAGTATTTAGAAATCGGAGGAAGATTACAGCGGAATTTTTCCAACTTTCGGCTGGATTTTGGCCTAAAATACTGGTTCGTTTGAGAAGCAATTTCAAACACTCGTTTAGTGTTCTTCCTCAGATTTCTAGATACCTCGAAACTCGTTAAAAAAAACTCGGCCTCGCCTCGTTTTTCAACTCGTTTCTCGGTATCTAGAAATCGGAGGAAGAACACCAACTCGTACTTGAAATATTACATAAAGCACTCCTGCTGGGTTTTTAAATATTACATATATATATGAAATGTGTCCATGAAAACTCTTGCAGAAGTTGAAAAGAACTCAAAATAGCTGTGAAAGCACTTTTTGCAGTTTGGAACAGCTCGGCATGGCATTTAAAACACTTTTAAAGTTTGGAAAGAACTCGAAATAACAAGTAGAAGAAATCACCTTGAGGGATCTTATCTTGTTCCCTCCGTCTTTTCTTTCTCTTTGGTAAACACGCTTGACCACGTGCTGGAAGACCGGGTTTTGGCCCATGGTTGGACCAGTTCTCAAGTTCTTGAAAAACAGAGCAGAAAGTTCAGGCTTTGCGCCAACATCAACCAACGGTAAGACTTTGGTATCTGCTCGGTAAACGACATTCAATCCTAGGAACTTGGATTTCCTATCAACCAGGCATCCAGCTCGTTTACGTGAAGGTGACAATTTTGTTGAGATGGGAAAAACAATATAATTTCCTTTCCTATTTGCTTTTCTGATATCCACCTTTATAAACGATATTTTTAACAACTGCCAACATGCAGTACACTTGTATGATATGCTTCTTGTCTAGACTCGCACATCAGAAAATTCCATAGCATATTCATTATGTGTGTTTCAGTTCATAGGAAAATCGTCGTTTCCAATTCAACCAACTGGAAAATAAACGTGTCAAAGGATCAACTGATGTTCGCCAGGTACTGGTCGACTTTGCATGAGCATTTGACTATAAGAAATTGAATGTTATGCAGCTGCGCAGGAAAGTAGCCAACTTGGTAGTTTATACATTATTTCCCAAGCTAAAATAATTGTCCAAGATTAGTGAATAGCACTTACTGCGAGTTTAAGAAACTGCTCCTAGTAATGCATAAAAATGAATTGATTAACTAATGAATGACAGGTATATCCGTGTGGTGTATCACGAGACACCACAAGGCATTTTGTATCACGAAAGTTACCCGTGCTCGACTCTCATTTTCTATCGTCAGTTTAACACCGTGACAAGAACGAACAGGGCAGAGGAGTGCTGTTTGGTGATCGAGACACGTCATACGGTGAGTACTATTATATACGCAACTTTACGTAATTTTACAAGTAACTTTGGAAAAAAAGCGCGACTTGGGTATCACGCAGTTTAAATTCACGCCACATGGTTTCACCGCACACAGCGATAAACGAATACATCGTTGTGGAAAGGCATGCCTGATCTGTTAGACATCCATACCTTCTTCGTCATAGACAATCTGGTTTTAATCGTCAATCGTGAAAGACACCGCTAGATTTGGATAATCAGCAGTGTTGATACGTCTTTGCAGGTCAGTTCTACCAAAACGTTTCTTTTTCACAAAAATAACTCGTTCTCATTCCTCATATATTTGCAGATTTAAACGCAACCTCTTCGGAAGACATAACCGAGCGAAGCAAGAACCGAGAAAATTGCCCCCGTATTTGGAGAAAGAAGTAAGAAATTTTACTCAGATGTGTACACAGTAGTCAGCTCTGATCTCGTATGGAACGATTAACAATCTGGACTGTTAAACGGTTGCACAGTTTCCATCAGTTCCACGTCTTTTGTTTATTATCGTATTTGAATCTATTTGAGCCAAAGGTTAAACTGCATAGGACTACCGTATGTATATTCTTGTTTTTATCCTCAGACGACCTAATAAGCTGCTGAGAGAGAGTTTTAGATTGCTCCGCCTTACAAGCATAGCTCGCGTTGCAGGCAATTAACCCATAACTCTGACAAACCGTCATTCCTCGTATTTCATATATTTCAATTGAGACAGGCAGTCGAGGCAGACCAAAAATATGTACTGCAGCTGGGATAACAAAAGTTCTTAGGGCATAAAATGCTCAGTTCGTTGTCAGTAGGATCGAACATATGAGACATCGTAATGTCATATCTATATTTTTTAGTCTTTATCCTCGCACTAATCCAATGTAAATAAGATAATGTTTACTACAGGGTTCAAAGTACAAATCGCCGCTCTAATATATAATATAAAATATAAACTGAAAATCAACATCTTGTAAAATCCATGATTTAGGTCGAAACCAGACACAAAGGTGAAATGCTAGTATTCCGACTTTATTTCAAAGTGATTAAGTGATTACGAAAAAAAGTAGTCCCTTGTCCTGGTGATGACTTTAGAATAAAATCGAAATATTACTATTTTGTCTTCAGGTCTTCTTTTAACCTGTAACTTGGGTTTTAAAAGACGTTCATTTTCAGGTTATGTATTATGTTATACTTCGTGAAATTGTCGGCTGAATAGGCTATGAATTAGTCTTCCTCTCCATCACTGTGCATTCAAGCATAAACTGATCTTACCAAGGTAATTTTGTAACTGACCATTGTGAGTCGCTGTATTGTTAGGTTCGACTCTTAAATAGAATAGAATTACAATTTTGGTTATTGATTTTCCGGGCGGAAAGCGCAATTGCAATATAAATATCAGAGCCCAGCTCAGAATTCTTAAATGTATCGCCATTTCGACTTGCCTCTTTTACTATGGCGATACATTTGAGAATTCTGAGCTGGGCTCTGATCTTTATAGAATTACAATTTAGTTCTGCTATCAGAAATGCACGAATATTTATAAGTTACAAAAAACTGGCACGAAATTAGCCTACAATGCGGGCAATCTTTTTCCCAATAAAGTGGCGTTCAAGCCCTGGCCAAACCATAGTTAACTATGGCCAAACGAATCCAACATCGCAATTCAACATCGTTGAACATTGTTGAATGCAACATGTTGAACTGGTCTTGAACGAAGTGTTGAACAAAGTTTGATTTCCATCAAACATTTCATGCAACGTTGTTCAACATTTTTGCACTCGCGCACGCGTTTGAAAGTCATCTGCTAGGCATGGGCAACGGGTAGTTTGGCCTAAAATTCGAGGTCATTATTCGTCCTTGATCTTTGATCTCAACAGCTCGGGTCTACACCACACGACATGTTGCACTCGTTTGGTCATGCAATCCAACAATGAACACCATCCAACAAAACTGAATTCAACAATGTTGAATGACATTGCATTTGTTTGGTCAGGGCTTAACGGTCATGTTACACCGTCGTTGTAAAAATTTTAAATTAAATTGTTTCAAGCATAAACTGATCTTACCAAGGTAATTTTGTAACTGACCATTGTGACTCGCTCTATTGTTATGTTCGGCTCTTAAATAGAATGGAATTACAATTTAGTTATGGTATCAGAAATGCACGAATATTTATGAGTTAAAAAAAAAAAAAACTGGTGCGAAATTAGCCTGCAATGCGGGAAATCTTTTTCCCGGCAATAAAGTGGCGTTCAAGCCCTGGCCAAACCATAATTAGCTATGGCCAAACCATTGCTAACTATGGCCAAACCATAGTTAACTGTGGCCAAACGAACCCAACATCGCAATTCAACATCGTTGAACATTGTTGAATGCAACATGTTGAACTGGTTTTAAACGAAGTTTGATTTCCATCAAACATTTCATGCAACGTTGTTCAACATTTTTGCACTCGCGCACGCGTTCGAAAGTCATCTACTAGGCATGGGCAAACAGGTAGTTTGGCCTAAAATTCGGGGTCATTATTCGTCCTTGATCTTTGATCTCCACAGTTGAGTTCCACATCGCATGACATGTTGCATTTGTTTAGTCATGCAGTCCAACAGTGAACACCATCCAACAAAGTTGAATTCAACAATGTTGTATGATGTTGCATTTGTTTGGCCAGGGCTTAACGGTCATGTTACACCGTCGTTGTGAAAATTTTGAATTAAATTGCTTCAAAGACTCAAACTTTCTCTAGCCCAAGTCTTGATGATGCACAGGAAATATTATTGGTGATATGGACAAAGTTTAAAGTTAGTAGTGTGCTAACAAAACGAGAAAACAAGGTATTGACGTTTAGAGAAAATTAAAGCCTTTCACTCGAGTCTAAATCAAAGAGCTTGAATAGGTAGGTGTCTTGGAACCAGGCCTTAGGTAGACTGACTTAATTTTTCGGAATCAGTTGTATTTAATCGTTTTGTTATTTCATTTATCTTTTGCGTTGTCTTGCTACAGTAATTTGAAGAACCTGGTTGGTGATGTCTAACGTCGAAGAAGAGACAACGACAAGCGACTTGCAGGGAGATGATAGCGTGGACGGCAATATTTCCTCCTCCTCTGGCTCAGCAAAATCAAAAAGAAAACCCTCAAAAGATAAGTCAAAAAAACCTAGTCTATTTAAAAGGAAGGCGAAGTCAGAGCTCAAAACGGGAAGCAAGAAGGACAGTAAATCAAAGTCCAAAGGTGAAACGGACGCCAAAGAGGACTTGGAAGAGGCAGGGGGTGAAAAAGATAGTGCGAGAGGTATGTTTTTTGTCAAGGTTCTTGAGTTAGCTGTTCTTGTCAGACACCCAAAGAGATGACGATGTAGATAACAAGAGATTAATATTTTACATTGTGACTGCAAAACTTAATATGAGAAACGGAGTTTGTTGTTTTTGTGTAGAACCATGCCTTAATAGCTGACCACTTCACGTGACTGCATGGACAGGATCAAGTCACAACTGGGCGTTTTTCCGCCTGTTCATTGGTTAAAAATAATGGCAGGCCCTAACTTAGCATGTATGCCAGGTGCTCGCATGGGTACTCCAGTTAGGAGAAATTAAACAGTGAAAACTAGTTGGATCGAATCACGTGTGGCGCTTTTCCGCCTGTTCATTGGTCAAAAATAATGGCAGTCACTAAGTTAGCATCTATGCCAACTACTCCCATGGGTACTCCAGTGGGGAGAAACAAAACAGTGAAAACTAAGAAAGTGTATGGGGAAGAAAGCTCGAAAGGATTGCTTAATCTTATCTGTCTTCTCCTTAGTTCCATTACAAAAGGACCATTTTATCATTTATGAATAATATTGTTTGCTGAAACTGACGTACCTGAAATATACTTGACGTTGGACCATCATGGTAGACACAATTTTATTTATGTTACCGCGATTAAAGAACGCAAAGTTGCTACTTTTCTCCATGAAATTTCGCCATATTTTCCTTAAAGTAAACCTGAAAATCCCCCATTCGTGTTTGATCCTTGTCATTGAAGCTTGGTCGCAATTTATTTTACTAAGAGTTCATTGTCAGGTCCTGTTGTAAAATTTTTGTAGCGTGGGTGGATGTGTGTTTTTTTGGCGTCTACAAAGAACGCAAGCATGGCTTCGGAGAATTTTGGTTTTAGGAGTAAGCCTAGCAAAAATAAACTTTGTGTTTTAGGCCCTCTGAATCTGATTCTGAAGCATCCTATGATATCTCCTGCCGTATTTCTGGCGATGACTTGACCAGTCCAGTTATACATGAGTAAGCCACAGGTATCCAATTCTCCCCTTGGACATGTGATTGTGAAAGAGTAAAGTTAAAAATGGTATTCATTGTAGTGGTGAAATATAATTGTACTGGAAAAAAATCCTGTCCCAGGGTGTGAGTAAACTACGTTAATCTTTTCTTTTATTTGTTTGATTTTTTTCTTTCTTTCGATTCCAAAGGCTCTTCAGTGACTGTGGAAGATACCTCGTCCATGGTCGCTTCGACTGCCAGCAAAATCTCGTCAGAAGCAGACGAAAGCAAACCTGAAAAGAAGCACAAGAAAAAATTGAAGTTCGGTGTGTTCGGAACGAGCAAAAGCAAAAAACACACGCCAGCCGTTGAAAGTCCTCCCCAGGCCCAAACCAACCCAGATGAGCCCTCGACTTCCGTTACGGAAGAGGATGACAGTGGTCACGTGATGGAAACTGTTGAGGTTGGTGCAGGACACAGCGAAGTCACATCTCAGAAGGTTGAGGCAGACGAAGCACGAGAAAGTGAGCAACCTAGTGAACGCCACTCCACTTCCTTGATCATCCATGACAGCCCTCGTGAGGAGGCATCAGATGGCGCACACTCAGCTACACTCGCGATCCAAGATGGTGAAAAAACTGTCCCGAAAGAGGAATCCGATGGCTTTATGAACAGCAAAGACGGCGAAACGCCCGGGAACCAAGGGGTTTCTGGGGGACAAACGAGTAAGAATGACACAGTTGAGGATGTGGTTCCAACAGAAGTACTCGAAATACTCCAAGAGATGGATTCTCAAATACTAATGGAAAACAAAGGTGAAGAGAACCTGGAAGCCACAGATGAAAATAAAGCAAAGGAAGACGAAGAGAACCTGGAAGCCACAGATGAAAATAAAGCAAAGGAAGACGAAGAAGAAGGAGGAAAGGCAGATGAGGAAGAAGAAAAAGAAGGTAAAGAAAAACTTTCAGCTAAAGAGGAAATCACCGCGAATGAAAGTGAAGTCAAGGAACAAGACTCGATGCTTAGTAAAGAAACGGAGAAAATCAACGACGAGATATCGCCACAAGATCCAGAAACTCGCGAAGAAGGAGACAAAAAGACTATCCCGTCAGACGCACCGAGTGCCGCACAACTCAGCCTCGATAAAAATGGCGAAGACGATTCGGGCAATTTACCCGAACGCAAAACTGATTCTGAAAGGAGAGAATCCCACGAAAAATCCATGGAGAGCTCCATGAGTACTACCAAACGTCGTACAATATTCAGCTTAAAGTACTTGTGTTGCAATATCTTGTAATATCGTGAAGAATGGTTAAGAAATTACGACTTGGTTGAGATAGATCGTCTTCTGTTAGAGAGGAAGCTCCGCTGAGCATCATGGGGAAGTAGGAAACAATGTTTTTTTGGGTTTTTTTTTACATAAGAAAGGGTCATAGAACGTGACCTTGTGACAATTTTTTTTTTCTATTTTTGATCGGTGATATTGGCGTCGGCCATCAGCCACTTTCGTCTTACCTTACAGCATTTCATTAAGTTCTTTTCGTCTGTCGTTTGAACGGTTTCAAGTAGTAATGAACTGCCATAGTGATTCTGTGATAAGCAACTGTGTTGTCAGTCAGAAAAAGTTTATGGACGGATTAAAATGGAGGAATATTTTCGTATCTGTTTCATGTTCTGGAAAGTTGGAGGGAGATGCTAATTTACATGTCCAATCAAGAGATGAACGGGCGAAGTACTTAGATATTAACCTGTGAAGAGCAGAAGTTAGAACGACTAATCATTTGCAACTAATTTATAGAATCTCTTGTCAATTAAATATTTACGGTGAATAAAAATTTTTTGCGTGGCAGGTCAGTGGCGTAAGTGGCGTGAGTGGATATCCGAGGGACGATGGGGAAGATTTCTTGGGGGTTCCCTTCCAGGATGAGATCAAAACGAGGTTTTGGTCGTTAAGTTCCACACATCCGGACGAGAGATGACTTTTAGTGACAATCAGGAACGTTTTCCCTGGAGAACGTTGGCGCAAATGGTTCCTTATGACATTGAACACTTTTCCCTGATATGTTTAGGTGCTGTGCCAATATTCCTGTTAAGGTAGCGGAACGCAGTTTTGCTATTTGTTCGCACCTCATATTTCCAAATAACGAAACTCTGGAATGGCTTGGAATGGTTATGTTTCCCACGAGTCGACAGCCCATGGACTTCCACAAACAACTCCGATACAACACAGACGCGAATATGATGAAGTACTTGTGATACGAACACATTCATGTTCTTCAGTAACGGTGAAAATCCCAACGATTTTAGAAGAGAATATATTACGAAAAGTTCATACTATTTAATAGTTGTATTGCATGACAAATACAACGCTTGCATGATTGTGTTGTATCATATTTACAACAGCTCATCAAACATCATGAGGTGTTAATGAGTATTATAATCATTATTTAATCGTGTGGTCCGCAACCATCCCTACTCAAAATACATTACCCTTCCACCCCTGTAAAAACGTCACATATTTGGTGTGAACCATGGAAATCGGATTTACTGGTGTGAACTGAAACAGAAAATCCTTAGAATTAAGACATTTCGGTTGAACCCTTATTTGTTAAAATGTTTAACTTTTTTAAATATTAACTTTTTTACTATTTGGACATGATCGATACTTTAATTAATGAAGAACGAATGAAAATATCAATCATTCCCTTTATACCACCCACAGATAGAACGCACCGTTACTCGTCTTTGTTTATAAACAAAATGCCGCAGTCTAGTATGTCTAGAGGAAGCACCTAATAGGTACATAACTTTTAACAAAACTGTCTTCCGATTTTTGCCGAAATGGAGTTAGTTGAAGAGACGCAGGACAAACGTGAATATTCTGAAACGAACTCTGGACACAGAACAACTGGAACAGTGGAGCAGTCGCATCGTGACAATTTACATGGTAATGCATTCGAAAATTGACTGATTGGATGTAATTTTTGACAGAGAAAGAGTTAACTACATAATGTGTCCGGTTCAATATTTAGGTGATATTGAATGCGACTCATTGTTTCTTGTGGTTTTTATCTTTTTAGAGACAACTCAAGAAGAAGAGCAATACGTTTACCAGGTGACGTTGAAATAACGCGTACTTCTCTTACGATATGACACAGATGTGCTTTTCGATTTCACTTTCTTGATTCCAGTCAAAAGGTTTCGCACGTACATTGATCCACTAGTAAGCTATGAACGGTAAACCTTAAGTTTAGCGTCGGAAATTAAATTAAAAATTGGGTAACCCTAACTCTAACCGTCACAATAAAGTACTTTAATTTTGGAGTGCGCTATTTTTTATTTAATTTCCGGCGCTAAACTTAATGTATACCACTATGAACAGTGTCAAAACTTTTCATCATTAACTGTGTTTTTGTCGAAATCATTCGTTCAATTCTATCAACAAAACGAAAATACGTTTTAGAGTCCATGGCTGTGACTTGTCCCCCCAACAGTCAAGCTAGCTCAGCAGAAAACTCAGTTGCAAGCCCGGAGTTTTTAGTGATGCAATGAGCTCAGCACTTCATATTTTAGACAGTGGGTCGTGACATTAATCCAGTAGAAAACTCAGTCGCAAGCCTGAAGTTTTCAGTGATACCACGAGCTCAGCAGTTCATATTTTAGATAGTGGGTCGTGACACCCTTCCCTGATTCATAGTTTAAAATATGAGGCGACAGCCTGGATATAAGAAGAACTGGGAGCTCTCACAAAAGCCTATCAAACAAAACATTTTATATTTCCACTGACAAAGTGAGTAATTTGTAAATTAATTTTTTCATTTCCACAGAAACTTGTGAGATATTTATTGAAGGCAGCAAGCACGTTTTTATCGCATATATTTAAAGACATGTCACTGTCAAGATTTTCTTTACATTTGTACATCACTCATGAACGGTGAGCAAGTTTTTGAATGTTATTCTGTCGTGCTATAGGAAGCTGCAATATACTTGGACAAAGGAACATCAAATGAAAAATACCACACATTTGATGAGGAACGATCTGACAAGACTCGATTCATGTGCTACCTCATTGTCCACACCACCACGTATAAAGTCCTTGATGTCTTAGCATCCCTTATGTTGTTGGCATTAGCAGCCATTGAGCCGCCTGCAATGTTAGGAATGGATGTTCCAATACGGGTAAGCTTGTAAGATGGCTTTTGAGGGTAGATTCATTGAAAGGGTTGATGTTTTATTGAAAGTTGATGTAATTTAAAGATTATCTCATCTCTGTATCAATGCCTTTTTTTCATGTGGAATAACAGAATTTGGAACTTTTTATGCTCATCCATTGCATTGTGATAATAATTAACAAAATTAAAAAGAGTACTAAGACATATGTTAAAGGACTTTAACTGTTTAAACTTCAAGAAGTCTCCCTCAGTCATGTCTCTGTCAATATAATGTTATCCATGAGAAGTAGACCTTAGTTCAAGCATGAAATGGATTTGATTTTGTATCAGGCAGCCTAATAAACAAAATTTTTCTCATTTGTTGCAGTGTCATGGTGCCTTGGAAATTGTCTCCCTGCTTACTCTGGGAGTGGAGTTCTGTATCAAGATTAAATGGCAAGGAATTCCTTACTCAGCACACCACAAAAGAACCATATTTAAGGTGCTGTTGAGCCCTCAATCTGTTTAGAAGTGTTAGTAAAGTTAAGAAGTGAGGAAAATGAGTATGTCTTTATTATACATACTCAATGTTTGTGATGGAAAGTCTTCGACCAGCTAATACCTGAGGTGGTGTATTGGCCTTAAATGCAGAGTTGAGAAACTTACATTCCATCCTTCTTTAGAAGGAATGGTATCCACATCCTTTACTGCATCAGTCTATTGGATCCTTAGCTGGCACTGGCCTCCCCCTATTTGATTGTAAATACGGTCGAACCTGTATATAACGGCCCTGTATTAAGCGGCCAGGTTTCAAAGTCCCGATCTTTTTTCTATAGAAATACTATATTTGTCACCTGTATTAAGCGGCCACATGTATTAAGCGGCCGCATCCACAGTTTGCCTCTCCCATGTCTGTCTTTTGTTATTATTTTTACCTGTATTAAGCGGCAACCCTCGAAATGAAACCCGAGAATATTTAAGTAAACACGCATATCACATTTTATTCTGTTCAAGTGATCTGTCAACATTGTGAGCAAACAAAACATTTCCTATATAACTACACTGTATAACATTTATTGATTGTTAGCATGCAGTTCAGTGTCGCTATTCTCTACTCGAAACTTCTCTTTAGCTAGGTTGTTCTTCAGCCATTTGATTGAAAATAGATCGCCTTCAAACGTATACTTGCAGGGATTTCCAGGCCATAACCTCCACCTCTGTTAACGCACTTGTCCTTTACAACAACTTTTCCGCTGTTTGTTGGCCGTTTCAAAAATTTTGTTAGCCATGCCATCAACTTAGGGACAGGACCAATCACTTCGTAATTGTCCATCATTGCGTTAGGGTGAAAATATGGTTTGAAGCAGTCTTGCGGCAAACAGATCTTGTTGATCTTGATTTACGTTTTTGGCAAGCAACTGCCTCAGCATTCGTGTCTTTTTTATTTTGCGGCTCTCGTTTCAGTTCAAACAACTCAACGACTTTCGGCTACCAAATACCCATGCATGCATGGTACCCGCGAATATAAGAATCTACGTGAAAAAGTTCCATAGACATCTTAATTTCAGACAGAATTGTAACAGTGTAGCGACAACAGAGTGTCATTCAAAGCTTCCGCTTGTGATATAGCTGTCAAAAAGGCGACAAATGTGTTCTAATATTTAGACGAACCCAAACAATACTGCTCAAGGCGGAGCCTGCGATTACTTTCGGACTTAACTTCATCCACGATGTCTAATAAGAAGCGTGAATGTCTTTCTCTCAGCGAGAGAATTGTTTTCCCTTAAGACATTAGGTTTATATATTCTATCGTTATTAGTACCTTTCATTTAAATGTTTTATTTATCATACAAATTGTTTGAAATAGTACTGCTTGTCTTATTCTTTTCTTGAATGAGGTGTTGGTGAAATTTGGCCACAACCAAGTAGCCCCTCAATGAGTATTTTCGGTCATCCTGTATTAAGCGGCCACCTGTATTAAGCGGCCACTTTTCAAAGTCCCGAGGGTGGCCGTTATATACAGGTTCAACTGTATTTAAAATACTGAATGACTTTCCATTATTAGCATGTCATTGTTATTTATCTTCAATTTCTAAACTTGATTGTCATTTGTGTAGGTATGAATGAATTAAAACTGGTTTAAGTTGCAGTAAATTGAATCATTCTTTTTTTCAGTTGCTTCTGATCATTATTATGTTTGTGGAAGTTGTTATGGTAATGATTCAACAACACTCCCACGTGCGAGTGACACGAGCATTGCGGCCTCTGTTCTTGCTTGATACATATTACTTTGGAGGGGTGCGAAGGTGAATTATTAGTTGCTTGCTTATGTTGGCATACTTTAGTTGATGGTCATGGATACAAATTTATGACCACGTTATAGCCAATTACTTTCCAGTGACTAATTCATCATTCTACACCATTTGTAATTCAAATTCGTCACGCGTCACATCATATTCATAATAGGTCAAATGAAATTCATCAGATGTCAGAACAAGATCACAAGAAGTCAAATCAAATTTGTACGGCGTCAGTTCAAATTCGTTCGACGTTAAATCAATTTTCCACGAGGTCAAATCAAACTCGTTCAATGTCAAATCAAATTCAAAAGACGTCAAACCAAAAACACAGGAAGTCAGGTCAAATTCGTACAATGTTAAATCAAATTTGAATGACGTCAGATCGAAGTCAGGAGAAGTAAATTGCACACAGTAAAACCAAATTTGTTTTTTATCAAATCGAATTCCCAACAGAACGAACAATTTCCCGAAGGTGTTAAAATAAAACTCATACAAAATAAAACTCATGTACTGTACATGCATTTCACAAAATCAATTGCATCCGCCGTAGTGTGGCTTTTGAGTTTCGTGCGTTAGCCATGCCACGATGCAACAAATACGACGAGGCAACGAAGAAACGAGTAGTCAAAAGGTTTTTGGAAGGAGAAGATTGGCAGGTCACTGCTCGAGAGAATGGGATACCTTTTAGTACTGTACGATCTTGGGTAAAAAAGAAAAAGAACGAAGAAGCACGAGAAGAGGCAGGGGAAGTTATGGAGGCAAGGACACGTGGAGGTGCACGGCACGTAAAGATCACTGACGAGCACAAAACGTTTTTGGAGCAGCAGATCAATGAAAACCCTGGCATAACTCTGAAGGAGTTGCAAGCAAAGCTTGAGCTAGAGATGGGTCTGAACGTCTGCCTCTCAACTGTGGGTAATGCCGTGAATGGTATGATGTACTCCTACAAGAAAATGCACCATGAGCCGGCTACCATGAATTCTGTTCAAAATAAGGAGAAACGTCGAGACTTTCTCCGCACTTTTACAGAAGCCATAGGTGACGGTAAGCGTATTGTGTGGCAAGATCAAACCAATTTCAATGTTTGGTGCACACGATCAACTGGGTGGAGCCAAGTAGGCCGCTGAGCAGTTGCAGCTCGTTGCACATCCAAAGGCCAAAACCTGCATATCATTGGTGCCATCGAGCAAACAATAGGAGTTGTTCATTGTACAATTCGACCAGGAAGCCTGAAAAAGGACGACTTCCTAGAGTGGTTACAGGCGCTTATAAATGAGTGTGAGATGAAAGGCATTGCTCACAATCAACTCGCTGTAGTCATTGACAATGCCCCAGCACACTGCAGAGCAGAGGAAATTGCTGAAGCCAATCCTGGTGTGCAAGTGATATGATTGGGCCCATACAGTCCTGCACTAAATGGTATAGAAGCATGTTGGTTGGTTTTAAAAAGTGCAATCAAGAGACAGCTAACTGAACGCCAAGCAGAGTTGTTTGAAGCACCACCAGGAACGACACAAGTGGCGCACAGGCTGCGAGTCATGAGGAACGTTGCTGAGGAGGCAATCAATGCTGAACTTGATCCAATGTTGGTCATGCACTGCATAACCCATTGCCAAAAGCACTGGCCAACATTTATGGAACCGGGAGATTTACCCATTGGAAGCTATTTGTTATTGTGACTCGTAGAAGCACGTGGCATAATTAATTGTGTATATGGTTGTGTGATGATATTATGAATGATTATCTCATTTCATACTTTGCGAAATTGATTTGACGTCGATCAAAATTGGTTTGACGATGTGCTAAACTGATTTGATGTCTTTTGAATTTGATTTGACATTGTTTGAGTTTGATTTGACCTCGTGGAAAATTGATTTAACATCAAACGAATTTGAACTGACGTACAAATTTGATTTAACTTCTTGTGATTTTGTTCTGACATCTGATGAATTTGATTTGACCTATCATGAATATGATGTGACACATGACGAATTTGAATTACAAATGGTGTATTTTTATGCTGGGATTATATTCAAGTTACAAGTAGTACACACAAAGTATGCCTACCTATTTTTCTTGTCTTTTTTCCCCTCCAATTTTAATAGAGTCTTTAGAGAGATTTTGAGATCTATTCCTCCTGTTTTGGATATTTTGGTTCTTCTGTTGCTGTTCATGGCCATCTTTGCCATGCTTGGTAGGTTTTAAATCATGAAATACTTGCAGTGTTTTACCAGTATTAACATCTCATTCTACCTCACCCCATGTCCCCCAGTCTAACCTTGCTCTACTCTGCCATACACTTGCTTACCCTGCCTCAACTGTTCTGCTGTTCTTTATTTTACCCAGGAGTGGCACCAGGAATTCCCTGAGGCAGGGGCTAACATCCCCAACAGGGGGCTCACCCAAAGTGGCCATAACCATGCCTCCTTTATAATTTTGTTATTTGAAAGTCAAAAAATGCTATTTTTTGCAATAATAATCTCAACTTCTGACTAGGAACAGTTTGCTTTTAGATTTGGCATGAAGAGAAGAGTCTATTATCTTTCTTGTCTAAATCAATAACAAGTTCTTACAGTTTGTTTAATATATAAATGTGTTCATCAGTAAAAATTCCCTGACAGATGATTAATTTTTCTCAGGCAGGGGGGTTAAGGTTCCCTAATGGGAGGCTGCAGCTCTCTCTGCCCCCCTCTGGCACCACCCTTGGTTTTACCTACCCTACCCCATCCTCTTCTACCCTGCTCCTCTACCCCTTTACCCAATACTATCCTACGTTACCCTTCTTGTCTTGTTACCCCCTACCTGGTTTTGCTTTGCCTGCCCTGCACTACTCTGCACTACCCTGCATTACCTCTATGTGCTCTACCCTAGCTTTGCCAACCATACTTTGTTCATCCCTATCTAATCCTTTGTCATCCCATTTTTTTTTTCATGTAACTTATCCAGCCTATCCTTCTTTTAGGGTTTTACTTTTTTTCAACCAATAAAGAAGACCCAGTAAGTCAAAAAATCATCCTAATGATTTTAAATTTAAACAATTTTCACAATTCTTATTTCAAAATCAATGTCAGTCTCAATATTGATGATATTACAAGAACATCTTTCTTATTTTCTTCAGAATTTTCACACTTACCTGAAGAGTCTTATCAGCCTTTTTGTTCTGGTCACCACAGCAAAGTATGTCAGAAATTTTTATTATTATGAACATTTTATAGCATGCCCCACAGGGCCACAGTGTTCCTGCCTCCAGAGCTTGTGAGGACCCATTTTTTACATGGTACAAGTATTGTATACGATAGTTCATCCTGGGGTGTGTAATATTATATCAAAGGCACCATTACTGCTTTTGATTTGCTCACTAATGTCTCTATATATCCAAAAGAGTCTAGTGAGTTAATTAGATTCATCAGAATGAACAATCATGTATGACAATTGTGTCGTGCAAGTGGCCCTTATATGAACATCCTAAGTAACATCTGAGGAAAAAACTATTTTTACAGTTATCCAGATGTAATGATGCCAGCTTATAACAAGAACAAGTTTGCTGTTTTCTTCTTTGTAACATATATTGCAGTGGCATTGTACTTCTTCATGAATTTGGTAAGATTTTTATGAAAAATATTCTGAGTCTTCTTTACCAATAACATAATAGTTTGAGCTGTAATTGTTTTCTCCTTTTAATCTTTTCTTATAAAAAAATCTTTGTTTAAATTATATTCTTCTTTAGTAATAATATGATAGTTTGGGCTGTAATTATCGTCTCCTTTTTTTCTTTTCTTATAAAAAAATTTGTTTAAATTTTATAACTGTTATCATCAGTGTGACCAGATTTTAAAATTTGATTATGCTAAACAGCCACCTAAATTATGCTAAATTTGTAATAAATTATGCTAAATTTTGCTGAATACAGAAACTTGAATTTAACAGGCATTGATGGCATTGGTGCTGTCTCTAAGCATTTTATTTTGGCAAAATTAGTTTGATTTTTTGCAACATTGTTAAATATTAGGCCAATTAGCATGCACACTTGCATTTTAATGCATCAAATGGTTGTTTACACTTTACCGGCAGGAAACTAGACAATTGGAAAACTGCAATTAACTTTAATTTTTGAATGCGACACAACAATGCAACTTATTGCAACGGTAATACAACAAATATGATCAGTTAAATGAATTTACTAATCAGTCACTATCAGAATCAGAAGTGTTTCTGTCCATATCCTCATACAACTGAATACTTTTGAATTTCTTTAACATGTCAGCACTTGGTACAAATGAAGTACATCCACCATCACCAAGACCTTCTTTAACTTGTATAACCTTTTCAACATTTTCTACCTTGAACCTGTTCCTATGTTTAGTCTTAATGATGTTAACCTTGGAGAAAATTCTCACGCAATCAGCACTGCTAATTGGTAAGCAGAGCAAATTCTTGGCAAGGTCTGAAATAAGATCATATTTCAGGCTTTCTCTTTCAATTCCTGCTAGTTTTCTAACCTGTCCCCAAAACTTTTCAGTTGTCTCACAAGACTTTGCCAGCTGCTTAACATCTTCATCAAACACCATTGTCCTGAACTGGGACTCAGCAAGTTGTTTTTCTTCATCACTACACCATTTAACTGCATGCAACAAGGGAATAATTCCAGCATAGCCAGCACTACTTGAATCACTGAAGGTGTTTCTGCTCAGTACATGGGCATGTTTCAGCAAATCATTGTTCAATGGGAGTCGATTCTTCAGTTGACAGCAAAGTTCAGTTAAGAATGATTGGCAACGGGAATAAAAATTGTGTACCTCATTGGCTGGAACATTTGCATCTTTAAGATGTAACATTGTCCTATGACCTATGTTCATGTTGGGGAAAGGAAAGAACTGTGATGACATATTGGGATCAATGTTTTGCACAGGTGTATCTCTTACATACAGCATCTTCATGTAGTAGGAACATAAGGTTCGATAGAGCTCAGCTACTTCTTTCCAAATTCGGTGCAACACTGCATACTGTGCCTGAAATAGTTCGTTGAACTTTTTTTTTTAATTGGAGCACAAAGTCAAGAAAAAGCAAGTATGCTTTGACCAGTTTATCATTATTCAGAGCATTAAAACACCTTTCAGAAGCCAAAACTCTGTCAACCAGATACTGTGATGAAAAAAAAAAGCTGGAGAGCATGCCACTGTTCTAAAATTCTGGCCACACATGAATGAAGACACAACCATCTAATGTCATACAGCTTCAGCAAATTATGTTGTTCAGTTTCAAAAAAATTCTGAAATTCATTAAACTCTTTCTTCCTCTTTGAGCTTTGGCTGAAATAGCAGTAGATTTCTCTTACTAGATCTTCAATTTGCCTGGGCAAAACTTTACAAGCATGACTCACTGCTAGGGCTATGCTGTGACAAACACACTTTACAGTTGTACAACTAGGGTTCGCAGCTTGGATACGTGAGGCTACACTGTTATTTGCGCCAAACATAACACTCGTTGTATCAGCAGAAAACCCAATTAACTTCTCGAAATCTAACATACACTTTTGAAATTCATTTGTAATTGCTTCAAATAGAGCTTCTGCAGTGCCAGAGACGGTTTCAACATGAAAAAGGAGCCTTGTTTCAACCTTTAAAAGTTCATCGTTGTAATATTTGATCACCAGAGTTAGTGACTTGCATGTCGAAATATCCGTGGCCTCATCTATCACAAGGGAGAATTTTCCATTAGTACGTCCTAGCACTTGAGACAGAAAAGAGTCTTTGAATTCTGGAGCCATCAGATTATAAATAATCGCAGCCGACTTTGTTCTCTTGTATTTGAACTCTTTAGCAATTGCTGAGTCGTGAAAGCAACGACTTACAACTTCACTAATATGGTCCATCGCACGAAAAGGTATATTGTGTTCTGCTAAGCAAGCACAAAATATAATTTCAGCCTTTCTAGCTTCTTCTGTTATTTGCCCTTGTTTAAAATATGATGTAATCTTTGAATTGGAATGTGTCCCCTTTGACCTTTGCAAATGTTTGTCACTCTTTGAATGATGTAAGAGTACGCTTTTTCGTGGTGTTAATTTTTGATCGCATAATTTGCAGTAGGCCTGTGTTCGATCTCTAGGATAACGGCTGAGCCATGTTTTGAATTGTGGCATCGTCTCCCATGAAGACTTGAAAGATTGGCTGTATTTTTGTCGCTTGCCAAGTTTTCCTGCTGATGTACTGCAAGAACTGTGTTGTGCTTTTCCACTGGCAGTGGCAATTGCTTCATCTTCACTTGAATCTGACTCCACATCAACGGAATCATCGACATTGTGCATGGTTGCATTAATGAATGATGATGTGATTGTGAAACAATGTAGCCTGCCAGGCATGCTGCAGGCGCTTGCAGGTTATCCAAAAGAATAAGAACGAGCAAGAAAATTAGGACTAGGGACTAGTCTGACCGAATTGTCTGAGTGCATTTAGGCTTCGAATAACCTGTTTTGTACAAGATTTCTAAATTATTTCCAGTAGTTAGCTGGATTATAATAAAGATGAACATTATGCTAAAACTAATGCTAAAATCTGTAACTTTATGCTAAAATTATGCTTAATTTTTCATTATGCTAAAATTGTGCTGCAAATGCCGAAATTATGCTAAACTAGCATAATTATGCTAAATCTGGTCACACTGGTTATCATATAGGCGAGCTTCATTTCAGGTCTGTATGTAAAATGACGCGCACTGATTGGCTGCATAGCCATGTTGACCGTTTTGGCGGGATAATTTTTTGAGTCGATTTGAAGACGAACAAACCAGATTGAGGTACGTTTTACTAAAGTTTAACAACAAGAAACTGCTTACGAATTTGTTAAATCTTTCCAACAATCATTTTAAGCAGAAACCTTGATGAACGGATACAAAAATGAGTTCTGGCTAAAAACAATCAAGTAAACACAAGCCATTACTTCGCAAAACAAAAGGAGGATGAAAAGAGACAAAGGAAAAAAAAAAAGCTATGTGAAAAATTCCTTTTTAATCTCGTTTGTTCGGTCTACACGGGAAAGTATTTGCCTTCGGTTTTTTGGCACAGGCCTTGCTCCTTTGTTGCTCGATCTGTACTATAACATTAGGCAAATACATCCGACTTATAAGTAATCGTTGTAGTCAATATCAGCTGTGAGTGCGAATAATGGCAAGAAAGACATCTATCTGTAAACCTGACAGATATTGTGAGGATGACAAGGTTAACAAATCATTAGTATGAATGACTATAAAAGAAAGATCTGTACAACCAACTCTTTTTGTAGTGCAGAAGCAGGGCGAAGCTATTTTTTATGTCTTTTCAAATATTCCGCTGAGCTATGAATTAAAGTCTTCGATGTTGGAAGAGCACTGCTCTGTAGTTCAAGGACTCTGGGCTCGTTTCGCGCCAGATATGTTGCTCCATTAGTAATATTCGTAATTTTAATTCTTCATTCGCTCATCATTTATATTCACAGCTTTTGGCAACTGTTTACTCAACTTTCACCTCCAAAAATAAGGCGAAATTCAAACGCTTGTACCTACACAAACGGTGAGGAAGTGATATGTATTGTTTGATTCACCATTTAATAATAAGAAATCAGATTATGACTATTTTTAAAGTAAATTATACTAGTCATTTTATATATTTTGTAATATTAAATATTTTAAAATCACATTAAGTTGGGTTAGTTAAACACTCGACCACGTCAGCAAATATGCTGCATATACAAGTATATTAATACTGTATAAAATATTTATCATGTTTAAATAAATGATTTTGATTGATTTGGTTGACGGTCGGTTGGGCGGTCGGTTGGAAACACAGATGGACAGAAAGATGGATTGGTGGATAGGCTGATAAATGCACAGATCATTCGCAAGTTGGATATATAGTTTATACGTAGTTAGAAATGCTAGATATACGAAGATAGTATTAATAATAATAATGACAATAAGGATAATAATAAAAAAGTTAGACAGATTGATAAGTCGATCAATGGATAGATGGATATATATGAGCAGTCTGATTTCATCTGAACTTTTCATGTGATTAAGAGAGGTGGAATCCGTAAATAAAAGTATTGCTGTGGCTATTAAGAGATAAAAATGTAGAAAAAGGTTGGAAAAAAGCATCGCAGTCTTGATTCTCTCTTTTTCAATGCTGTTTTTACAGTGAAGGAGCAAGACTTGCGTACACGAAGATAACGGATCAAACGGTACGAAAAAGAGTACAAAATCCTACATTAAATGTTTAGTAAGCATAGTACCAATATTCATATCCTGTACAGAATGTTTTTCTTAGAATTAAGAAATTCATTGATGAAAGTTTTGTAAATTCGCGAAAGCGCAACGATGTTTCTTGGAATCAAGGAATGTTTTCTTAAATACATTTCTTAGGATGAAGGGATCGACTTACCTAAATTCTGTAGGCTCATGAAAAACTACAAGCCGACAATGTGTAAGTCTATTTTTTACCAGATTTTGACTTAAGATAAAGGTTTAAAATAGTTGCTACTCGATTGAACAATATCTTATAATGAGACGTATTTTTGTGTTGTGCACATAAATTAATCATATTCAGTGGCGCTGCTACAAAGGAGGATGAATGGGAAATCCCTCGAGGTCTGATAAAAAGAAATCGTTGAAGGTTCCCCGACAATGGAATGGAATGTTATTCTATTCAAATACTTGATATTAATCTACTTTGTGAAATATCATTGCCGTATTAGTTTGCTTCAATTCCCTAATGTCATAGTTATATTCAAGTATTAGTTTGACAGTGATTTTGGAATAAAGTAAAAATATATTACCGTTGTCAAGTTTATTCTTGTATACTTTCCTGAAATCTTGGGTTTTATAGGACGAAATTTTTCGGAGTTTATATTATTCTTTATATGTAGTTGTACGGCTAATGAGATTTCATCTATATTCGTCATATGCTGTGATAGAAGTGGTTGTGTGTGTTTTCAATCTGATGTACCAGGCAAAGAAAAATGACAACTATGTCGCTGAGAAGTTGTCGTTTTTTTGACTTAATATAGCTACGTTGAATGCAACTCTCGTGTTTAAATACCTTGACAAGCAAAGAGCTGGTAAAATCAAGTAGGTGTTCACACAACGGCTGGTGTTTAGTCTTGTGCGATTTAACACGTGCAAATAAATCTTTCTTTTTTTTATTATTCCTTTAGCCTTGAGGAATTTCGTCATATTTATGGTGCAACACAGTTATCTTGGCGAAGGGTAAGCAATTTATTGTATTTTTTTTATATTTACCATACCAAAAAAAAAAGCAGTATGAGCTCAGAAACTACTATCAGTTCAAGTAAAATTCTTCATTATAGCAGTGAAGCTTGTATATTATAATAGAATGTAACCAACACTACTTTGCAATTCGATGTGATTTTCAGAGTGAAAATGGAGAGTGGTTTCACGATTGGAATTTACCTAAACCAATATCATTTTGTTTGGAAAGTGAGTGTGTATTTTCACAACCAGATACCTGTTTTTCGTGTTTCACAAATATCTTTTTTTTTGCGAACGTAAATACAAAAGTACACAAAGTCAATTTTATATGTTTCACACACCAATACTGTTACTTTTCTCCATATGTTTGAAATATAATTTAGTTTCTTTTTATTCCATTTGCAGAAATTCATTTTTTGGTCACAGTGTCTTTTGGAAAAACGATCAACACATATCGCTACTTTGATGTCTTCATATGTAAGATTTCTCTTGTTTGAGTATCTCGTAATTTTATTATATTTGTTTTGCGGTCACGGGTAAAATGACGGACGCTGCCGGTAAATTCCGGTGAATTCCGATGAAATACGATGAAATACGATGCATGATTGTCATACATAGGGAGTGGTTTTCATAAGTCGGAATCCATCCTATTTGGTCGCAAAACATCAATTCAGACGAATTCCGATGAAGGGCGATTTATGAAAACCAACGTTAAGGCTTTCGCAGATAATATTGTGAAAAATTTCGCAGTGTCAATATACCAAAGTTTTGTATATCTCAAGCATCCTTCATTTCGATTTAACTGCTTCAGAAATTCCATTTATTTGGCGACATTAAACAAGCTCCCGTTATTAACTGATATGTGTGGTAGTTTGTGAGAGCATTCTTAGTTAACCCTTAGTTATTTTAAACGGAAAAATACCCAACTGGACCAGTCTTCTTAATATAAATCTTATGTCGCCTTAACTTTTTATTCTGTTAAAGATATCGTAATTTTAATAAATGGCTGCATAGTATTCTTCGAAGTAATCACATTTTCAAGTAAGTACATTTCCCCCTCTTGGAAAGTTATGAAATTTTTATTGGATTTGTAACAAACAGTCATTTGAATTGCAATGCTTCATTCGAAGTAACGAACTCAAATAATCGCCTTTCTTGATGTCTTGTTTATTTTTTAAATTTCAGATTCCAGTCCAGATGAAAGAAATTTTAAAGCTTTTGAGCGGTATTCTCATATTTTTACGGCAAGTAAGTCACTTCTCGGATGACCGCTTGACGTTCGTCAAGCTCTTACCTCCGAAAAACAATTTCTGAGCCCAAGACCGAGGATCGAGCCCGCAATCTTCTAATGACCAGTGAGACGCTCTAACCATTGAGCTACCGAGACTCAGATGGCGAGCTAAGGTGCAAGTTCGACAAATGTGCTGCCTATGCGGCGGCCACGATATGCTGATAATGATGTTGAATTATGCTAATGGTGTACGTATTGGGGCTCCCAGATGCATAACAACCTCGTTAGGTGGTTTCTGCTCAGTCCAACTGACATATGCGCTGTATGCGTAATTAAGTGACGTGAAATACGTCACAAGAATGATTTTGTTTAATGCGTTAATGTGATTCATAGTTTATGCTAATATTGCATCGGTAGGAGTGAAGGTTTGGTTCTTCCAGAGCTGTGAGTGCTTGTTGCAATTGTACCGCGTAATTTGGGAGAACTGGGTACTACAGAAGATTAGGTCATGTTATGTAAGGTGGTTTGGGAATGCTAGACAAGACGTGAGTCATTCTGAAACGAGCAGACGATAGAGAAATTAAAGTGCAGTGATTGTGTAAAATACAATTTAAATCAAATTTAAAATAAATCGGGTGCGTGGTTTGTAATATAATGTTATATGACATGAAACAGATTCAGTATGGATCAATCACATAACATGATGGGTGAGGTGAGGGTGGATTGAATGTAGTTGTATTACTACTTCGGAAGGTGTGATGTAATCTGTGATTCAATATGGTGTGAAGTTGTGTGACGGTGAAATGTGCCTTTATTTGGGTCAAATTGTGCTGATTGAATACCGTACATCTGGCCAATCGCCTTACCATAAAAAAAATTTAACTGTTTTCTGATTATATGTTTGGCTATTTTTCAGTTTATGCTTTAGAAGCTTTTCTAAAGATTCTTGGTCTTGGACCTCACGACTACTTCAACTCGTATTGGAACTGGTAAGGGGGAAAAGATGTGGCCTCGTAAAGAGAGGGAGGCTTGACAGTGGGACTTTTACAAGGGTAGCCACCTTAATGATATGATCAGGTTTTTCAAAGTCTATTCAATTTCTACAGAGAGTAATTTCGAGTTTGTATTATGGAGTGGCAACTCTTCTTTTAAAGCCGAATCATAATAGCTGCGAAACGTGCAACTATGAGGCATTTTGGCGTGGCATCGATCTTGCGACCTAATTCATTTATACTGACTCACTAAATATTAACTGTGATATACCCTGATCTATTGTACCCTAAAGATTCGGTTTAGAGTTGATTATCATAAATCTCGTTCATTGACCGGCTGTGAAAATTCTCAAACTTTAGGATTACCAATCAAATACAACCTCCAATGTGCGGAAAATATGGAGAAGTTGTTATTGAAAATAGTGACTGCGGTTTGGAAGAGATTCTCTTCAGTAAGCGATTTTCGTGAATCTTTGTTGCTAATTAGTTATCGTACGGCTTCTTGCTCAAATTTAAATTAATTCGGACTCTCGTGTTTTCCGAAGGCCCATTCAAAGGCCCTAGATTTTGTTGTTCCCCCACGGGCTCACTCATTTCTGGACTCCTTGAAAAATACACTCGTACAAGTTGAATCCATATTGAACACGAAACCGTTTGACTACCTGTGTTATACTAATTAATTGTAGCTGTTCATTATATTTACTGTAGGTTTGATTTGTTAGTTACCATCTTGAACATCCTTGGAAGCTTAGGCAAAGGCGCGGCCTTTGCAATTTATCTTCGACCAATAAGGCTTCTGCTGTAAGATTTTTTAATATTCTTTTCCCATCCTACTGGTTAGAGTTGAAAGCATTGAACGTGAAGGAAGAGAAAATTCTGGAAGATATTAAATGAGGAAGTGTTGAGGCTTTGCAAATTCGTGGTTTGCAATCGATAGCGTGGGACTCAAAAGACAGTGATCCGGCAGCTATGTTGGTAGCACATACAATGAAAGTTAATGAGATTCTTTAGTTAAAGTTCCACCAACATGGCTACCATGACGTCACATGCATGCCACGTATCACTTAATGTGATGGACTGGTGGATTTACAAGTAGTTTCTGGTGACTTGTTTGTACACGATTGAGGTACCATTGTTCTTTTGAAGAACCTGACACAAATTACACATAGATGCCATTCTGTGTTTATTTATAGTTGGCGAAGATTGGCGATTGGCAAACCACTGAAATCACCCGAAAAAAGATTCATTCATACAATGACATATCGTTCTTGATTATTTGATGGAAAACTGTAATCGATTTGTTTCGTAGTGGATTTAGTGAAACTCGGCCTTCACTAGAAGGGTAGACATTTTGTTAGATTCTATTCGCAAGGGCAGGTTCATTTCGCACTGTCAGTATGATATTTTTCCCGGCATCCTTCTAATAATGGCGACAACTCTTGACACAAATATAGACTTATCCATTTTTATTTTGGTAGTAAGGGTATAATTTGGCGACAAAATCAAAATAGAGGGTTAAAAACGTCGAACAAGTCACTCAAATGCATCGGAACCTTGTGATCAAAATGCCGTCAAAATACTGTTGCAGACTGGATGTTTTGTTGCTTTCTATTAAGATATCTCTTTGCCGTTCTTCTCATTTGCAGACTATTTAAATTAAAGAAGAGTTACAGAGTAGCATTTGACACTCTGAGAATCTTGCTGTCTAGTTTGTTTAAGTAAGTCGTATGAACGTTGTAAAACGAAATTCTTTCCTGGTTACTCCAGTAGATTGTTTTTTAACCTGTTTTACATTAGCTGTTTGTTTTTAATACTGAGTACGGTAGCAATTCTTTATTCAATCAATTTAATCGTATATCAGCATTGGATCAATAACTATCCACAATCCTCCACGTAAAACAAAAAGTCGAAACTGATTGGTCGTCCAGCTACTTTGGCGTCGTTCACCGCTGGCCCTGCAACAGTAAGGGACGGCCTTACTGTCTCCACGATTATATAAAAATAAAATACTGCGTAGACATTGTTATATAAGGTAAAGAGTTTAAAGGTTGGTAACTGCCGTGACTGATCTCGAAGAATTCCAACGTTTTTGGTAAAGACCTTTCGTCAGAGAAAGAAATGTGTTCAGAACACATTTGGAGAACTTCTAACAAGTTATACCTGATACGGTTATTCAATAAATCTTGCTTTCTCTTGCGCTAATATGCCAATGGATGGATGACAAAAAAGTGTAGGCATGAGTAAGTTATTATTTTAATGAAGAGTGGTGTGCCGAAAGGCATAGTGCTTCTTTTTAGTATTTATTGTCTCACTCTGTGTGGGTTCCTCTAGTTCTTTTCAGAACTCCCTAGTATAACCATTCACCATGGTTAATACGTTTTTTAAAGCGATACTGAAACTTGTCACCCCGACAGAATCTTTGTTTTATCGTTATTATCGTTGAATTCTAAACAAGTGATGATATCTGATTGAAAATGGTGGTAATATAAATTATAAAAAGTATGAAGATATCTGATTTGAGTTGGTGGCAATATGATAAAGGTTCTCGTATTCCAGGTTATTAAACTTTAAAACTGTTGTTTACCGAGCGTAATTTCAATTTTTATTGTTCCACTTAGCCTTGGTATCGTCATTGTCTTGATCTACTATTCCTTTGCGATCGTCGGAATCGAAGCGTTCTCTGGGCTAAAACTTAAATCGTGTTGCAGGTATTTGCAATTTTTTCCTGGTTAATTTCATCACTGTGAACGAGCCTTTTTAATAAACAAAGACCTTGAAGTTCGAATTAAATCCGACATCGAGTTATTTGATCTCACGTGGTAAACAAAGGAATTTTGGCCTTAACTCTAACCCTAACCCTAACCCTAACCCTAACCCTAAGGCTAACCCTAACCCTTACCCACATCCTAAACGTTAATTTTGTCTCCCCCATACCATTAAAATTTTCCTAACGTCTGCATTACGAATCCCTCTTTCCCATTCTTTCAGGAACTTGAGCTTCGCAGAAGAATATGAAAGTGGATATTACTACTTGAACAACTTCGACGATTTATTCCATTCTTTTGGTAAGCAAAAGATACACATGACAAGAACGCGGTGCGATACGTTTTATAGTTTTACGTTCGTGATGTTGTTTTTTTGAAAGCAGGCTGTTCTTGGTATTAAAGCCTGTGTAGTTAAGCAAAATGGGAAAGCTGAAAGTTTGAATTGAATGGAGCCTAGAGAAAGTGGATTGGTGCTTTCCGGTCGGAGACGGCTCAACTCGACGATTAAAATCGTCTAGTGTTAGTCAAAGTGGAAAAACTAAAGTCAGATTTGAACCGAGAAGAGTTGATGCAGTCCTAATTGAGATGGTTTTAAACTTTTCTGGACGTTGTACCTCCTGATATATTTTAATTGTATTTCAACGCTTGCATAGGTTATGCGTAATATTTAAAAACCGTGCCGGACTGCTTTATCGGATTTAAAACACGAAGCAATAGCCTCGCATTTTAGATCCGATAAAGCACGTAATGCGAGTTTTTTAAATTAACAAATAGGAAATTGCTCGAGTGTCCCTAGCGAAAACAGGAAGCGTAGGCGAGTATTTTCTGGTATTTTTCTGGTTGAATAGCGTCATTCATGTCTTTATCGCAGTACAGTCAACTCTCGTTATTGCGGACATCCTGGGGACTGTCATTTGGTGTCCGTAATAGCGAGTGTCCGCAACAGCGGGGTGCGAGAAAAATGACCCATAGTCAGGCTGTAAAATATCTTTATTATGTATTACTGCTTTCTTATTTTAAAATGTCCAGCTTCTTTCAGTTTCTAGTTCACATTTACTGTGATATATAAATACAAAATACAAATTAAAATACAAATCAAAAATTTGTATTGAGAAAAAAATATTATATACCCAAACCAAAAATCAAATTGTAACATGAATCAGTGTCAATTGCCTTTTCCTTCACTGTAAAGCTACGATAACGTAACAAAACTCAGTGGACTTATGCGAAGTTAGTAATCCTGTTTTAGACAAATACTGACAAATACTAACAAATTCATGGCAAGTCAAGAAAAGTGTGAAGAATAAAAGTCTTATTCTTGGTTGAGAGGCCACCATGCTTACAAAGACGAATTTCAGCCTGAAATTGACATGACTCTCGTGCTTCAACGTGAACCGGAAAATGCCAAAGATGCACATGTTGTGGCCATAACAGAAAATAACGGACGAGTTGTGGGGCATATCCCTTTAGGACTGTCCAAAATTGTTTCTTCATTTTTGAAAAGAGTAAATCACAGAGGAGAAGCTGTCATTTGTGGAAAGAGGGTAAACAAATGAGCTGGCCTGGGTTTAGAGATTCCCGTTCTTTACAAGTTTTATGGTGAACATAGATATTTGACAAGACTTGACAAACTCATTATTGGCAGTGATATAGCCAGGCAGTCCTTGCGAGACAAACACGAAGGAATAGCCACTACATAGTCTACACAAAAGCGCAAGTCTGTCAAGAGCATTGAAATAGCATAACAAAGTGAAAAGCCTCGAAAGTAATGTAAACCGAGCGGAAGAACTTTGAAGATTGCAACATACATCTTGGTTGTATTGAAAGACACGTTTATATTTTGTCTGTCATTTTTGTCGACAGAAGTAATGACGAACAGAATATTAAAAGAACTTCCACTGACAAACAGCAGGTGTCCGTTGTAACGAGAGTAAAACTATACAAATATTAGTTTGGGACCGCATGAAGTGTCCGCAATTCCGAAATAGCGAGAGTCCGTAATAGCGAGAGTTATTTCAATACATTTCATAGTAGTTTCGGCCGGGGATTTACCATCTGTCCGTAATAACGGGGTGTCCGTAATAGCGGGGTGTCTGTAAGGCGAGAGTTGGCTGTACTATGAAACGAAAGCTATTTTCTATTTGTTTTATTAAATAACCAAGGGTTTTTTTTGTGACGTCATCCATGTCTCGGTACTGTAGTACAAAAATGAAAATGATGTCAGTCGTGTCTCTGTACTCTGATAGAAAATGAGGTTCGTCCAATCAGAGCCGTGCCTAGGGCACGTGTTATTTTATGTCTTCAAAAACGAACCTCTTGATACGCTAATTCTCGAAAAAATTTCGGAAATTTATGTTTTCTAAGCCGAAAAAATTCACTTCTTCACACATAAAGTTACTTGTGTGTTTATAACATATAAAGACACGATACGGTTATGATTTTCTTCTGTATTTTCCTCATGAATTCTTAACCTTTTCCGGACCGTATCCGACTTTTTAATTTTACTCTGGCTAACGCCAGACCATTTCACTCGTCAAGGGGAGACGTCATGAATAGCAAAAGGTTACAAACTATCTCCTTAATGAATTTTATAAGGTTCCTTTATCGTCTCTTTGTTAACGACGTTCCCTCATATTTCAGTGACTTTATTTGAACTAACTGTGATTAACAACTGGCATGTGATTATGGTAAGTCTTGGGGAATAAACTGTACATTGGTTTTAATGGTAAAAAGTTGAAAAAAAGTCTACCCAGATATCCTAAAATAAACGAGCACTGAAAAACGTTCGTGGTAGCTTTGCAAAGGTTAAATTGAAAATATATACGTTAGTATGTGATATTTTCATTACACCTGTATACAGTTTTATGAAACTCGTTAATAATTCATGAAGAACAAAAGAAAAAGAATTTAAAGTTTAATCATTTGTTGTAAATGTGATACAACCACTAGTGATTGTATCAAGTTATACAACCACTAGTGGTTATATCACACTGCTTTTCATGAACTTTTAGTGCTATTTTCTCGACGAAAATCATTGGAATCTTCGCCATTTTTGAAGAACACGAATCTTTGCGTACATTCGTTTTATAAGCTGTTTACAACATTCATGTGCCTGCTGTATCGGACATACAATCACTCGCCCTCTGCTCGCGATTTTATATTCGATACAAGACGGCTGCTCATGTTGTAATCATTACTTATATGCCCCACTGTTGTGCAAAGTAACACGAGTGTGAAGGCGGCGTGTTTTGTTGGTTAAGATTGAGCAAAGTAATAGACTGTTGCAAGTTCGTAGTATTTTCATTGCATGGCTATGGTTTACTCAGATTTATTTCCTAGGTGTTTTATTTTCATAGGAAGGGTTCGCCAATGTGACCAACGATTGGAGTCGAATTTTCTTCATGTTGTTTTATCTTGTTATCTTAGTAAGTACAATTAATTAGCTCATCGTAAATCTAGTTCATCTAGGTCCGATCCCAGTCCATTTGTATCCCTTTAAAGCGCAATACTGGATAATTCCAACGTTTATTGTTTTTGTTCATGGAAAATTGCTCGTTAAAGCAAACAAAACCAACGTACTTTTATCCCAATAAGAACCCTATCCCGTTTCGACAGTTCTCAATGCGCATTTTCAGTCAAATATTCTACGTTTTTAATGTGGTTTAGCCTGTGGGTTTCTAAACACTCTCATGGTACCTTGAAAATCGATTTGATACTGGAAAAGTGAGCAAAAACATACATAGTTTTTTTCTAACAAAACGTAGAAACAGTGAAAAAAAAAACTCATAAAAATACTATAGTGAGGTATAACGAAGTATTGACATGTGTTGCCGCGGCGCGAAAGATCACTTCATCGCCTTTACATTCTGATAAAACTCCAAAAATCGGCACAAAATTTGAACATAGCTTTGTATACATCAACCAAATAAGAAAATCTGGAAATCTCTGCTGAAGAGTAATCGCCTTGGTGTAATCAGTTTTGGTTTGAATTTTCCGCAGACGAACGACATTTTATTTTCAAACTTTCGACACCAAGGTATGAAACACCCGTAACTTCGGTGTTTTGAAATGGGTCAATAGCTCGCCTAACTTGCATTCAAGGAAAAATGGTCAAAACTTAAAGGCTTTCATACTGCACTTCAAAATTATTGTTACCATGGCCAAAACACTCGCTCCGTTAAAATCATGAAATTTCAGCTCCCAGCTCCAGTTCGTTGGAGAGTTTTGGACGGACATCCTTCACGAGAACCATGCGGTCTTCCCCTGAGGCTGGACATGGTTTAGAGTAGATGAAGTATGGGGAAGTTAAGCCGTGTTTGTTCAACTGTCTTTCAGGTTGTTATGACGATTGTTGTGGCTTTTATTCTCGATGCATTTGTATTTTGCATCGAATTAAGAAGAGAACATCGTAACAGTGAAAGCAAGTATAAAACCTAACACTTCCTTAATTCCTTCCATCCTTCTTTCCTTTTCTTCTTTCTTCTGTCTTTTGTCATCTATATTCTGTCTACTGTCTTCTTCGGCTACTGTGTTTGTGACTGACCTGAACAGAATCAGCCAACAGCCTAGCCTCTCAGCCCTCTTTTCTTTGGCAAGCTGTCGGGGTTTCTAAATGACTACGTACCTGACTACCCATATACTGCCCTACTTACCTACGTAACACTCTAACTGACTACCCATATCGCACCCTGCTTACCTACCTAACAATATACGTAACTACTTACCTGTTCTGCTTCCCTACCTGCCTCCACATACTTACCCATTACCGATTTACCTCCTACCTCTCTGTTTACCTTCCTACCTACCTATCAACCTACCTACCTACCTACCTACCTATCTACTCACCTAACTGCCGACGTAACTGGCCACCAACTAACCAACTTCCTTACTAGACAGTCATTACTAGACAGTCAAACCACCTTATCCAAATCTAAGTCTGACTCAGAGCCTTTCAAGAATGGAACTCGGGTCCGGACTTGAGTCCTACAAAACTGTTGTAATTTCCTGCATAAATTCTTTCATATTTGTCTAATTCAGCTTTTGTTATATATATATACATATATATATATATATATAGGAGATACACACAAGGTCGTATTTCGAACATACCTTACAAAGGATGAATTGAGAAGAATTAATCCGCAACTGCTTCGCTTGGACGAGGTAAGCAACGATATCCATGGCCATTGACGAACGTCAGAATCCTATGTATTTTGGTACAGGCACGAGACGCTTGGCCAGCAAGTTAAACGCTGCATGAATTAATTTTCATTTGACCTTTCGTCTGAACTAAGGCTTAACTGATGTTTTCTCTAAATTATTTACTGTCATATTAATGAATACTGATTGATGCTATGTTTGTTTGCTTATCGTAGGAAAGGACTTTTTACATTGGTGAGCGGTTTTTAACCAGGGACGATCTCAGTGAGGAAATGCATAAGGAAGAGCTGGAAGTAAGTACTTTATGATGCACAAGGTTGATATAGAGTACCGAAACGTCTTCTGTTTACATGGTTTTATCGGTCGGTTAAAAAGGCTTTGAACTAAACTTCGAATTACCATAGCTTTTGAGTGAGATGGTAACTGAGCTGATAAAGCAGTGAACTAGAATACCAAAGGTTGCTGCCAGCTGGGCATGTAGATGGTTGGGGTAGAGTGAAAGAATCTTTGGTGATGGTCCTGAAGCTGAGTTATCGATTGATAAAGTCAACTAGATTGCCAGAGGCTTGGCAAGTTGGATGAACTTATAACCATGGACAGTATTCAGCGAAGTACTGGCATTCGACTCTGCAGATGACCGCCGCTGAGGCCGTCGAAATGTCAGTCATCAACAGTCTTTCTCAAGGTTACCCTAACCTGGACGATGTACCTACTTCACGAAATCGTACTGACATATTTTTTAGGTAGAACATGGAATTTTTACCAAAGTCGCAGTAGTCAAAACAGTACTTTTTTGGAAAGAAAGTTTTGAAAATATTCATTAAAAGTTTGATATATGAAATTTGAAATTACTTTGTAATACTGTGAGTTAGAACGTGGGTTGAATGTCTGGTGTCTTGGTGGAATTTTCGGAGAAACTCCAAGGATCGTTATTCGAACGGTCTTGTAATTTAGTTTGTAAAGCAATGGGATGAGTGCTATGAAGTGTCCGCTGAATGGCGTTGTAGCTCTTCAGCAAGAGCAGTGGACTAAATGTGAGGTGTTATACGGGGCAGAGTAGTTGGAACACCCCTCAATGTTAATCAGAATTGGACAGTTCAAACATCCATGGTTGACAAGAAATTTTTTTTCATTTATATACTTTCCTTTTACGAAATCTCTTCCAGGCGTTGTGTAAACATATTGACGACACTCTGCGAGCCAATCAGAGACGCCTGACGGACCACATGAGTGTGGACATGGAGAGCACAAGTTCCGAGAATGAAGAACCGTGAAAGTTTTTAAAGCTGCTCCAGTGAAATTCCGTTCGTGGAAATGTTCGAGTAAGATGGAAGGTTTATGAGGAAGATGTGTAAAAAACAAATATATTCCGAACATTACTATCATCGTGAGAACTCAAGGTTGGAGTTATTAATAAGGCGAGACATTGGTTGAAAAAGTAATATATCGACAGAGTTACGACATCATCTTCACCTGACTCGGAAGTATCCTGGCTGTTGCAGAGAGGTCGCATGTGCACGAAGGTAGAAATGCGACTATTGAAGATATAATCTATTTGGTTGTATTATAAGTGTCGGTTTAACCAACAGGCAGACTAAGCTACATGCTTAGGGCACCAGCAAAGAACGGGCACCAAACAAATTTGTAAACTAAGGGAATTTTAGACGTGAATTGCTTAATGGATATGTAACTCTTATTTCATTTCAAAAGTTAAAAATCATTTTACTGCTATCGTATTTTTTTTTTAATTAGAGTCACTCGGGGGCACCATGGCCTCTTCAATGCTTAAGATCTCTAAAAGTCTTAATCCGACCTTGTGTATTATGATCTTAGCAGAATATATGTTATTTGGAACTATAAAAGAAATATATGGCAGCTAGAGTTCGCTTTGAAATTCAGGCATGCACTTGACCGCCCATTACCGTTGTCGAGATGTTTCATTAGGAGTAAATAAATGGATCGTTGGCCTAGACGAAAAATTGTGGCCGTTGTGGAGAAGTGGCCGCTATGGAGAGGTGGCTGTCAGTAGAGGTTTTTCTTAAACATTGAAAATCTTTCATTAGCCTAATGTTCAAATTTCCTGTGCCCGCGTTGCTCTGGGGTGTTCTTCACTTTTGGCCACGAGCTTAGATTAAACTTTGGACTAATGTTGAACAATCCTGTTACGTTTGCTCGGTGGCTTACTTTTCGATTGAAGCTCGACTGACATTGTGCTCAACATATGTGTGCACATCAGAAGAGGGCTGAGTCTGGACTTCAGATGAAAATAAGTTTTACAACCCAATTATTTTGCGATTACGCGTGCTGCTCTCGATTTTAATCCAGGTCGCTCTGTTACCCGAGCTCTTGGACCGGTTTTTTTCACCAAAATCCATTCATTTCGAGCCCGTTCCTGGTCTGATACTAGGGTATCCACTTTTAGTTTATTGATTTTTTGGATGTCTAGTCTTTGTTGAAGAAAACGACTAAAACTTTATGCTGTTGACCCTTGCTAACCGTCATTGACATAACTGATGCTTTATTTTCAACTAACTTGGGTTATTTTCAGGTTAATGAAATTTTAGCATATTAAAAAAATATTAACTCTGTACATATTATAAAATATTGTTCGATAAGAATTGTTTGTTTTGCTTTTATTGCTTTTTTCTATCGAGTAAAAACTACAAAGATTTCAGAAAAACATAATCTCACTTAGTTCAATTTCTTTGTAATCACCAATAAGTCTCTTTTCCTTCTAGTGTTTTTCGCCGCCCTTAACCTGGAAATTCCACTCCAAACACTTTTTATTGTAATTCAGCTCACAGAATCTTTCACTGCTCCCGCTCTTAAGTACGAAGGAAAACAACTAGACAAGCGCGATTTTGAACTCCAGATAAAAGCTTATAAAATAGGTTTTCAAATATTGCTCCGGTTGTCAAGAAAATCCACAGGCGAGAAATATTTTTGAGTTCAGTAAACTAATTAATTCAACATTTGACAGTCCAAACACCCTTTAGGCATGCGGGCAGGCTTTTGAAATTTGAATATGAATGGTGTTTGTTGCGTTGTCATCAGCGTTCTTTTTGTCCGAAAGCCGTTACTAACCGATGATAGATAGCGGAGATGATAGCGTGGACGGCAATATTTCCTCCTCCTCTGGCTCAGCAAAATCAAAACGAAAGCCCTCAAAAGATAAATAAAAAAAACCTAGCCTATTAAAAAGGAAGGCGAAATCAGTGCTCAAAACGGGAAGCAAGAAGGACAGTAAATCAAAGTCCAAAGGTGAAACGGACGCCAAAGAGGACTTGGAAGAGGCAGGGGGTGAAACAGATAGTGCAAGAGGTATGTTTTTTGTCAAGGTTCTTGAGTTAGCTGTTCTTGTCAGACACCCAAAGAGATGGCGATGTAGATAACAAGAGATTAATATTTTACATTGTGACTGCAATACTTAATATGAGAAACAGAGTTTGTTGTTTTTGTGTAGAACCATGCCTTAATAACTGACCACTTCACGTGACTGCATGGACAGGATCAAGTCACAACTGGGCGTTTTTCCGCCTGTTCATTGGTTAAAAATAATGGCAGGCCCTAACTTAGCATGTATGCCAACTACTCCCATGGGTACTCCAGGGGGGAGAAACAAAACCGTGAAAACTAAGAAAGTGTATGGGGAAAAAATCTCGAAAGGATTGCTTAATCTTATCTGTCTTCTCCTTATTTCCATTACAAAAGGACCATTTTATCATTTATGAATAATATTGTTTGCTGAAACTGACGTACCTGAAATATACATGACGTTGGACCATCATGGTAGACACAATTTTATTTGTTACCACGATTAAAGAATGCAAACGTATTACTTTTCTCCATGAAATTTCGCCATATTTTCCTTAAAGTAAACCTGAAAATCCCCCAATGGTGTTTGATCCTTGTCGTTGAAGCTTGGTCGCAATTTATTTTATTAAGAGTTCATTGTCAGGTCCTGTTGTAAAATTTTTGTAGCGTGGGTGGATGTGAGTTTTTTTGGCGTCTACAAGGAACACAAGCATGGCTTCGGAGAATTTTGGTTTTAGGAGTAAGCCTAGCAAAAATAAACTTTGTGTTTTAGGCCCTTTGAATCTGATTCTGAAGCATCCTATGATATCTCCTGCCGTATTTCTGGCGATAACTTGACCAGTCCAGTTATACATGAGTAAGCCATAGGTATCCAATTCTCCCCTTGGACATGTGATTGTGAAAGAGTAAAGTTAAAAATGGTATTCATTGTAGTGGTGAAATATAATTGTACTGGAAAAAAATCCTGTCCCAGAGTGTGAGTAAACTACGTTAGTCTTTTCTTTTATTTGTTTGATTTTTTTCTTTCTTTCGATTCCAAAGGCTCTTCAGTGACTGTGGAAGATACCTCGTCAATGGTCGCTTCGACTGCCAGCAAAATCTCGTCAGAAGCAGACGAAAGCAAACCTGAAAAGAAGCGCAAGAAAAAATTGAAGTTCGGTGTGTTCGGAACGAGCAAAAGCAAAAAACACACGCCAGCCGTTGAAAGTCCTCCCCAGGCCCAAACCAACCCAGATGAGCCCTCGACTTCCGTTACGGAAAAGGATGACAGTGGTCACGTGATGGAAACTGTTGAGGTTGGTGCAGGACACAGCGAAGTCACATCTCAGAAGGTTGAGGCAGACGAAGCACGAGAAAGTGAGCAACCTAGTGAACGCCACTCCACTTCCTTGATCATCCATGACAGCCCTCGTGAGGAGGCATCAGATGGCGCACACTCAGCTACACTCGCGATCCAAGATGGTGAAAAAACTGTCCCGAAAGAGGAATTCGATGGCTTTATGAACAGCAAAGACGGCGAAACGCCCGGGAACCAAGGGGTTTCTGGGGGACAAACGAGTAAGAATGACACAGTTGAGGATGTGGTTCCAACAGAAGTACTCGAAATACTCCAAGAGATGGATTCTCAAATACTAATGGAAAACAAAGGTGAAGAGAACCTGGAAGCCACAGATGAAAATAAAGCAAAGGAAGACGAAGAGAACCTGGAAGCCACAGATGAAAATAAAGCAAAGGAAGACGAAGAAGAAGGAGGAAAGGCAGATGAGGAAGAAGAAAAAGAAGGTAAAGAAAAACTTTCAGCTAAAGAGGAAATCACCGCGAATGAAAGTGAAGTCAAGGAACAAGACTCAATGCTTAGTAAAGAAACGGAGAAAATCAACGACGAGATATCGCCACAAGATCCAGAAACTCGCGAAGAAGGAGACAAAAAGACTATCCCGTCAGACACACCGAGTGCCGCACAACTCAACCTCGATAAAAATGGCGAAGACGATTCGGGCAATTTACCCGAACGCAAAACTGATTCTGAAAGGAGAGTATCCCACGAAAAATCCATGGAGAGCTCCATGAGTACTACCAAACGTCGTACAATATTCAGCTTAAAGTACTTGTGTTGCAATATCTTGTAATATCGTGAAGAATGGTTAAGAAATTACGACTTGGTTGAGATAGATCGTCTTCTGTTAGAGAGGAAGCTCCGCTGAGCATCATGGGGAAGTAGGAAACAATGTTTTTTTGTTTTTTTTACATAAGAAAGGGTCATAGAACGTGACCTTGTGACAATTTTTTTTTCTATTTTTGATTGGTGATATTGGCGTCGGCCATCAGCCACTTTCGTCTTACCTTACAGCATTTCATTAAGTTCTTTTCGTCTGTCGTTTGAACGGTTTCAAGTAGTAATGAACTGCCATAGTGATTCTGTGATAAGCAACTGTGTTGTCAGTCAGAAAAAGTTTATGGACGGATTAAAATGGAGGAATATTTTCGTATCTGTTACATGTTCTGGAAAGTTGGAGGGAGATGCTAATTTACATGTCCAATCAAGAGATGAACGGGCGAAGTACTTAGATATTAACCTGTGAAGAGCAGAAGTTAGAACGACTAATCATTTGCAACTAATTTATAGAATTTCTTGTTAATTAAATATTTACGGTGAATAAAAATTTTTTGCGTGGCAGGTCAGTGGCGTAAGTGGCGTGCGTGGATATCCGAGGGACGATGGGGAAGATTTCTTGGGGGTTCCCTTCCAGGATGAGATCAAAACGAGGTTTTGGTCGTTAAGTTCCACACATCCGGACGAGAGATGACTTTTAGTGACAATCAGGAACGTTTTCCCTGGAGAACGTTGGCGGAAATAGTTCCTTATGACATTGAACACTTTTCCCTGATATGTTTAGGTGCTGTGTCAATATTCCTGTTAAGGTAGCGGAACGCAGTTTTGTTATTTGTTCGCACCTCATATTTCCAAATAACGAAACTCTGGAATGGCTTGGAATGGTTATGTTTCCCACGAGTCGACAGCCCATGGACTTCCACAAACAACTCCGATACAACACAGACGCGAATATGATGAAGTACTTGTGATACGAACACATTCATGTTCTTCAGTAACGGTGAAAATCCCAACGATTTTAGAAGAGAATATATTACGAAAAGTTCATACTATTTAATAGTTGTATTGCATGACAAATACAACGCTTGCATGATTGTGTTGTATCATATTTACAACAGCTCATCAAACATCATGAGGTGTTAATGAGTATTATAATCACTATTTAATCGTGTGGTCCGCAACCATCCCTACTCAAAATACATTACCCTTCCACCCCTGTAAAAACGTCACATATTTGGTGTGAACCATGGAAATCGGATTTACTGGGGTGAACTGAAACAGAAAATCCTTAGAAGTAAGACATTTCGGTTGAACCCTTATTTGTTAAAATGCTTAACTTTTTTAAATGTTAACTTTTTTACTATTTGGACATGATCGATACTTTAATTAATGAAGAACGAATGAAAATATCAATCATTCCCTTTATACCACCCACAGATAGAACGTGCCTTTACTTGTCTTTGTTTATAAACAAAATGTCGCAATCAAATATGTCTAGAAGAAGCACCTAATAGGTACATGGCTTCTGACAAAACTGTCTTACGATTTTTGCCGAAATGGAGTTAGTTCAAGAGACGTGGGACGAACGTGAATATTCTGAAACGAACTCTGGACACAGAACAACTGGAACAGTGGAGCTGTCGCATCGTGACAATTTACATGGTAATGCATTCGAAAATTGACTGATTGGATGTAATTTTTGACAGAGAAAGAGTTAACTACATAATGTTTCCGATTCAATATTCAGGTGTCATTGAATGCGACTCATTGTTTCTTGTGGCTTTTATCTTTTTAGAGACAACTCAAGAACAAGAGCAATACGTTTACCAGGTGACGTTGAAATAACGCGAACTTCTCTTACGATATGACACAGATGTGGTTTTCGATTTCACTTTCTTGATTCCAGTCAAAAGGTTTCGCACGTACATTGATCCACTAGTAAGCTATGAACGGTAAACCTTAAGTTTAGCGTCGGAAATTAAATTAAAAATTGGGCAACCCTAACTCTAACCGTCACAATAAAGTACTTTAATTTTGGAGTGCTATTTTTGATTTAATTTCCGGCGCTAAACTTAATGTATACCACTATGAACAGTGTCAAAACTTTTCATCATTGACCGTGTTTTTGTCGAAATCATTCGTTCAATTCTATCAACAAAACGAAAATACGTTTTAGAGTCAATGGCCGTGACTTGACCCCAACAGTCAAGCTAGCTCAGCAGAAAACTCAGTTGCAAGCCCGGAGTTTTCAGTGATGCAATGACCTCAGCACTTCATATTTTAGACAGTGGGTCGTGACATTAATCGACTAGAAAACTCAGTCGCAAGCCTGAAGTTTTCAGTGATACCACGAGCTTAGCTGTTCATATTTTAGATAGTGGGTCGTGACACCCTTCCCTGATTCATAGTTTAAAATATGAGGCGACAGCCTGGATATAGGAAGAACTGGGAGCTCTCACAAAAGCCTATCAAACAAAACATTTTATATTTCCACTGACAAAGTGAGTAATTTGTAAATTAATTTTTTCATTTCCACAGAAACTTGTGAGATATTTATTGAAGGCAGCAAGCACGTTTTTATCACATAAATTTAAAGACATGTCACTGTCAAGATTTTCTTTACATTTGTACATCACTCATGAACGGTGAGTAAGTTTTTGAATGTTATTCTGTCGTACTATAGGAAGCTGCAATATACTTGGACAAAGGAACATCAAATGAAAAATACCACACATTTGATGAGGAACGATCTGACAAGACTCGATTCATGTGCTACCTCATTGTCCACACCACCACGTATAAAGTCCTAGATGTCTTAGCATCCCTTATGTTGTTGGCATTAGCAGCCATTGAACCACCTGCAATGTTAGGAATGGATGTTCCAATATGGGTAAGCTTGTAAGATGGCTTTTGAGGGTGGATTAATTGAAAGGGTTGATGTTTTATTGAAAGTTGATGTAATTTAAAGATTATCTCATCTCTGTATCAATGCCTTTTTTTCATGTGGAATAGCAGAATTTGGAACTTTTTATGCTCATCCATTGTATTGTGATAATAATTAACAAAATTAAAAAGAGTACTAAGACATATGTTAAAGGACTTTAACTGTTTAAACTTCAAGAAGTCTCCCTCAGTCATGTCTCTGTCAATATAATGTTATCCATGAGAAGTAGACCTTAGTTCAAGCATGAAATGGATTTGATTTTGTATCAGGCAGCCTAATAAACAAAATTTTTCTCATTTGTTGCAGTGTCATGGTGCCTTGGAAGTTGTCTCCCTGCTTACTCTGGGAGTGGAGTTCTGTATCAAGATTAAATGGCAAGGAATTCCTTACTCAGCACACCACAAAAGAACTATATTTAAGGTGCTGTTGAGCCCTCAATCTGTTTAGAAGTGTTAGTAAAGTTAAGAAGTGAGGAAAATGAGTATGTCTTTATTATATATACTCAATGTTTGTGATGGAAAGTCTTCAACCAGCTAATACCTGAGGTGGTGTATTGGCCTAAAATGCAGAGTTGAGAAACTTACATTCCATCCTTCTTTGGAAGGAATAGTATCCACATCCTTTACTGCATCAGCCTATTGGATCCTTAGCTGGCACTGGCCTCCCCCTGTTTGATTGTAAATATTTAAAATATTGAATGACTTTCCATTATTAGCATGTCATTGTTATTTATCTTCAATTTCTAAATTTGATTGTCATTTGTGTAGGTATGAATGAATTAAAACTGGTTTCAGTTGCAGTAAATTGAATCATTCTTTTTTTCAGTTGCTTCTGATCATTATTATGTTTGTGGAAGTTGTTATGGTAACAATTCAACAACACTCCCACGTGCGAGTGACACGAGCACTGCGGCCTCTGTTCTTGCTTGATACATATTACTTTGGAGGGGTGCGAAGGTGAATTATTAGTTGCTTGCTTATGTTGGCATATTTTAGTTGATGGTCATGGATACAAATTTATGACCACATTATAGCCAATTACTTTCCAGTGACTAATTCATCACTCTATTTTTATGCTGGGATTATTTTCAAGTTACGAGTAGTACACACAAAGTATGCCTACCTATTTTTCTTGTCTTTTTCCCCCTCCAATTGTAATAGAGTTTTCAGAGAGATTTTGAGATCTATTCCTCCTGTTTTGGATATTTTGGTTCTTCTGTTGCTGTTCATGGCCATCTTTGCCATGCTTGGTAGGTTTTAAATCATAGAATACTTGCAGTGTTTTACCAGTATTAACATCTCATTCTACTTTGTCCCATGTTACCCAGCCTAACCTTGCTCTACTCTGCCATACACTTGCTTATCCTGCCTCAACTGTTCTGCCATTCCTTCTTTTACCCAGGAGTGGCACCAGGAATTCCCTGAGGCAGGGGCTAATGTCCCCAACAGGGGGCTCGCCCAAAGTGTCCATGATCATGCCTCCTTTATAATTTTGTTATTTGAAGGTCAAAAGATACTATTTTTTGCAATAATAATCTCAACTTCTGACTAGAAACAGTTTGCTTTTAGATTTGGCGTGAAGAGAAGAGCCTATTATCTTTCTTGGCTAAATTAATAACAAGTTCTCACAGTTTGTTTAATATATAAATGTGTTGATCAGTGAAAATTCCCTGACAGATGATTAATTTTTCTCAGACAGGGGGGTTAAGGTTCCCTAATGGGAGGCTTCAGCTCTCTCTGCCCCCCTCTGGCACCACCCTTGGTTTTACCTACCCTACCCCATCCTCTTCTATCCTGCCCCTGTACCCCTTTATCCCATACTATCCTACATTACCCTTCTTGTCTTGTTACCCACTACCTGGTTTTGCTTTGCCTGCCCTGCCCTGCACTGCCCTGCCCTGCACTGCCCTGCCCTGCACTGCCCTGCCCTGCACTGCCCTGCCCTGCACTGCCCTGCACTGCCCTGCCCTGCCCTGCCCTGCACTACCCTGCTCTAGCTTTACCAACCATACTTTCTCTATCCCTCTCTAATCCTTTGTCATCCGATTTTTTCCTTCATGTAACTTATCCAGCCTATCCTTTTAGGTTTTTACTTTTTTTCAACCAATAAAGAAGACCCAGTAAGTCAAAAAGTCATCCTAATTATTATAAATTTAAACAATTTTCACAACTCTTATTTTAAAATCAATGTCAGGCTCATTACTGATATTACAAGAACATTTTTCTTATTTCTTTCAGAATTTTCCCACTTACCTGAAGAGTTTTATTAGCCTTTTTGTTCTGGTCACCACAGCAAAGTATGTCAGAAATTTTTATTATTATGAACATTTTATGGCATGCCCTACTGGGCTACAGTGTCCTACCCCCAGAGCTTATGAGGGGCCCATTTGTTACATGATACAAGTTTTGTATATGATAGTTCATCCTGGAGTGTGTAATATATGTATCAAAGGCACCATTCCTGCTTTTGATTTGCTCACTAATGTCTATGTATATCCAAAAGAGTCTGGTGAGTTAATTAGATTCATCAGAATGAACAATCATGTATGACAATTGCATCATGCAAGTGGCCCTTATATGAACATCCTAAGTAACATCTGAGGAAAAAACTATTTTTACAGTTATCCAGATGTAATGATGCCAGCTTATAACAAGAACAAGTTTGCTGTTTTCTTCTTTGTAACATATATTGCAGTGGCATTGTACTTCTTCATGAATTTGGTAAGATTTTTATGAAAAATATTCTGAGTCTTCTTTACCAATAACATAATAGTTTGAGCTGTAATTGTTCTCTCCTTTTATCTTTTCTTATAAAAAAATTTGTTTAAATTTTATAACTGTTATCATATGGCCGAGCTTCATTTCCGGTCTGTATGTAAAATGACGCGCACTGATTGGCTGCATAGCCATGTTGACCGGTTTGGCGGGATAATTTTTTGAGTCGATTTGAAGACGAACAAACCAAATTGAGGTACGTTTCATTAAAGTTTAACAACAAGGAACTGCTTACGAATTTGTTAAATCTTTCCAACAATCATTTTATGCAGAAACCTTGATGAACAGATGCAAAAAAGAGTTCTGGCTAAAAACAATCAAGTAAACACAAGCCATTACTTCGCAAAACAAAAGGAGGGTGAAAAAAGACGAAGGAAAGAACAAAAAGCTATGTGAAAAATTCCTTTTTAATCTCGTTTGTTCGGTCTACACGGGAAAGTATTTGCCTTCGGTTTTTTGGCACAGGCCTTGCTCCTTTGTTGCTCGATCTGTACTATAACTTCAGGCAAATACATCCGACTTATAAGTAATCGTTGTAGTCAATGTCAGCTGTGAGTGCGAATAATGGCAAGAAAGACATCTATCTGTAAACCTGACAGATATCGTGAGGATGACAAGGTTAACAAATCATTAGTGTGAATGACTATAAAAGAAAGATCTGTACAACCAACCCTTTTTGTAGTGCAGAAACAGTGCGAAGCTATTTTTTATGTCTCCTCAAATATTCCGCTGAGCTATGAATTAAAGTCTTCGATGTTGGAAGAGCACTGCTCTGTAGTTCAAGGACTCTGGGCTCGTTTCGCGCCAGACATGTTGCTCCATAAGTAATATTCGTAATTTTAATTCTTCATTCGCTCATCATTTATATTCACAGCTTTTGGCAACTGTTTACTCAACTTTCACCTCCAAAAATGAGGCGAAATTCAAACGCTTGTACCTACACAAATGGTGAGGAAGTGATATTTATTATTTGATACACCATTTAATAATAAGAAATCAGATTATGACTATTTTTAAAGTAAATTATACTAGTCATTTTATCTATTTTGTAATATTAAATATTTTACAATCGCATTAAGTTGGGTTAGTTAAACACTCGACCACATCAGCAAATATGCTGCATATACAAGTATATTAATACTGTATAAAATATTTATCATGTTTAAATAAATGATTTTGATTGATTTGGTTGACGGTCGGTTGGGCAGTCGGTTGGAAACACAGATGGACAGAAAGATGGATTGGTGGTTAGGCTGATAAATGCACAGATCATTCGCAAGTTGGATATATAGTTTATACGTAGTTAGAAATGCTAGATATACGAAGATAGTATTAATAATAATAATGACAATAAGGATAATAATAAAAAAGTTGGACAGATTGATAGGTCGATCAATGGATAGATGGGTATATATGAGCAGTCTGATTTCATCTGAACTTTTCATGTGATTAAGAGAGGTGGAATCCGTAAATAAAAGTATTGCTGTGGCTATTAAGAGATAAAAATGTAGAAAAAGGTTTGAAAAAATCATCCTAGTCTTGATTCTTTCTTTTTCAATGCTGTTTTTACAGTGAAGGCGCAAGACTTGCGTACACGAAGATAACGGATCAAACGGTACGAAAAAGAGTACAAAATCCTACATTAAATGTTTAGTAAGCATAGTACCAATATTCATATCCTGTACAGAATGTTTTTCTTAGAATTAAGAAATTCATTGATGAAAGTTTTGTAAATTCGCGAAAGCGCAACGATGTTTCTTGGAATCAAGGAATGTTTTCTTAAATACATTTCTTAGGATGAAGGGATCGACTTACCTAAATTCTGTAGGCTCATGAAATACTACAAGCCGACGATGTGTAAGTCTATTTTTTACCAGATTTTGACTTAAGACAAAGGTTTAAAATGCTTGCTACTCGATTGTACAATATCTTATAATGAGACGTATTTTTGTGTTGTGCACGTAAATTAATCATATTCAGTAGCGCTGCGACAAAGGAGGATGAATGGGAAATCCCTCGAGGTCTGATGAAAAGAAATCGTTGAAGGTTCTCCGAGTTTTTTTTTTTTTCTTTCCAAGTGTTGTTCTTTAAATAGAAATTTTCTTTCAAGACAAAACGAATGAGTAATTTGTTGTCCCAAGAGTTTTTTCAACGCCGTCCTACTTCCGTACAATACATCGTCGAGAACATTCATAAAGTTTTCACAGCTACCTTAGCGCACAGTGGGTACAACGTTTTAGGTTGATTAAATGATAATAACTTGACCAGAGCTGATGAAACGAACGAGGTGTAAAAACAACATCCACAACTCATTCGAACGGCAGTGGAATGTTATTCTATTCAAATACTTGATATTAATCTACTTTGTGAAATATCATTGCCGTATTAGTTTGCTTCAATTCCCTTATGTCATAGTTATATTCAAGTATTAATTTAAAAGTGATTTTGGAATAAAGTAAAAATATATTACCGTTGTCGCGTTTATTCTTGTATACTTTTCTGAAATCTTGGGTTTAACAGGACGAAATTTTTCGGAGTTTATTTTATTCTTTGTATGTAGTTGTACGGCTAATGAGATTTCATCTATATTCGTCATATGCTGTGATAGAAGTGGTTGTGTGTGTTTTCAATCTGATGTGCCAGGCAAAAAAAATGACAACTATGTCGCTGAGAAGTTGTCGTTTTTTTGACTTAATATAGCTACGTTGAATGCAACTCTCGTGTTTAAATACCTTGATAAGCGAAGATCTGATAAAATCAAGTAGGTGTTCACGCAATGGCTGGTGTTTAGTCTTGTGCGATTTAACACATGCAAATAAATATTTCTTTTTTTATTATTCCTTTAGCCTTGCGGAATTTCGTCGTATTTATGGTGCAACACAGTTATCTTGGCGAAGGGTAGGCAATTTATTGTATTTTTTTTATATTTACCATACCAAAAAAAAAGCAGTATGAGCTCAGAGACGACTATCAGTTCAAGTAAAATTCTTCATTATAGCAGTGAAGCTTGTATATTATAATAGAATGTAACCAACACTACTTTGCAATTCGATGTGATTTTCAGAGTGAAAATGGAGAGTGGTTTCACGATTGGAATTTACCTAAACCAATATCATTTTGTTTGGAAAGTGAGTGTGTATTTTCACAACCAGATACCTGTTTTTCGTGTTTCACAAATATCTTTTTTTTTGCGAACGTAAATACAACAGTAGACGAAGTAAATTTTATATGTTTCACACACCAATACTGTTACTTTTCTCCATATGTTTGAAATATAATTTAGTTTCTTTTTATTCCATTTGCAGAAATTCATTTTTTGGTCACAGTGTCTTTTGGAAAAACGATCAACACATATCGCTACTTTGATGTCTTCATATGTAAGATTTCTCTTGTTTGAGTCTCTCGTAATTTTATTATATTTGTTTTGCGGTCACGGGTAAAATGACGGACGCTGCCGATGAATTCCGGTGAATTACGATGAAATACGATGCATGATTGTCATATATAGGGAGTGGTTTTCATAAGTCGGAATCCATCCTATTTGGTCGCAAAACATCAATTCAGACGAATTCCGATGAAGGGCGATTCATGAAAACCAATGTTAAGGCTTTCGCAAATAATATTGTGAAAAATTTCGGAGTGTCAATATACTAAAGTTTTGTATATCTCAAGCATCCTTCATTTCGATTTAACTGCTTCAGAAATTCCATTTATTTGGCGACATTAAACAAGTTCCCGTTATTAACTGATATGTGTGGTAGTTTGTGAGAGCATTCTTAGTTAACCCTTAGTTATTTTAAACGGAAAAATACCCAACTGGACCAGTCTTCTTGATATAAATCTTATGTCGCCCTAACTTTTTATTCTATTGAAGATATCGTAATTTTGATAAATGGCTGCATAGTATTCTTCGAAGTAATCACATTTTCAAGTAAGTACATTTCCCCCTCTTGGAAAGTTATGAAATTTTTATTGGATTTGTAACAAACAGTCATTTGAATTGCAATGCTTCATTCGAAGTAACGAACTCAAATAATCGCCTTTCTTGATGTCTTGTTTATTTTTTAAATTTCAGATTCCAGTCCAGATGAAAGAAATTTTGAAGCTGTTGAGTGGTATTCTCATATTTTTACGGCAAGTAAGTCACTTCTCGGATGACCGCTAAACGTTCGTCAAGCTTATACCTCCGAAAAATAATTTCTGAGCCCAAGGCGAGGATCGAGCCCGCAATCTTCTAATGACCGGTGAGACGCTCTAACCATTGAGCTACCGAGACTCAGATGGCGAGCTAAGGTGCAAGTTCAACAAATGTGCTGCCTATGCGGCGGCCACGATATGCTGATAATGATGTGGAATGATACTAATGGTATACGTATTGGGGCTCCCAGATGCATAACAACCTCGTTAGGTGGTTTCTGCTCAGTCCAACTGACATATGCGCTGTGTGCGTAATTAAGTGACGTGAAATACGTCACAAGAATGATTTTGTTTAATGCGTTAATGTGATTCATAGTTTATGCTAATATTGCATCGGTAGGAGTGAAGGTTTGGTTCTTCCAGAGCTGCGAGTGCTTGTTGCAATTGTACCGCGTAATTTGGGAGAACTGGGTACTACAGAAGATTAGGTCATGTTATGTAAGGTGGTTTGGGAATGCTAGACAAGACGTGAGTCATTCTGACACGAGCAGACGATAGAGGAATTAAAGTGCAGTGATTGTGTAAAATGCAATTTAAATCAAATTTAAAATAAATCGGGTGCGTGGTTTGTAATATAATGTTATATGACATGAAACAGATTCAGTATGGTTCAATCACATAACATGACGGGTGAGGTGAGGGTGGATTGAATGTAGCTGTATAGCTACTTTGGAAGGTGGGTGTGATGTAATCGGTGATTCAATATGGTGTCAAGTGGTGTGACGGTGAAATGTGCCTTTATTTGGGTCAAACTGTGCTGATTGAATACCGTACATCTGGCCAATCGCCTTACCATAAAAAAAATTTAACTGTTTTCTAATTATATGTTTGGCTATTTTTCAGTTTATGCTTTAGAAGCTTTTCTAAAGATTCTTGGTCTTGGACCTCACGACTACTTCAACTCGTATTGGAACTGGTAAGGGTGAAAAGATGTGGCCTCGTAAAGAGAGGGAGGCTTGACAGTGGGACTTTTACAAGGGTAGCCACCTTAATGATATGATCAGGTTTTTCAAAGTCTATTCAATTTCTACAGAGAGTAATTTCGAGTTTGTATTATGGAGTGGCAACTCTTCTTTTAAAGCCGAATCATAATAGCTGCGAAACGTGCAACTATGAGGCCTTTTGGCGTGGCATCGATCTTGCGACCTAATTCATTTATACTGACTCACTAAATATTAACTGTGATGTACCCCGTTCTATTGTACCCTAAAGATTCGGTTTAGAGTTGATTATCATAAATCTCGTTCATTGACCGGCTGTGAAAATTCTCAAACTTTAGGATTACGAATCAAATACAACCTCCAATGTGCGGAAAATATGGAGAAGTTGTTATTAAAAATAGTGACTGCGGTTTGGAAGAGATTCTCTTCAGTGAGCGATTTTCGTGAATCTTTGTTGCTAATTAGTTATCGTACGGCTTCTTGCTCAAATTTAAATTAATTCGGACTCTCGTGTTTTCCGAAGGCCCATTCAAAGGCCCTAGATTTTGTTGTTCCCCCACGGGCTCACTCATTTCTGGACTCCTTGAAAAATACACTCGTACAAGTTGAATCCATATTGAACACGAAACCGTTTGACTACCTGTGTTATATTAATTGTAGCTGTTCATTATATTTACTGTAGGTTTGATTTGTTAGTTACCATCTTGAACATTCTTGGAAGCTTAGGCAAAGGCGCGGCCTTTGCAATTTATCTTCGACCAATAAGGCTTCTGCTGTAAGATTTTTTAATATTCTTTTCCCATCCTACTGGTTAGAGTTGAAAGCATTGAACGTGAAGGAAGAGAAAATTCTGGAAGACATTAAATGAGGAAGTGTTGAGGCTTTGCAAATTCGTGGTTTGCAATCGATAGCGTGGGATTCAAAAGAAAAGTGATCCGGCAGCTATGTTGGTAGCACATACAATGAAAGTTAATGAGATTCTTTATTTAAAGTTCCACCAACATGGCTACCATGACGTCACATGCATGCCACGTATCACTTAATGTGATGGACTGGTAGATTTCCAAGTAGTTTCTGGTGACTTGTTTGTACACGATTGAGGTACCATTGTTCTTTTGAAGAACCTGACACAAATTACACATAGATGCCATTCTGTGTTTATTTATCGTTGGAGAAGATTGGCGACTGGTAAACCACTGAAATCACCCGAAAAGAGATTCATTCATACAATGACATATCGTTCTTGATTATTTGATGGAAAACTGTAATCGATTTGTTTCGTAGTGGATTTAGTGAGACTCAGCCTTCATTAAGAAGGGTGGACATGTTGTTAGATTCTATTCGCAAGGACAGGTTCATTTCGCACTTTAAGTATGATATTTTTCCCGGCATCCTTTTAATAATGGCGACAGCTCTTGACACAAATTGAGACTTGTCCATTTTTATTTTGGTAGTAAGGGTATAATTTGGCGACAAAGTCAAAATAGAGGGTTAAAAACGTCGAACAAGTCACTCAAATGCATCGGAACCTTGTGATCAAAATGCCGTCAAAATACTGTTGCAGACTGGATGTTTTGTTGCTTTCTACTAAGACGTCTCTTTGCTGTTCTTCTCATTTGCAGACTATTTAAATTAAAGAAGAGTTACAGAGTAGTATTTGACACTCTGAGAATCTTGCTGTCTAGTTTGTTTAAGTAAGTCGTATGAACGTTGTAAAACGAAATTCTTTCCTGGTTACTCCAGTAGATTGTTTTTTAACCTGTTTTACATTAGCTGTTTGATTTTAACACTGAGTACGGTAGCAATTCTTTGTTCAATCAATTTAATCGTATATCAGCATTGGATCTATAACTATCCACAATCCTCCACGTAAAATAAAAAGTCGAAACTGATTGGTCGTCCAGCTACTTTGGCGTCGTTCACCGCTGGCCCTGCAACAGTAAGGGGCGGCCTTACTGTCTCCACGATTATATGAAAGTAAAATACTGCGTAGACATTGTTATATAAGGTAAAAAGTTCAAAGGTTGGTAACTGCCGTGACTGATCTCGAAGAATTCCAACGTTTTTAGCAAAGACTTTTTGTCAGAGAAAGAAATGTGTTCAGAACACATTTGGAGAACTTCTAACAAGTTATACCTGATACGGTTATTCAATAAATCTTGCTTTCTCTTGCGCTAATATGCCAATGGATGGATGACAAAGAAGTGTAGTCATGAGTAAGTTATTATTTTAATGAAGAGTGGTGTGCCGAAATGCATAGTGCTTCTTTTTAGTATTTGTTGTCTCACTCTGTGTGGGTTCCTCTAGTTCTTTTCAGAACTTCCCAGTATAACCATTCACCATGGTTAATACGTTTTTTAAAGCGATACTGAAACTTGTCACCCCGACAGAATCTTTGTTTTATCGTTATTATCGTTGAATTCTAAACAAGTGATGATATCTGATTGAAAATGGTGGTAATATAAATTATAAAAAGTATGAAGATATCTGATTTGAGTTGGTGGCAATATGATAGAGGTTCTCCTATTCCAGGTTATTAAACTTTAAAACTGTTGTTTACCGAGCGTAATTTTCAGTTTTTATTGTTCCATCTAGCCTTGGTATCGTCATTGTCTTGATCTACTATTCCTTTGCGATCATCGGAATCGAAGCGTTCTCTGGGCTAAAACTTAAATCGTGTTGCAGGTATTTGCAATTTTTTCCTGGTTAATTTCATCACTGTGAACGAGCCTTTTTAATAAACAAAGACCTTGAAGTTCGAATAAAATCCGACATCGAGTATTTGATCTCACGTCGTAAACAAAGGAATTTTAGCCTTAACTCTAACCCTAACCCTAACTTTAAGGCTAACCCTAACCCTTACCCACATCCTAAACGTTAATTCTGCGTCCGCTAAAGTGCGGTCTCCCCCATACCATTAAAATTTTCCTAACGTCTGCAGTTCGAATCCCTCTTTCCCATTCTTGCAGGAACTTGAGCTTCGCAGAAGAATATGAAAGTGGATATTACTACTTGAACAACTTCGACGATTTATTCCATTCTTTTGGTAAGCAGAAGATACACATGACAAGAACGCGGTGCGATACGTTTTATAGTTTTACGTTCGTGATGTTGTTTTTTGAAAGCAGGCTGTTCTTGGTATTAAAGCCTGTGCAGTTAAGCAAAATGGGAAAGCTGAAAGTTTGAATTGAGTGGAGCCTAGAGAAAGTGGACTGGTGCTTTCCGGTCGGAGACGGCTCAACATGACGAGTAAAATCGTCTAGTGTTAGTCAGAGTGGAAAAACAAAAGTCAGATTTGAACCGAGAAGAGTTGAGGCAGTCCTAATTGAGATGGTTTTAAACTTTCCTGGACGAATGTACCTCCTGATATATTTTAATTGCATTTCAACGCTTATTTAAAACCGTGCCGGACTGCTTTATCGGATTTAAAACGCGAGGCAATAGCCTCGTGTTTTAAATCCGATAAAGCACGTAATGCGAGTTTTTTAAATTAACAAATAGGAAATTGCTCGAGTGTCCCTAGCGCAAACAGGAGGCATAGCCGAGTATTTTCTGGTATTTTTCTGGTTGAAATGGCGTCATTCATGTCTCTATCACAGTACTAAGTAACGAAAGCTATTTTCTGTTTTGTTTTATTAAATAACCAAAGGTTATTTTTGTGGCGTCATCCATGTCTCGGTACTGTAATACAAAAACGAAAATGATGTCAGTCGTGTCTCTGTACTCTGATAGAAAGTGAGGCTCGTCCAATCAGAGCCGTGCCTAGGGCACGTGTTATTTTATGTCTTCAAAAACGAACCTCTTGATACGCTAATTCGCGAAAAAAGTTCGGAAATTTATGTTTTCTAAGTCGAAAAAATGCACTTCTTCGCACATAAAGTCACTTGTGTGTTTATAACATATAAAGACACGATACGGTTATGATTTTCTTCTGTATTTTCCTCATGAATTCTTAACCCTTTCCGGACCGTACCCGACTTTTTAATTTTACTCTGGCTAATGCCAGACCATTTCACTCGTCAAGGGGAGACGTCATGAATAGCAAAAGGTTACAAACTATCTCCTTAATGAATTTTATAAGGTTCCTTTATCGTCTCTTTGTTAACGACGTTTCTTCATTTTTCAGTGACTTTATTTGAACTAACTGTGATTAACAACTGGCATGTGATTATGGTAAGTCTTGGGGAATAAACTGTACATTGGTTTTAATGGTAAAAAGTTGAAAAAAAGTCTACCCAGATATCCTAAAATAAACGAGCACGGAAAAACGTTCGTGGTAGCTTTGCAAAGGTTAAATTAAAAATATCTACGTTAGTATGTGATATTTTCATTACACCTGTATACAGTTTTATGAAACTCGTTAATAATTCATGAAGAACAAAAGAAAATGAATTTAAAGTTTAATCATTTGTTGTAAATGTGATACAACCACTAGTGATTGTATCAAGTTATACAACCACTAGTGGTTATATCACACTGCTTTTCATGAACTTTTAGCGCTATTTTCTCGACGAAAATCATTGGAATCTTCGCCATTTTTGAAGAACACGAATCTTTGCGTACATTCGTTTTATAAGCTGTTTACAACATTCATGTGCCTGCTGTATCGGACATACAATCACTCGCCCTCTGCTCGCGATTTTATATTCGATACAAGACGGCTGCTCATGTTGTAATCATTACTTATATGCCCCACTGTTGTGCAAAGTAACACGAGTGTGAAGGCGGCGTGTTTTGTTGGTTAAGATTGAGCAAAGTAATAGACTGTTGCAAGTTCGTAGTATTTTCATTGCATGGCTATGGTTTACTCAGATTTATTTCCTAGGTGTTTTATTTTCATAGGAAGGGTTCGCCAATGTGACCAACGAGTGGAGTCGAATTTTCTTCATGTTGTTTTATCTTGTTATCTTAGTAAGTACAATTAATTAGCTCATCGTAAATCTAGTTCATCTAGGTCCGATCCCAGTCCATTTGTATCCCTTTAAAGCGCAATACTGGATAATTCCAACGTTTATTGTTTTTTTTCATGGAAAATTGCTCGTTAAAGCAAACAAAACCAACGTACTTTTATCCCAATAAGAACCCTATCCCGTTTCGACAGTTCTCAATGCGCATTTTCAGTCAAATATTCTACGTTTTTAATGTGGTTTAGCCTGTGGGTTTCTAAACACTCTCATGGTACCTTGAAAATCGATTTGATACTGGAAAAGTGAGCAAAAACATACATAGTTTTTTTCTAACAAAACGTAGAAACAGTGAAAAAAAAAAACTCATAAAAATACTATAGTGAGGTATAACGAAGTATTGACATGTGTTGCCGCGGCGCGAAAGATCACTTCATCGCCTTTACATTCTGATAAAACTCTAAAAATCGGCACAAAATTTGAACATAGCTTTGTATACATCAACCAAATAAGAAAATCTGGAAATCTCTGCTGAAGAGTAATCGCTTTGGTGTAATCAGTTTTGGTTTGAATTTTTCGCAGACGAACGACATTTTATTTTCAAACTTTCGACACCAAGGTATGAAACACCCGTAACTTTGGTGTTTTGAAATGGGTCAATAGCTCGCCTAACTTGCATTCAAGGGAAAATGGTCAAAACTTAAAAGCTTTCATACTGCACTTCAAAATTATTGTTACCATGGCCAAAACATTCGCTCCGTTAAAATCACGAAATTTCAGCTCCCAGCTCCAGTTCGTTGGAGAGTTTTGGACGGACATCCTTCACGGGAACCATGCGGTCTTCCCCTGAGGCTGGACATGGTTTAGATTAGATGAAGTATGGGGAAGTTAAGCCGTGTTTGTTCAACTGTCTTTCAGGTTGTTATGACGATTGTTGTGGCTTTTATTCTCGATGCATTTGTATTTTGCATCGAATTAAGAAGAGAACATCGTAACAGTGAAAGCAAGTATAAAACCTGACACTTCCTTAATTCCTTCCATCCTTCTTTCCTTTTCTTCTTTCTTCTGTCTTTTGTCATCTATATTCTGTCTACTGTCTTCTTCGGCTACTGTGTTTGTGACTGACCTGAACAGAATCAGCCAACAGCCTAGCCTCTCAGCCCTCTTTTCTTTGGCAAGCTGTCGGGGTTTCTAAATGATTACGTACCTAACACCCTAACTGACCACACATATACCGCCCTACTTACCTACCTAACACTCTAACTGACTACCCATATCGCACCCTGCTTACCTACCTAACAACATACGTAACTAACTACCTGTTCTGCCTCCCTACCTGCCTCCACATACTTACCCATTACCGACCTACCCCCTACCTCTCTGTTTACCTTCCTACCTACCTATCAACCTACCTACCTATCAACCTACCTACCTACCTACCTATCTACTCACCTAACTGCCGACGTAACTGGCCACCAACTAACCAACTTCCTTACTAAACAGTCAAACCACCTTATCCAAATCTAAGTCTGACTCAGAGCCTTTCAAGAATGGAACTCGGGTCCGGACTTGAGTCCTACAAAACTGTTGTAATTTCCTGCATAAATTCTTTCATATTTGTCTAATTCAGCTTTTGTTATATATATATATATATATATATATATATATATATATATATAGGAGACACACACAAGGTCGTATTTCGAACATACCTTACAAAGGATGAATTGAGAAGAATTGATCCGCAATTGCTCCGCTTGGACGAGGTAAGCAACGATATCCATGGCCATTGACGAACGTCAGAATCCTATGTATTTTGGTACAGGCACGAGACGCTTGGCCAGCAAGTTAAACGTTGCATGAATTAATTTTCATTTGACCTTTCGTCTGAACTAAGGCTTAACTGATGTTTTCTCTAAATTATTTGCTGTCATATTAATGAATACTGATTGATGCTATGTTTGTTTGCTTATGGTAGGAAAGGACTTTTTACATTGGTGAGCGGTTTTTAACCAGGGACGATCTCAGTGAGAAAATGCATAAGGAAGAGCTGGAAGTAAGTAGTTTATGATGCACAGGGTTGAAGTAGAGTACCGAAACGTCTTCTGTTTACATGGTTTTATCGGTCGGTTAAAAAGGCTTTGAACTAAACTTCGAATTACCATAGCTTTTGAGTGAGATGGTAACTGAGCTGATAAAGCAGTGAACTAGAATACCAAAGGTTGCTGCCAGCTGGGCATGTAGATGGTTGGGGTAGAGTGAAAGAATCTTTGGTGATGGTCCTGAAGCTGAGTTATCGATTGATAAAGTCAACTAGATTGCCAGAGGCTTGGCAAGTTGGATGAACTTATAACCATGGACAGTATTCAGCGAAGTACTGACATTCGACTCTGCAGATGACCGCCGCTGAGGCCGTCGAAATGTCAGTCACCAACAGTCTTTCTCAAGGTTACCCTAACCTGGACGATGTACCTACTTCACGAAATCGTACTGACATATTTTTTAGGTAGAACTTGGAATTTTTACCAAAGTCACAGTAGTCAAAACAGTACTTTTTTGGAAAGAAAGTTTTGAAAATATTCATTAAAAGTTTGATATATGAAATTTGAAATTACTTTGTAATACTGTGAGTTAGAACGTGGGTTGAATGTCTGGTGTCTTGGTGGAATTTTCGGAGAAACTCCAAGGATCGTTATTTGAACGGTCTTGTAATTTAGTTTGTGAAGCAATGGGATGAGTGCTATGAAGTGTCCGTTGAATGGCGTTGTAGCTCTTCAGCAAGAGCAGTGGACTAAATGTGAGGTGTTATACGGGGCAGAGTAGTTGGAACACCCCTCAATGTTAATCAGAATTGGACAGTTCGAACATCCATGGTTGACAAGAAATTTTTTTTCATTTATACACTTTCCTTTTACGAAATCTCTTCCAGGCGTTGTGTAAACATATTGACGACACTCTGCGAGCCAATCAGAGACGCCTGACGGACCACATGAGTGTGGACATGGAGAGCACAAGTTCCGAGAATGAAGAACCGTGAAAGTTTTTAAAGCTGCTCCAGTGAAATTCCGTTCGTGGAAATGTTCGAGTAAGATGGAAGGTTTATGAGGAAGATGTGTAAAAAACAAACATATTCCGAACATTACTATCATCGTGAGAACTCAAGGTTGGAGTTATTAATAAGGCGAGACATTGGTTGAAAAAGTAATATATCGACAGAGTTACGACATCATCTTCGCCTGACTCGGAAGTATCCTGGCTGTTGCAGAGAGGTCGCATGTGCACGAAGGTAGGAATGCGACTATTGAAGATATAATTTATTTGGTTGTATTATAAGTGTCGGTTTAACCAAAAGGCAGACTAAACTACATGCTTAGGGCACCAGCAAAGAACGGGCACCAAACAAATTTGTAAACTAAGGGAATTTTAGACGTGAATTGCTTAATGGATATGTAACTGTTATTTCATTTCAAAAGTTAAAAATCACTTTACTGCTATCGTATTTTTTTTTTAATTAGAGTCACTCGGGGGCACCATGGCCTCTTCAATGCTTAGGATCTCTAAAAGTCTTAATCCGACCTTGTGTATTATGATCTTAGCAGAATATATGTTATTTGGAACTATAAAAGAAATATATGGCAGCTAGAGTTCACTTTGAAATTCAGGCATGCACTTGACCGCCCATTACCGTTGTCGAGATGTTTCAGTAGGAGTAAATAAATGGATCGTTGGCCTAGACGAAAAATTGTGGCCTTTGTGGAGAAGTGGCCGCTATGGAGAGGTGGACGTCGGTAGAGGTTTTTCTTAAAGATTGAAAATCTTTCATTAGCCTAATGTTCAAATTTCCTGTGCCCGCGTTGCTCTGGGGTGTTTACCAGCTTGGTGTTCTTCACTTTTGGCCGCGAGCCTAGATTAAACTTTGGACTAATGTTGAACAATCCTGTTACGTTTGCTCGGTGGCTTACTTTTCGATTGAAGCTCGACTGACATTGTGCTCAACATATGTGTGCACATCAGAAGAGGGCTGAGTCTGGACTTCAGATGAAAATAAGTTTTACAACCCAATTATTTTGCGATTACGCGTGCTGCTCTCGATTTTAATCCCGATCGCTCTGTTATCCGAGTTCTTCGACCGGTTTTTTTCACCAAAATCCATTCATTTCGAGCCAGTTCCTGGTCTGATACTAGGGTATCCACTTTTAGTTTATTGATTTTTTGGATGTCTGTTTTTGTGGTGAGAGAGGACAGACAATCGTGCATAAAATTACTATTTAATGTGAATACATTAGGATTAAACGTGTAACAAATATCAGAGCAGTTTTATGTTTTAGAAACGTGAGAGCTTGGATATATCTTAAGATAGGTGAATGATCGTCAAGCCCTATACTCAGAAAACGATTTCTGAGCCCCAGACGGAAATCGAACCCGCAACCTTCTGATGACCGGTGAGACGCTCTAAGCATTGAACTACTGCATCAATAGGTCGCACATATATATCGAACTTGCACCTTAGCTCACCATCTGAGTCTTGGTTGCTCAATGGTTAGAGCGTCTCACCGGTCATCAGAGGGTTGCGGGTTTGATCCCCGTCTGGGGCTCAGAAATCGTTTTCTATGTATAGGGCTTGAAGATCATTTACCTATCTTCAAATAACAGAGCCCAGCATATAATACGAAGGATAGGCATTTTAAATAGAAAAGTGGCAAGTAAATTTCAAAATTGTTTAATGGATCTAACGTTTCGTCGCAAAGCTTGCAACATCTTTACATGATATTTAAATATAATTTAACATGCAAACTCTCAGTATTCATTTCTACTCTGAAGATGTCGCGCGTCTAGCGACGAAACGTCAGTAAATAAAATTTTTATTAATGTCTCTTTCTGTTAGAATTTTGAGCTGGGCTCTTATTTTTATATTGCGACATCTCTGAAGATGTTGCAAACTTTGCGACGAAACGTTAGATCCATTAAACAATTTTGAAATTTACTTGTCACTTTTCTATTTAAAATACCTATCCTTCGTATTATATGTTGGGCTCTGATATTTGTTACACGTTTGCGATTCCCGCCTGGTGATTCTATTGCTGACATTAGGATTAAGTTGGTAACTGGTTTTTCGACGACGATATCGTAATAATTATATGCAATACGTTGATTAGATAAATAGAAAACCCATGGCATAAGAATATTGTCTTTGTGATCTTAGTACACATGAGCTATGTGGGCAATGCTAGAAGAAAAGGTGATGAACCGCCGAACTTGAAATGATAAAATACTATAGTTTCGACTTTCGAGGGAAAATAATTCAGTATTTTCTGATTTTAGTTTCGGCTGTTTTTAACCTTTAAACTTTTTACCCCTGGCGAAATTCGGCAGCTGTTCTTCACACATTCAAATTGTTTTTCGGCCGAAAAAGTTCCTTCCATGCCATCACCTGTTGCTGATAATGACATTTGCCTCTTTGAGAAGTTGAGAATTCGTCACCTAGAGCCGCAGCTGCTTGAAAACAGTTAGTGGACTTTGAAACGCATTGTTTTGGTCACAATGAGGGAATCTGATCAACTGTTCAGCCGGACAAAAGAGACAAAAATATAAGAATTCTAGTCTTTGTTGAAGAAAACGACTAAAACTTTATGCTGTCGACCCTTGCTAACCGTCATTGACATAACTGATGCTTTATTTTCAACTAACTTGGGTTATTTTCAGGTTAATGAAATTTTAGCATATTAAAAAAATATTAAATGTACTAACGATCATACGAACGACGCTGATTGCGGAACTCTGTACATATTATAAAATATTGTTCGATAAGAATTGTTTGTTTTGCTTTTATTGCTTTTTACTATCGAGTAAAAACTACAAAGATTTCAGAAAAACATAATCTTACTTAGTTCAATTTCTTTGTAATCACCAATAAGTCTCTTTTCCTTCTAGTGTTTTTCGCCACCCTTAACCTGCAAATTCCACTCGAAACACTTTTTTTTTTTAATTCAACTCACAGAATCTTTCACGGCTCCCGCTCTTAAGTACGAAGGAAAACAACGAGACAAGCGCGATTTTGAACTCCAGATAAAAGCTTATAAAATAGGTTTTCAAATATTGCTCCGGTTGTCAAGAAAATCCACAGGCGAGAAATATTTTTGAGTTCAGTAAACTAATTAATTCAACATTTGACAGTCCAAACACCCTTTAGGCATGCGGGCAGGCTTTTGAAATTTGAATATGAATGGTGTTTGTTGCGTTGTCATCAGCGTTCTTTTTGTCCGAAAGCCGTTACTAGCCGACAATTGAAGAAAGATTGAAAAGAATTTGCATTTGTTTGCATGCATTTTGAAAGGACTTTACCCAAGTAATGCGTCCCAGGCAACAGATGATACGTGAACGAAAGGAAGGATAACGACCCACGCATGTTGCTTGCTTGGGAACGAAAAGCACGGAAGTGCGGAATTTGTCTCTGAACATTACGATCTGTACCTGTTTTTTTGTTTTTTTCCCCTTTCACGAACTTTGCTGAAAATGAGCACTTGGGTAACGTCGCTTCGACAGGATTTTTATGAGAGGAAATTGTCCCGTTTGCCGGTACCTGTTTAGTAGAAACAATGAAAGCCGTTCAAGCAAACCAACTTGAATTAATAACTGTGGTATTTTATGAAAAAGGCGTACATACACCTCGAATGCCCACCTCCAAGGGAGGGGTAATACCAAACGTAACAAGTAGCCTTATTTCCCATACAGCGGAAAGATTGTTTTACTTTATAAAGAACATTAAGACTCGGATATTTCTTATTTAAAGGATTCAATGAAACTTTTCTGAGTGAAGACACTTTGAGGCGCAACAATTGCTTACCTACCCAACCGTAGTTAATTTTAAATATTCATTGACCAGACAATGATGTCACTTCCTATCAATTTTGAAACTTTTTCTTTGACGCTGATCGCTTTTTGATCAGTCCATACGCGTTCTGTAATCAGTTCTTAAGCCATCCAGCAGTCTCTGTGTTTTATACCAAAGTGTTATGGCAGATAATACTACCCAAACGTCGAAAAAATCCGGATTCTCCTTTCGCAAAAGAAGTGAAAGTAAGACGAGGAAAAGCGAAGACTCCAAACCAGTTGACATCGAAACGGGTGAAAGGATTAAAGAGTTGGTGCCAGCTGAAAGTGGTGAAGATTCTGCAGCCGAAAGGAGCGATGTTCCTTCGAGCAAAGAGGTCAAACCCGAAGCTCCAGAAGTAAGAACGAGCGACGGCGAAGGCGCGACAGTCAAGACGCCCACATCTGTCGAAGACTCGTGTCTAAAGGAAGTCAAAAGCGACGAATCACCCGAAGAAGTGACAAAAAAGTCCAAGAGAAGATCCAGGATACTTTTCAGGAAGAGCAGCAAGAATAAAGATGAAAAGAGTCCAGGAAAAGTCGAAGAGGCCAACGACGACGCAGCAAAAGACGATGAAACAAAAAAGAAAAATCTTGAAGTCATCGAAGCGAAGGAGTCCGATGTTTGCGTTAATGACAGCGAAGAACAGGTTGCACGTGACGAACCAGCGAGAGAGAGTGAGATCAGTGAGCAGAATGATGCTGAACGTTTTGGGAGTACTAGCGGGGAAAGAAGTGAAACGGAAGGCAAGTTCGGAGAAAAGAGTGAAGAACTGGACGAGCAAGGCGAGGATTCCGCAGACGAAGCAGCTGAAGACGCCGTGAGCGATGAAAAGAAAGTCAAACAAAAAAAGCGAACAAAGGGAAAGAGTTTCTTCAAGCGCGGTTTTCCATTGGGGCGAAGCAAGTCGAAAAAAAAGCAGCAAGATGCCTACCCGAAGGAACACAAGCTCATAACGAAAAAATCAGAAACTTATGAAATTGGAATGTCGACCATGACCAATGACGAGTCATCGGAAGACAAGACAGACGAGAAAGCGAACAACGCCGAGGTTTCTGAGGAGAGGAGAGCGGAAGGAGGGCAACATCAGAATATTAGAGCCATCACGAAAAAATCCTCAGGCAAACCTGTTCGAAAGGTTTCGTTCGTCGAGCCTCAAGCAAAATCATCTGAGGGGGATTCCCCGAGTGAGGAAGCAACAGAGACTACAAATGTCTTCCAAAATGCACCGTCAACAACAGCTGAGACTACTCCATGCAAAGCGCCCACAATGGCTTCAGAATCCGTTCGTGAACCGAGAGATGTCGATGATAGTGAGAACCCAAAAACCGAAGTTGACGACGACGAACTTACCGAAGTTTCGAGTGTAACGTCGAGTTTCGCTGCATCGTCGGACGCTCCAACGCAAACCGATGCCGAGGACACTGGATCGAGGATAACGCTATTGGAGAGCGATGAGATAGATGAGGGATCGAAGTCCAAACCAGCTGTGGACAACAAGGCGTCTTCGAAAGATGCTTTGGAGGACGAAACATTGTTGAGTGATGGTGAGTGGGTTTTGTTAAATCAGTCTCATGTGTCCGCGGAATTTCAAAGAATGAAGAAGCAGACATTGTCTGGTTTCAAGCGTGTTTGTTGCTCAATGATGTGAAGTTGCGTCTGTGACGTTATGTGGCTTCCTCCACCGTGATTGGTTGGTAGTTTTGTTTCAATCAAAGGAAGTCCTGTAAATTTGAAGTTCAGATTATGTTTCCGGGGGTATTTATAGTGGGTCTATGAGGTGACGTTGTGTGGAAGATTATCAGTATAAATTAAGAATAATTATATAAACTTGACAAAAAAATAAATTAATTTAGGATACTTAAATGTTTTCTCTGTATGAGAATAAGCCAGCCATGAGATATTATTTGCCATGCAGCCATTTTTCATTTCTCTGCTGTCGAAAATTGTCGATGTCGGCCAAGGATTTATTGAGATGAAGTCTTACATTACTTTGTCCTCACTAACCTCCCAACATGACAGGGCTAGATTGATTTTTTTTCTTCTCAAAAACCATGTAAAACCCTGCTTGTTCTGAAGTCAAATTTATAGTCGGGATTATAAAAATAGGTCTCTTTATGTGAATCTCTGACCCTCATTCATGATGACGGTAACCTTTGCATTTGAACTTCAACCTCGTTTGAGATTCTCAGTTGAAAATGTTTCCGTTAATCTCGTCCTTTTCAGTGACGTTGAAGTGTGTAAAAATGGCTTTAAAAATCTCTCGGTTTGTTTAACACTTGGTTTTAGAATTAAAAATGCTTTGCTGCCTGTTATCATCTATTCTGAACTAGTAAGAACGTCTTACCGTAAATTTACCGTTTTAAGAAGTAAATTCTTCCAAATGCACTATCAACTTCAAAGCAAGTTATCACATCAAGATTTTCGTTTTTGGTCGCCAAAGTCATCCTGCGACAAGCAGGTCTGGGACTCCCCTATTCTGGCTGCTATTTCACGACATCGATAACTACATTTCAATTTCATTTAGTTTGATATCCATCTTTAACTTATATCTATTGAGGAATATCCCTCGTATTACCGTAAATTAGTGATAAGATAATGGAACTATATTCAACTTATTAACTTATTAAATCTGCACCTTTGGAGTTAAAAATAAATCATTTAAAGTTGTTTCAATTAATACTCGTTTATGGTTTTGAAAATGGAGTATTTAGTGGCAAAATATACCAAATAAAAAATTTTAGTCAGGCAGACGAGCTTCGAGCATTGACCAAAATGAAAGCATATAATTTTATTGTGCACAAGGAAATTGAAACTGAACTTGTTGAATTTTCAGTGCTTAACAGTATCCCTGGGACGGAGCGTTTTAATGTGGTCATCCACAATGTTCGTAAAAATCAAGTAAAATTTAAGTTAATAAAAAATGATTTTTCATGACAACGAGTTGCGAAAGTATTTAATAGCCGTTGGTTGCACAAAACATTCGTCAGATATTAACTCCATGAAACATTTAAAGGAATTGGAGTGCATAACTGGTATCCAGGTAGCGCTGACAGTCCTCTAACTATCAAACTGTTTTCTCTGTATGTCTCGTCACAAGTTGATTTTATACCTTGATTTTTCCTCACATCAATTCCTTTAGTTTGCTTCACTCTTTTTCTTCTCTTATGTCCATTAGTTTCCCGACTTGGAACACATTTATCTGTTTGAATGGCTTTATTAACGAGAACGGCCTTACAAACTTCATTTTCCCGTTCAATCTGAGTGACTCCTGCTGTTTTCGTTTTCTCACTCCGACTTTCATCATGGATCTGGGGGGCCCAATTAACTTGATGGGTACCGTCGGTCCAACTTGTTTCACTGTCTTTATTTTCTTGCTTGGCTACTTTGTTATCTTCATCTGAATTGGAAAATTGTTGAACCTGGCAAGCTTCTTGAGTTTCATTCGCTTTCCCAGTCTGAGTGACTTCGTCAACATTATTGGCTGTCACAATCTGATTTACTGCCCAAACTGTATAGCCATTCCTGACTCTGCGAACTTTCTCGACTCTATTAGCATCTCCGACTCGACTGTCTTGTCCATCTTGAGCGGCTTTTTCGACATGACTGGCCTGCAGAGCTTGAGTGTCTTCTTCAGCGCGATTGTCTCCCGCTTCTTTATTGGCATCTCTAACGTGATTTGCGTCTGTCATTTTATTGGCTTCTCCCATGTGATTAACTTCCGGTACTTGTGTGGCTTCTGCAATGTGGTTGGCTACCGTCACTTGATTGGTTTCTTCAACTTGACTGGCTTCTCCGACTTTAGTGGCTTTCTCAATGCAATTGGCTAATGCGGCTTCATTTGCGTCTTTTCTCCCGATTTGGTTGCTTTCCTCAATTCGTTTGACTCTCCTGACTGCATTGTCATCCACAGTCTCCCAGAGTTTCACCAAGCGAGTACCACTTTTCATTTCACGTATACTTGTATTTTTGGTGGTTTCATGGTATGGACAGAGTTCTTCTACTTCAGTGGTATTTAGTGTTGCCTTTTTATCAGCCTCGTTTCTATCCTCTTCTTGTATGTGTGCAAATTTTCCAGGATCTACGTTTTTCAAAAACTGTTTTTCGTTGCTGCTTAAGTCCCAATTTCGTGATATCATGAGTAACGTTGGCTTATTCTCTTGTTCAATCTCTCTTGCTTGGCCCTCCTCTTTCACCAGTTTACCTCGCTGTTTTTCATCCGAGCCCTGATTCAGAATGCCTTTAGTCTTCACATTCCTCTTCTTCAACCGATTCCAGAAAAATCTAATCGCATTCCTGTGTCCTTTATCGCTGCCAGAGTTCTTCGTATCTCCCAGTTGTATCTTCGAGATCCCCCTAACATCATCTTCTGAACAACACTTTTCTCGAGTAATTATCCCTGCCGTTTCTGATTTCTTCGCATCGCTTAAATTACCCTCGCTGAAACTCCGCCTCATTTCTTTGCTCTCTCGTTTCATCACCCTTAAACCGTTGACTTTCTCACCAAATTTGAAACCTTTTGTGATTTTTCTAATTCTTTTTTCCGGTTGTCTCTCTGTGAACCCTTCTTTGTCACATTCCAGTTTTCCATTTACTTTACGGTGGAACTTCACGTTATATTTCGTCCTCATACTTGCCCTAGTTCCCATTGTCAGAGCAGTGTCAGGAAATCTCGATTCACTGTAAGACTGTTTGCCGTTAACAGGATTCTCCTTGTTCCCTCTCGTTCCGCCGTCAACATAATGAACAAAATCGGACGATGTATTGTCTGAAATTTCAGTTTTCTTCCTTTGTTCTGAAAGCTGTTCGCGACCTTCCTTCTCGTTAGTATCTGAACGTATAAAATTGCCTTTAGTTACTGGTGTAAAGGTGTCGCTTGAGGTCTTGTACTTTGATGATTCTGTATTCCCCAGACCCAGTAGCTGACTCATAACGGCGATGAACTCGCTAAAGAAACAGAACAACTAAACATTAAATCTGCACTTTGTTTTGTTCCGACTGTTCGGGTTCAACACAATAAAAGCACAAAACATCTTTTCCTTTGTCATTTTACACAACTGTTTTATGATTATTTTACCTGACGTTTTTGAACCTTCTTGAATCATTTTGAATTATTACTGTCTTGAAGCACACTTCGTTCCGTGTCCTAACTAATCCATTGTGACCACGCTAATTGATTAAACTATCTAAAACTGTACCAAAACCTATAAATTACCTCGGAGTCTGAAGTTTATCTTCTCCAACGTCCACTCCAATTTTTGACAGTGATTCCATTATCTCTCTCCGGTCTGCCTCAATTCCACTGTAAACCCCCGTATTGTCCACCATCCCTTTCATGGCATCAAGAAATTCCAGACGAGGCCATTTCTCTGTGTCTTTCGTTTGCCCATTCTCGGGCTTGTCGGGTATATCAGGCTTCAAGCTCTTGTTTCTATTAAAATCAACCGTCTCTTCAGACGTTTTAGGATTTATATCCTTCTTCGGTGTTTTTTGTTCCCGGAAGTTTAGAACCTTACGTTCTGACCTCATAAGCCTATTTCCTCTCTTGGCTTCGTCAGCATTGCCCTGCTTCTGTTCCCCGTTCACAAACGTTTTTGGAGATTTTATCTGCTCTTTCTCAACTTGAAAAGCTCTGTTTTCTGTTTCCCTGATGCTGGAATTCACTTTGATATTTCCATCCATTTTCTTGCTTTTTACTTTGTATTTTTCAACCGCACTAATGTTGCCAATTTTACCAAATTTTACTTCTGATGCTTGAGTCGAGCGCCCTTTAACTTTTACCAAACGTTTTCTCCCCGACTTGTGAACGATGCTATCAGATTCTGCCCGAGCTTCATTTGTTTCGTGGGACGTGTTGCTCGTCTTTTTTAATATGGATTTTGTTTTTATTTTTGCGATTTTAACACGTTCGCCGTTATTGTCTTTGACTGGTTTCCTTTGGGAAAAAGACATTGGCATGCTTTCAAAATCAGCGAAAGAATTGAGCAATCAGTCAATCAGTCAATAAATTAATTCAATCAATCATTCAACCATTCATTCGATCAGTCATTCAATCAGTTAAACAATCAATCGATCAGTATGTCAATTAATCAATCAATCAGTCGATCAATCAATCGATCAATCAATCGATCAGTCAATCATTCATTCGATCACTCATTCCTTGAATAAATCAAACAACACACCAACCAACACATCAACCAACACGCCAGTAAATACAGCGACCAACTGACCAGCCAACTAGTTAAAGAAAGAGAACAACAGAATAACAAAGAAAATATCATGATAAAACCAACAAACGCAGCTTGGTTCATCTTCACAATAACTGGATATTTAATTGAAAAAACACAAGAAAAATACTCGAAGGGCAATCAGTAAAAATGGTACTTTAAATTAATCTGAATCTGATCTAAAAGTTAAAAAAATTTACCTAAAACTACCAGTCTAAAAACGATGGCATGTCTTCTCACACATACCTTTTCCCTCCCATCGCATTCTCTTCAAATCTTCCTCTAAGATCAATTTCATCGTTACTATCTTCATATTCGTTTTTCTGTATTCTTTCCACTCCAGATCTGTTTTCTGCCAGTTTTTCTGGCCCATCATCATCCTTTTCATCGCAGTTTAAGAGGATTCGAACGTAGACTTTCCCAAAAGTCACGCTTTTTTTTCTCCTCGAGGTCGATTCTTCCATTGTGTAGTTGAGGTTCTGGACAATCTTACATTGACTGGTTTTTTATAGTTAATAAAGACAATGGACAGCTGCTTTGATCGATCTTCTGAAATTGTCATCAAAACAATTCATAGATAGAGAATTAATAACGACGAGTTTCTTATCGATTTAGATTGCTCTGTACAATCTGTTGATCCCAATGCGCGAAGCTACATGCAGTCAGGATTTGTGGTATGGGGTTCACTGTTGGTCGCGGTTAGCCCCAAACTGAAATAACCTAGTTTAAAACTTAACTTTTAAAGTTTTCAGCTCCACATAAGGATAGTATATACTCATGTATGCCTCTGTTTCGAAGTTCGCAATTATATTGGTTCAACTGAGAGTAAAGCAATCATTAAACTTGATAAAATCAAAATAACATTGGTTCCATCTACTGTTAAGTTTGCAAAATTGAATTGGTCTACCCACCACAAATGTCGCTTTCTTGCAATTGCAACAAACGCCGAAAGAACATCACCGCGTAGTGTTATCCTCGTCAGAACAAATACCTCATCACTTTCCTCGTGAACATCCTTCGCTGTCTACAACAGGAAAATTTGAAAAGAATTTGTCGATTGGCAGTTTCTTCTGCATGTCTGAACACAAATGCTTGCTTGCTTGGTTGGTTATGTTAATTTATGGTAGAGTTGAAGGTGATCAATCTCCGTTAATGAATTTCAACACACTTAACATAACAATCGTAGTTGTTGAAAGAATCCATGTATTTTCGTCGTGTAATCGCAGAATAATTGTTAGCGACTGAATTCGTGGAGAATTTCAGCCTGGGCCCCACGACCTTCTCAGCCTGTTCCGAGCTTTTGAAATTCCGACCCGAGCTGATATTTGTCATGCAGAGCCCTATAATTCATCGTAAGCCTCAGATCATGTTCAACTGCGCCCAGATGTTATTTATAAAATCCAGAACTCGAGCAAACAAAAGTGAAATAATATCTAAAGAATTTCCAAATAGATCTTTTCCTGTCGATCGAGAGTTAAAGTTGACGAGAAGACTCGTTGACGAAATCGACGATGTTGTGTGCTCAGCTATTTCAGCTGGCCAAACCAGGCACTGATTTTAGCTCGGGCTGAAATTCTTGTTTGAAATTTACTTAGTTTAGTTACGGTAAGAGCAGCGTGTTATGAGCGCACGCCCGGGCTGATTGGTCTTTAGTCTTATACCCACTAGCAAATTGGTAAAACTGACACATGAGCGGACCGACTCCTAATGCATTCCGATCTTTGACCCATACCCAATTTTACTCAACTAAAGCGGCCTCCGATCTATAATCTTGCATCAACCTTGCGCAAATTAGAAGTGTACTGCAAGAATTATTTTTCTCTTTAATTAATGAGCCATCGAGGAATATCGTGATTTAAGACCGCAAATTATTGACATCTAAAAGAAATGACAAAGTAATAGTTGATTGGTGTGGCTAGCCTTGCAATACATCACAAAATGTACTTTATGTTTGATCTATATTTTAAGATATTTTATTTATTCCTCTTCATTTTACTGAATTTAAACCAAACCAGGTTAAACAAATATCCAAACTGGCCAGGTGATTTGTGATGCTACGTGATTGAGAGGAAAGCTTGATAAGACTGGACGGGAATACGCAGATGATCTCTTTTGTTACCCAGAAATCCTCTTCGTCCTTGAGTGTCCTGTAACAACTAAAGTACCTCAACGAAAGGCAGTTGCGCATCTTGACTGTTTCCAGCAAAGGGATAAACCATCTTAGTTGTATCAACCAATAGTGACTCATTAGTATTGCATCATTCAATTACGACTTTTAACGTCTGTCACGTTATCAACAAAACATGCTTTCCTTGTCCACTCATGTTCAGTCCATAAGATTACCAATCAAGAAGCATCCTTCTACCCAGAAGTGTGTTCGATCTCTTTTACGAAATAACGCAGTTTTTTCCACCGCATTGACAATTCGTTTTGCCCTCTGCCAAGTCCTCCATACTAATTTCCGATGGGGGAACTTTCTTCATTTTCTCAGCCGTATTTTTCGATTTCTTTTTGCGTTTTGACATTTTTATCGATTTCTTGGACTGAACGCCATCGGTGACAGGTTTTTCAGGAACTGGCGACACAGTCGTGTTATTACTTTTTTGAGGTTTTAGTTCCTGATTTCCATCGTCAGACAACATCTCATCAAAGTTACTTAGTCTATACCCTTTCTTCTCTTTGCTTTCACTTCGTTTTCCGTTGTCTTTCTCCATGCACCCAGATGCGCTTTCCGATCTTTTTAGCGCAGTGAACGGATCCTTCGCCAAATTTTGCCTCGAACTTGGCAAAGAGCGATTAGCCGAACGCAAACTCAGCGATGACGCGACAGAGTTCTTGCCGCTGGTGTTCATCCAGTTTGAGGTGTACACGCACACTGGCCTTTCTGTGTCACTTAACAACCGTTCTTTACTCGCTTGCCTCGAGCCTGGCAAGCTCCGGGAGCTGATCGTTCGTCGGGCGAACGCACTGCCGCTCAGTTGTGGGCTGGCTTTCAGCTTGGCTAAAGTTTCGTTTAAAAGTTCTGTAGTTTGGTCCTGCGAGGTTGCGTTGTCGTCAATTCTGTCCCAGATAGTCGGGGAAGAAACTTCTCTCCTAGGAACTTCGGACTTTGGCAAAACTTGTTCGGAACTGGTATCATCATTCGGGTTCACTTGACTGGTGATCAGCCGCTTTTCCTCCGACAGAGATCTTGCATACTTGCCGTATTTCCCGTTGTTCTTTGGTACTCTACACTCTTCTCCAGATTCTTTCGCACTGTCCCCATATTTTCCCGCGCTTCCGACCGAGTCCCTCCGACTTTCGGCCGACATCTTTCTGTTCTCGGCTTCCTTCATTATTAAACTTTGTATCACCTTGAGCTTATCAAGAGCTTCATTTGTATCCATAAGTTTCACGCTAGGTCTCCTATCATCCTCGCATTCCAAGTCTCGTTTCTTTGATCCAGGCTCCAGAATATCCTCGTCCTCTTCCGAGACGTTTGGTGTGCTCAACTCCGTCCCAACGTCATCCCATTCTAATGACAAAACGGAAATCATAGCATCGACATTTTTATGCGGAGCCAAGTTCTCTCCAGAAACGTATTTTTTGTCGCGGGATAGCGCCAAAAGAGGGCTATGACTACCTTTTTCAACTGTCACATCTACTGTGTTCTTTTCGCGTGTAGTGTTGTCCACAGTGCTCCCCTGATCAGAGCTTTGAAGCATTGGCTCACTGTTCGGGGTAGTTGGATTAACGGCTCGAACTAACGTCTCATTCTTTCTTTCCGTTGTTTCTGCCGTGTGCTGGTGAACTAATGATTCTTCTGCCCCTCTTTTAGAAACACTACTATTTACTTCATTACCAGCAGTGTTCTTCAAAGAGTTCTTCTCGTTCTTCTGTTTCACTTCTTTGCGTCCGCATTGAACCAGATCCTTGCGCGTATCTGTGGGTGAAACTGGCGGGCAGACTGCAGGCAATTGACCATTCTTGTCGGTGAGTTGTGACATTAAAACCATCGGTTTCCCTAGATCACTGGCTTGGTCACCTTCACTCTTTAATTTTTCGTGGTATTTGCACAATACGAGGCTTTTCCTTGGGCTGATAAACGTTGGATATCGCTTGACATTTGAACGAGAACAGCTGTCACCAGAATGACCTCCGAGAAATTCCTCATCTTCTTCTTTTCGTTCCACTCTACATTCGAAACAAGTGTTAAAGTTCTTGACTGGCTCCTCTTCTTTGTCAACCCCTGAAACCGCCAAACGCTTGTCTAACTCTGGGGATCGGGAAGTTTGTTCTGCTTTTTCTGGTAATGCATAATGATTTTCACTTTCAGTGCCTTTCATCTCACATCTGACGTTATCCTTGTTCTTTAATCCAGTATATTCCAGGCGCTTCTCCAAGCACAATGACTGCGGAACTTTTCTTTCTAAACAAATCCCGTTTTCAAAAATCCTTGAATCAGTTTGTTCCGAAATCTCACTTACTAAATTCTCTGCCAATGTTAAGCTGACTTGATTATCCTTTCCGCTAGGTCCCTTTAAATTACTTCCTGTCTCATTCCCACTCTTCTCAGCTCCGTCCTCATCACTCATGATCACTCGATTCTCCTCCGAAAGAAATTCACTGAGCCGCTCGGCGGAAGCCGAACCATCAACATGGCGCATAGGAGCACAATCACTAGTTTGAAAAGAATCATCACTTTGATCACAGGTACTTGCATTTGTTACACCAGCAATGTCTCCTGGCATCAATAGATTTTCCACATTTGAATTTTCAGTGTCATTTACCTTTGTTACCAAACAACTTTCCTCATGTGGGCTATTGATTTTCATCGATGCAGACTGTTCTTGAGTTGTCATGCTACTCTGATTCTTGTTTGTTAATTCTCTTGCTTGATTGTCCGGCATTACACCATCTCTCTTGCCTGTTCCTTGTCGAATTTCGAATTTTTCTTCAGTACATGAAAATGTGTCTTTTTCTGGTCTTTTTTCTACGCTTGATTTCATCACATCAAGTTCGTTTTTCTGAGGTTGTTGTTCTGTCAAGGAAGGATCGCCCCTTTCTTTCACACTACCATGTCTTCCTGTTTTTTCTTCTTGTTTCGACTTCCATTTAGGCTGAAGAGGAACAGTATTTTTTCGAATAAATTCTTCAGAATCTGGATAATTCGAAGGTAGCGCCTCTTGCTTTGGTTTTTCGGCACTCTTTTTTACTACTTCCGCAGGTTTTGAAATTTCATTTCCACTCAGCGCTGTTCCTTTAGTTTTCGTGGAAATCCGTCCTTTTCTCGACATGATCGGAATTTTGGATCGCGAATTTTCGCGCGAAAGACAAAACTCATTACCAATCTCCACCACGGCATCTTCTTTGCTGCTCACAGAATCTGTATCGCTGTGGCTAGAATCAGTCCTCTGGGACATACGGGAACTCACTGTCGGACGACCCGCAGTTTTAACTTCTACAGGTCTTTTGTTTCCAGGTAACTTAGTTACCGCATGTTGCTCCGTTTTACCACACTCCGTGCCAGACAAGGAATTGTCATTGCTATTTATATTTGATTTGCTTCTCACAGTTGTTGACCTCCTTTGATTATCCTCGATATTGTTCAGTTTACGTTGGTCTGTTTTTGAAACGTGTGCTCTCGGTATGTTAGATCTCCTAGGAAGTCTAGATTCTGTCCCATCAAATTTGGAAACGCGTATCTCGTCTCCAGTCCCCTCTCTCTTCAATAACTGGTTCCCTGCTTGCATTGCGGTCTCGACGTCGTTTTCTTTAAGGACGCTTTCCTCTTGTCCTTTGTCTTCGTCATTTAGTTTACTGTTCATATTCACTCGGGTGCTTCTTTGCTTCGGTTGAGGAATTTTAGAACTGACAGGATGATGCTGTGGCCTACTTCCGTAGCTCCTCACCGGAATATTACTGCTTGAACCAGAATTTGAAACACTTTCGTTTGTCCCAGAGGTTGTCCTGGACCCATCAGAAGTTCTCTTCTTAACGTTGGTTTGTTTTACCGGAATACCGCTGGATTGAGGCTCAGGTGCACTTCGTTTCGTCACTCTACTCTCGTCCCCAGTCTTTTCATATCCATTCGCTGCCATGTTTGAGTTTACATCGCGTCGTTTGAGAGGTATTCGTGAAGACTGGAGTCCAGTACTCCGGGTGTTCGTAGTTTGCTTTCTTGGAATTTTTGACGTGGCACTTGGACCAGTCCTCCGTGTTTCATCGGTTAAATCAGATTCCAAGTGCTCCACTTGCTGATCGTTCGTTGTACCACATGAAGCACGTCTTGTTGACTCGCGAGTGAAACTCTTGGCTCTCTTCATTACGCAAGGTCTTTGAGCCGAGTTCGGTAAACGTGAGCTTGTAGTTCGTGATAAAGGTTTGCGTGTTTCGGAAGGTGTGTTCCCGTTTTTCCGACTGCTTTTGGAACGCTCTTCACATCCACACTCACTGATGTCTGATACCGACGAACACTCGTCTGATTCCGGCGGGCTTTTGTAACTGGGCGAAAACGATCGTCGTAAACTTTCTCTACTCAAGGACCGTCGTTTCTGCGAGGGTTGAAAAGACTTGCTTGGACGTGTTGTTGCTGATGGAGGTATGAACATGTACTCGATACTGCTGGGAGAGCTACCAAAGATAGCCGAAGTATTAGGCCGGGCTAAGGAGACCGGGATTCCAACTCCTGTGATAGGATTATACCGCTCAACACTGAAAAGTATAAAGAAAAAGAAATGTTGAGTTTCTCACTCTGATGTATTAAGATTAGCAATTTTCACCAGGTTGATAGGTAAGATTGACTGAGAAACGGTCATAGCTAACGATGGATCACAGTGAAAAGATTATCCACAGGCATACTAGGAAGAATAGCTCAGTTGTGACCGAAAGATTAGAGTATGATGAAATGTTTCTGGTTATTAAGCGAATCAAACAAGGATAAAGTGGAGAAAATTCACAGGAATTGTGCGTTTTGAAAGTTCTGCCCTCTCGAAAACAAAAAATATCGAAATTGTCGACGGACTTGATAAAACCAAGGAGCTAAACATAATGTTTTGCCCAAACACTCACGCACAAAGTCAAGGTTTACCGTTTATCCACGGAAAGTTATTCCTTTTCCGGAAGATCTGGCCTTGATACACGTTCGTTTTAGAATTTTGTTTTTCTTTGAACACTGTGACTGCTTAGTACTCTTACAGCTAGGATTTAACCATTGCATATGAAACTTGAAACCAATCTCTTCGTGAATGTAAATATTTCCTTTTGTCTTACGAGGCATGTCATATCATTAAAACGAACGGTTACAGGGAAAAATGTTCGTTAGTTTCGATACACTTCAATGGTCGCACGTGGCCTCAAGAGTTCCCTGTTGAGACACTTTGATTTTATCAGTCATTTTGAACTTGCACACTCCATTTCAAACTCAAGAACCAAACGTCAACGGTAGTTACACTGGCTGTAGGATCATTTTAAAATATCAAACGCTTTTTGCTAGTAAAAATTTTGACGTCGGTTACTCATTCACTCAAAAGCAACAACGATATTATGAACAATTGATGGTTTGCGCTCTCTCGACAGCTTGGCTGGTGAATTAACCGGCGTAAGCCAAAGGGATTCTTCATTTAACTCTTAAAATAAATTCCCATATGTTATCTTCACTAAGCGTAGTTACCCTCTCGTTTCTCACTCTTATAAGTACTTTTTCTCTACCGTGGTCCGACTTGTTTTTCCGACATTCAAAAACTGCAAAGCACTATCTATCGTTACGACCTTACAATTTAGGCGTACATAATTCACTGCCAAAAGAAAAACATTTCTTGATTAGTGACGCGCAGATACTCCAATGAACTTCCTTAGACAGCCAAGCTGAAATTACAATTCAAGCATGTGTCCAGATTGTGTTTGAAACGCTTCCTCTTTCACTTTTTCCCTGCATCAACTTTGCAATACGAATATTCTTAACATTTATACGGTAAAACAAAATTTCTATCATCTAATTTCCCAAATCTCGTAATCCATATAACATCTGTGTTAGAATTAACGGGACAGCTGCTTCGTTAATCCTTAAAACCGCAATATCAAAAAGAAAGCGCCCAGCCAAAGCGTATGTCAAGTGGCCAGGCGTTCTCTCCCTTCTTAAATACACGAGCTGTAAGACAAAATTAAAGCATATGGTATAGAAACTGCGGCAGTACTTTAGCTATTAATTTAAATCATTTCCAACGTAGTTAAAGAAGATTGTTTTAGCAGTTACAGTTGTGAGACTACATTTGTGTACGTTGACCAACTGTAATTGCAAAGCCACAACTCATAATTTATGGCAGGAATTCGTGAATTTTATTTTGCTTGAATGTGCCACGGTGTTAACAAGACATTTTGAGGAGGAATAAAGATTAATTTGTTGTTACCTTGAGCGTGAAAGTCAGAATACGTCTTTCAATTCTAAGGATGAGGAAACTCGCTAGTCATACATCAGTCACAAAATAACGATCAAATGTGTCAAATAGAGACAGTGTATGTTAATAAACTATGCATAGAATTAACATTCAAATACATTATTCATTGCAATTCACTCAGACCTTCCTTTGGCTGTCGTAGGATCTAAATTAGGAATAATTTTTTACGAATAAATTAAAGGGGAGTTTACTGAATTTGTGGTTCACTAAAATAAATTAATTCTCGTGTAACTGCATTGACATTCACATACATAAAATTCGGAAGAATGGTAAGCTTTTTCCAAGAAGGACAGCAGTTTACACGAGCACTGTTCTAAAGAGCATGTTGTTGCAACACTATCATTGATCAGTTCATTAAACATTGATGTTAAAAACTTTATTTATTCATAACAAAATAATAAGTTTCATAAAGGCGTCGCCGGTAGCTTCCTTCGCGTCTCTAAAACCATTTTCGTTCGATTAGAATCATAATTCTGGGCTTACGGGGATTCTATTTTTTTTTTCGTGGAACTGCGTAAACTATTCATTTGCTTTAAGCGTTTCAACTGCCTTCCTTAATTATGTAATTTACCAGCCATTGTGTAAGATACGACATATGCTCCTTCTCAAGCCATCAAGCGTTAAGATAACACTACAGAACCGCGTGTACACTTTGCATAAAAATATGAACTAAGGAAGCAGGGGTATATAACTGCAGTTAAATGTTACTGCAGTGAGTCGCTTTTCTATATTACTAGCAGTGCTATGTCACAGACTTGGCACAATTTCTTAATGTAATGCAAATTGGTAATTGTTGGAACAGTCGTCTGCCGATGACTAATGCTAGATGCTGTTTGGCCAGAAGGTGGCTTCAAAGATTGAGCTTGCTATTTTGTTACACCTCTGGAAACAATTCGGAATGCCTCAGCGCTGCACATCGCGTGAACCCAGCTTGCCGTTCTTTCAAAGAGATAATGTAATAAAAAGTATCCTGTGGGGAATAGTGGTCTTGGCAAACTGGAGGTGAATTGTTTCTTGTTGTTTTAACGGACAAACAGACCTTGGGTCATGAAGACGAAAACTGCGCCCCCAACTTTTACTGTACGTCACTGATATCCAAGAGAATTTTTAAACAAAGTTTCGGTTCGGAGAACTGAGAGGCAATGACATAAACGATAACAATTACTCCTCGGAAGTCAGGGACAATTCGAATGAAGAAACAATGTCTACACTAAGATGTCACGTTACCTTGCTCTGCTCCGTGGTTCCATAATGACGAATCTTGATTCTTCTTTATTTATATTTTTGAGTTCCCTATCATCTTTATCTTTTTCCCCTCGCCTCGATACCGTGTCGGGGATAACTTTGATGTTTTGGTATTTGTGAATGTACAATGAGCTTGATCTAGCGTTGTTTGGTCTTTGTATCGGGTGTAATACTGACAGGTGGGCCTTCGACTGAATTAATGACACTCCGAAGTTGTTTCTTTTGCATTGGTTGATTATAAAGAAGTTGAACAGACGAACCTCAGCCAAAGGAAGTGCTGCAATGATGTCAACATTAACCTTGAATTAATTAACATGATGAGCTCCTTTATAACTTTCCTGATGCAATGCTACTTTGATCACTGCTTCAGGAATTATTAGGAAGTTCCTCCGATTAAAATACAGGTCAAAGATTGGCGAAAGTTCTCTGGAATAGTCAAGGAACATAATCAGCTCGACAGGTTTGTGGTTAATTTGTTTGAATTTGTCTTCATGGTAACGAGAATTGTGATTTAAATCACGTCCTTCAGGACAGGAACTCTGCTTGCTATTAATAGCTCTTGAGTAGCACAATAATCTTATTTTTAACGACTGGTTTTGAGATCCTTTGGTCAAGTTTCGAATTAACTTACGGCTTCCAAACACTTCCCACGAATATCAACCTTCACTAAATTAAGAACTATGCCGCCTAACAATTAAGGTGCACGTAAGCACGAAAAGAATCTACAGAATTCCATTAGTTGAAGCTGGTGGATTAATGTTCCTGGGAAGATGCATAGAGGGCTACATCATTAGATGCGGAAGGAATACGAATTAAAAGGAATCTTTATTTGGACTGGAGCCTGTTCTCGATATTGTCGAGTAACTAACAAGAAATTCTTCTTCTACAAAATCTGACCAGAGAAAAGTAAACATTTTAATTTAAGCGTTTTGAGCAAAGAGCCTTCGTAGAGCATTTTGAGCAAAGACCATGACGAAAAGCCTATGCTCGAAACGTTGGAATTCTTTGAGGTCGGTAACTGCAGTTACCAACCTTTAAACTTTTTACCTTATTTAACACTGTCTACGCAGCATTATATTTTTATATTATTTTCATTTGAGAAATGATCGCGTATTGACGTGCTCAAACGATCTATAGATGAACGCAGGAAGGTGGGAGACCAAGAATGAAGCATAAGAGTTACTCGAGGCGTTAGTTGAGAGACTCCAGCTTCTCGAGAGCACTTCCAACCTTTCAAGTGTGTCCACAACTTGAAAAAGAAGCGCGAACCATTTCTTTTATAACAGATTGGTTATTTACGATACGAATTAAGCGGAAACAAGTTTTAATTTGTTGATTGAAAATATTTTCCCCTTACAAAGATGGGTTATTTGACAATATCGTGCAACAATCTGAAAATGATCGAAATCTTTCTTACAATAACCGCTCTGGATCATGTGCGCTGACACAGGAGACTTGGAACGTGACAAAAAAAATAGACTTATAACTTCGTGCAGGTGAGAGGAGGCAAAATACTTCTGTCTGAAGTAGTCGATATATTTAGCCAGCTTAGAATCGATTCTTACAAGGGCACTCGGCTGTGTTTCCTGAAGCAGATCCCCCGTTATGTTCGATGCAAATCAATTGTAATAGATGACTTTGATAACACTGACTTCCTCCAAGTGTATCATGGGTAGGTACAGTTCGCCCAATGGCCAGTAGGACACTTGAGCGCGTAATTTCACTTGATACGACATTGTTGTCCTTTTGTTTTCCTTTTGCCACCCAGAGTGAACTGGATCTACCCACGATACACCAGGAACTTGGCATTAGCAAAGTGATCCATTATGAATTATATCAAATTTTTATAATGCTTTGTAATTACAATAAATCTACATTTGAAAATATGTCGGACCTGTCCCTAGTAACAGCCCCCAAGTAGTTTTGCGATAATCATTTCTAACGGAAAACTTCTTTGAAATTATTGGGAATGAATTTTAATGAAAATCCGTGTAATTGAGATGAACAATTTGATTCAATGTTACATAAAGCCAGCTCTCGTTTGTATATTCTGAGAGTATGTAAATATTATGGCTATTCCGTACAAGAGCTTACTATCCTATTTGATAGTTTAGTCATGTCTATCTTTTTGTATGGTATTGAGATTTGGGCGAGTGCCTATACAGATAAGTACATCAGTCGAATTGATTAATTTTGTAGAAGAGCATTCAGGTTTGGCTACACAAGTAAAAACGTATCAATTTATGATATTGTCAGAGAAAGAGATCAAAAGTTGTGGAATAAAATTAGAGATAATGAAGTCCATCCTCTTTATGACCTCCTTCCACCGAAGAAGACAAGAGATACTCGAAAGCGAGGTCATAAATTTATATTACCATGCGTTCGAACAGAACGATTCAAACGTTCTTTTATAAATAGGAGTCTTTTTAACTTGTTATAGTAAGTAAATAATTTAGTTTAAGTTTGATCTGTAAACTCGCACGTCTATTGCTGGGTATATTTTTAATAAAGACTTATGAATGAATGAATGAAAATGGCTAGTCTTTGAAAAACCACGCGGTGAATAGCGAAGTGAACTTTCATCTTCCCACAGAGAATTAACAAACTTCCCGCAGAGACCATCTCGGTTTCGGAAAAACGTCTACTGAAAGTATGTTTCTTTACAGTGCAATGACTGGCACAGTTGGTGTAAAGTAAGTGTTCACAGGTATTTTGGAGATAATCTTCCAGTTTATACCAGCCCATTTTCTTCATTTGTAATGTGTTTAACATGAATGTTCAAGAATGTAAATATTTGTTTTGTTTTGGTATGTGTTGTCCTGAATCGTAGGCTGCTCGATGTTTGGAGGCCATGAAAATCAAGTATAAAAGTATTAAAGTATTGAGTAACTAATGAAGATGTCTTTCATAATTTCAGGAAAGGATTCCAATCGAAAAACAAAATGTTGGCAGGTCAGACCAGGGGTGTAGTGGAGGGGGGGGGGCTCAGGGGGGCTGAGCCCCCCTTATTAAAATTCCATGGCAATTTGAGAGTGCTGAGCCCCCCTTTATATTTTTTGCAGATTGTGTAACTTTAATCATGTTTGAATGTTCTACGAAATTTATGTAAAGATATTCAGTCATTTCCAACAAGAATGATTTCAGTAATTTCTAGTCGGCCATAACATGTGCCGCCCAAGTACTGATCGTGGCGATTGTATTCCTAATATTTTACCTTTTACAAACACAGAAACACTGTTAAATTTTAATTACGGAATTACTGTTAGCAAAAATAAAAAAAAATAGCATTTTTCAAGTTTATCATTTTTTCGGTCCTCCCCTGATGTTCAGGACACTGTGTTGGTGAGCCCCCCTTGTTAAAGTTCCAGGACTACACCACTGGGTCAGACGACATCCGTTCAAAAGCCACGCGGGTCATATTGTTGCAAGTGAAAAAGATAGAGCTGCTGGAACATGACAATGATAGATATCTTGTGAAATTTTGCATTTTGCTTGTTTCATCCCATCCTTGGGTAAAGGATTTTTTGGACAGTGGGTCAGCGGGTTAAGTTTTGATGTGAATGCAGCGTAATGGAAATGACCATCGTGATGAAATGTGCGACAAGAAATCTAGCAGGGCTTACAGTCTGGAGTAATAAACTGAGTGGGAACTAGAGGTCCTCTGATAACTTCCCGATCTACCGGCAGAAGGTTACAGACCAAATCAATCTCAAAGACCTAGCAGTGCTATTTCAGACTATAAAATCTTGAATTGCAGCGCACCTTATTCATATTGTATGACTAGATTGCCAAGGCCGTAGCGGGGGAGGGTATTAGGAGTGCTTCATCCTCCCCAACTTTTTGAAATTGCGATATTCGGAAAATAACTTATCCATTCGGAAAGCAACGGCTACGTAGAATCAACACTATTCAAATGAAGTGAACTATGGAGATTCTATTAAATTGACAAATTGTATAGAAGTTCGTAAACACACAGATAAAAGCCTATATATATGCGAGTTTACTTATATGATACCTTTGCCCATAACAGATATACTTTTATTTCTCATCCGGATTTTAAACAGGCTTCCTTGTTAATTTTTGTTGAATCGGAAAGATTCGGACAAAAATCTTTGTCATTCGGAAATTTTCGCTAGGCACCCCTACCCAACTTTGACATGCTAGCTACGGCCCTGCAGATTGCTCCCATTCTAACCTGACGTAGACCAGACAAGGCGTGTCGTAACAAATTACCTTTTCGCTACATTGTCTTAACTATTTTTAAATATCTACAACATGTACGAGCGCCACCCATTGGCTCATTAGGAATTCATACCATGCCTTTTCAACAAACAGTTGTCACTTCTGAAATTTTGATAATTCTTTCTTGTTTACAAAGTTGTGGTGGATTGTTTTGTTTGGGAGAGAGGACGTTTGTACAGATGTGCTATGCCAGACACGTTGAGGGCAAAGATCTGGAGTGTAGTCAGGTCACTCGATCAGGCGCTCAACTCATGAACATTTGAACTACTCATGTTTAAAACTGTATTTCATCAAGTTTCGTATCTGGAAAAATGTGCTTATCGAAGTGATGACCCCAAATGGAGTCGATTAATTTCACAGAACATGAACCCCAAGTTAAAGAGTAAAATGAACCAGATGTGCGCATTAAATAAGAGCGTTTCAGGATGATCACCGGAAGTAGTTAAGACGAGACAAGACTCGTCGGGGCAACATATTGTGTGGCTCTTTCGGAAGTATCTGGAACCTGAACAGTTTATCTGGAAACACTTCAAGGCACATATGTTAGTGAAACTGCTGATATGTCTTGTTCGATGAAACATCCACTGGTCTAACGCTTGTAACATGACATTGGGAACTATGAATTTTAAGGTACTAATGTCCCCGCTTGGAATTTACCTCGTAAATCACGAGATTTATGTTAGCTGATTGACCGATGTTGTTTTTCGTGTTTGATTTTAATGTTAACGCTTTAACATTGTGGTTTGTCTAGAATACACCACCTTTCTGTGCGAAAGATTGTTCATGCAAAAAACAGGGAAAAATACATCTCCATAAATAGCTTTGGTTCAGTATCATCGAATTAACAGTTTAAGTTCTACAGGGCTCGATAATTTGATGTTCTACTTGGCAATTGCAGGAGATTTCAGCTATTAATGTACCTGTTTTTCAACTCAAAATAGTTTCACGTGCATAGCACTCCAAACTGCCATCGATAATTGGTTACAAGTTTTAACAAATTCTACACCCAAATGTACCGCTCGGGAAATTAAAAAAGTCTGATTCTTTCAATAGCTTTCACATAATTCGGGTAAATTCAAAAAAAGAAACCACTTTTCGCACAAACTATAAATCTCAAGATAACTTGTAGAATATTTAAATGCTGCGCATATTTCCTTAAAAATTACCCAGCGATGCCAGTATATCAACGACGGTTACGACGTTGTTACAGAAACCTGATCTCTCTTACTTTTAATTTCGCCAGCAAACTCATAACATTCAACAAAAAAACAAATGATAATGAACTGATGAAATCCCCTATCAGTTGAACATCAATATATTATTCTTAATAAAATAAGGCTGTTTGAAAACAAAACTCTTGTGTTACGGCTTTAATGAAAAAGGTGATGGAAATCTAAAATTGTAGATGAGTTGAGTGATTATTAGTTAAACCTACCAAGGTATCAGGCCAAGGTATCGCAAGATAAAGCAGACAAAACTCCGTAATGTAATCCCGTCTCGTTTACCAAATATGAAGACTAAGATTTTATTGTATGTCACCCAGGTATAGTGCCCCACGGCCTTACCTGTCTCTTTGTCTCGCCATTGTTAAACTAACTTATTGTCTCCACTCTTCATGATGTTTACTTGCGCTCTCGCATTCAGACTTGCAATTCAAAGAGCTCACGTCAGTTGGATAAAATTGGTCTCAACAGGCACTTAGAAGTCTCGTGCCCCACGCTGTTGTCACGAAGCGTTTAACAACTGTGCGCTTGGGACTGTTGTCTCATTTGGGCACTTGAGCCGAAGCAACTCGATTGTCGGCGACCGAGGATTAAATCAGGTGTTTGTCATCACATCAAGTCGTAGAAGATGCGTGGATCTGGTCATTGGTAGGGGCGGGTAAGGGGTGTCAGACAAATACAGCTCCAACTGTTAAAGGATCCCAATTAAATATATTTGCTGCAGAGTTACCTGGCAAAGAAGTGTATTTCTTGAAAAGCATCAATTTGAGCGGTCTGTATGCTAGACACACTTTCCTCACAGCTTTCCTATGCTAGATACACGTTCTCCTCAGACGTGTTTAACTGATGGATAAAATTTAAGTTGGGTAGTTTGAAGCAAGGATAGTGCTGTTCACTGGTGTTCAGCATGATGAGCTCTCCTAGTACTTAAACAACTGACCCCACGTGTTCAATTATCGACTCTTAGGTTTTAATAGGTCGATGATAATCTGGTATAGCGTCACCACAGACCAATGCACTTACCACTGGATTCATTTCTACAGCTACATTCAAGTGTCGGTAGCACATTCGTCTCTATATTCAACAGCTATTTGGTGCATATTTGCGTTTGACAAAAACGGGGCCCAACCGTTTTAAAACTCTGTTGTGGTTTTGCTTTTGGTGGCTGGAGTTACTGCGTTTTATGCCTGACGCTTACTTCTATGTTGTTTTCTAGTTTATCAATTAAAATTGTCTGCCTGACGGGCATGTGTTGTGAAGTGTGCTTTGCATTCTGTATAGTTTGGACCAATATCATCAAAAATAAACCTGAGAAAAATAGCTAGTACTTTATTCGATCCGCGTATTTCACATTAATTTAACCTCACGAAGATTAAGCTGATGAGGTACGGAATTTATTATTTTTTAAGTTCCTTGTTTTTGCTGCTGTTTTTCCCATTGCTCGGGCGTGTAAGTCTTCATTGTAAAAGCATGGATGGACTTCAGTTCTTCTTGCAAACAAGAGTTCACTAGCCTGTGTCTTTGTAGTAGTGGTTTTCCAGCAAACTTCTCGGACACTATGACCACAGAAAAACTGGAGTCGCATTTCTCAGCAGTGATGTCGATCACATCCTGAAGATAAACAGAGAAAATAGTTCAAACAGATGAATTTAAAGTCACTGCAAACTAGGTTAACATGGAAATAAGTTAGCTGAGAGCAAAGGAATGTACAGGAATGATAAGGAAGGAAATGGAATGGATTGTAAGGGACTGTTAGGGAAGAGAAGGGAAGAGAAGGGATGAGAAAAGGAGAATGGAATGGAAGGTAGGAAAGGGTACAGAAAGGAAAGAAAGGGAGGGCAAGGGAATGGAGAGGATGAGAAGGGTAAAGTATGGAAAGGGAAGAGAGGGGAGGGAAAGATAGGGATGAGCATGGAAAGGGAGGAAAGAGGTTAACAAATTTTCAGTAGTTGGAAAGAAGTTAAAATTTCAGTCTGTACGTTGGGATTTGAAGCAGCTAGCGGTAACCGTGAGCTTAGCTTCAGAGGAATCATGATAAGTCAAATAACCAGGTCACCGTAAGAACATCGATTAGACAACGGGTTGTCAGATTCCGTTCTATCATCTTTCCTCGTCGACTTTATGGCAAGGGGCAGACAATACCAGCCAAAAATATTATTTTTCAAACATTTTGAAACTTTAAGGTATTTCTCAAGATAATTTGCTTCTAAGAATTAATTTAGTCACTTACTAGGTGCACAGGATGAAATTCTTCTTTCAATTTGCTTTCGACAACAACCTTCATGTCCGCCATCTTGGAATCATTGATATGTGCATGCGGATATGTCAGCGGAGTGCTTAAAAAAAAGTGAACATTCAAGTGATTCAGTCGCAGACATTTTTCCAAGTTTCAAGTAATTTTTTTTTAACCGTATATCACTATGGGGAAAAGGCAGCATCAAAAGGATAAACTGTAGGTTTTACCGGATAGTCCAGTCACAGGTTTTTTGAATTTTTGAAACCCATAACCTTGATTATAATACTTTTGTGAATGTAAACTGTGTAATGATCTTTAGTGAAACGTATCTTCTTTGGCCTGTTTCTAGTAACATGAAGACGTAGTTTACATCTTCTGCTCGACCGTTAATGTATCATTAAATTATTGTTTTGTACCCCACCTTTTCTATACATGTAGAGCTGCAGTGCATTAATAATTACTTCGTTAAAAGTAAATGAACTATTTCTAGGTATATAACCAACAAAGAATGGAGGACAGAATGGGGTGGAAAAGAATCAGGTATAATAGTTGGTACTTATAGGAGAAGCACCCAAAGCATTTCTCCTGGAGAAAAATGTCTTGGCTGCTGGCATTGATATAATTCAGGATTAATTTATGCCAGAATTTCAACCAAAAGTCAGGCTGTATTAAATTTAGTAAATGCATGGACAGTGAAAGAAAGAGGTTCCCAAATCTGCTGAATAAACTCATCTGGCATGAAGCAGAATAAAGTTCTGAAGTGCACCATTGCCCTGTAATAGTTTATACATTTTTCTATTTACGATTGTTGTGATAAACTTAACGTATTAGTTTTTTTTTTGTCAATTAGGAGTTGACAGTGGTGCTAAAGCTGCATTTAGAAGACTGCCATTTCACTGTTGCAGGTTTGTTTGATAAATGAGCAATAAATTTTGGAATTTTGTATTATTTTATGCTAGACATCTTGGGCGAGAAATATAAAAATTTCAGTTGTTAAAAGTAGTCCTATTTTAAAAGTAATCTTACCAAGTCCTCCCAAGTTTTTTCATTGTTTACCACTTTCATCTTGGTTTTCTTTGAAATTTTACCTTTTTAACTATAGCTTGTCTCTTCAACCATTTGCCAATCCATATTGCACCAAAGAAGGAGTAGTTTTTGATTTACTGTAAGTTTAATACAAACTAAGTCATTGCATGAGGTGAATAAAGTTAATACATGTTTTTAGAATAATTTCTCTGCCAGGTCATTAAAGCTAGCAAGATCTTACATGTTGAAATATTGTATTGTATGAAATAAAAAATCAACCAGGGATTGTTTCAAGCCTATGAAAGAGCAAACAAACATTATCTGGTTAACAAATCAGATCTAGGGGATGAATTTCCTTGTTAGTTGATGGTTCTTTATGTCAGCATGACAGGTAGTTAACACCATACATTCTTTTACAAACCAGACTTGTCAATACATAAATTTTGATTAATGTAGCTGTGATTTGAAAAGCTGACTTTAGAAGCTCAAAAGAGATGATATGTTTCCATTTTTTCTTGTTATTTGGCAGTTTATGGTAATTTCTGTTGTTCCTTGTTATTTCATGCAAATTAAGTTAAAGTTTACGAGTTATTTAATTAGGTTTCAACAGCTTGCTTTTTTTTTAACAGCAATTTATTGATGTGCTTGTATATCCTTCATTGGTAATTGTCTTTATCTCTAGGAATATTGTGCCATACATTAAAAAATATGGCAGAAATCCGGTGACTGGAGAAGTATGTATGTAAAATGTAGGATAATGTCTGCATATATAATTTTGTTAATTGCCATTATAGATTGTAAACTACTAAAAACTTACATTAATGTTGGGGTTAATTTATTGAAACAGACCATTAACAATGTAACTTTAATCTTTTTGTTTCTGTGATTCTTTTCTATAAAGCCTTTGGAAATTAAAAACTTGATCAAATTGAATTTTCACAAGAATAATGAAGGTATTATGCCATTAATACTGCCTTCTACTATTTCATATAATTCTGGAGATGTGTAGATACCGTAACAGTAATGAGGCAGAACTGACAACTTCTATAATTACAGTAGTGATACAACACCATTAGGCAATGTGCAATTTCTGTAATGAAGACAACCCAAACAGGTATTACATGCCAAAAATAGTGATCAAGTTTTCACACTACATCATCATTTGACAAGTAATTTTATAATACTACTAATGTACCATAGGTGATAGGAAGCTGCACTGCCAACTTAATGTGTGTTTCTACTATAAATGTTTTGTCAAACCAAGATCCAAAGTTTCTTATTACGTGTTATGCTTCAGTGAACAAGTCACTATTAAATTGTTATTTGAGAATATGTATGTACCATAGATATACCAGTAATGAATTTTTGTTCTAAAATCTTGATCTAAAGCATATGAAAATCATAAAAACTGAATATTTTTCTGTAAAGTTTGTTCATTGTGGGTTCATATGCATTTAGTTACAATACCATACATACAAAATCTCCAAACAACCTGTAGTAAAAGTGAAAATTGTGATAGATAAAAAAAAATTAGATCTGACATACTTTATAGGCAGCATTACCTCTTTTTGTCAGTCTTGAAATAGATTGGGGAGTACTACAAACAATGGAAGTCAAACAATGATTCTTTTTGCTTTAGATAAATATCACTGCCCAGTTACATATAAAGTATTCACCCCAAACAGCCACATTGTTGCTATTAAGCCCACGGGTAATGTGTTTGCTTATGAGGTAAGGAAAACACAATTTACTTGGGTAACCTTAATGAAATACAGTGAATAATTAAGACACAAAATAAGTCAGAGATGAGGTGGGGGAATCTGAAGACAGTAACTGTCATTTTAACTTGTTAGGCTGTGGAACAGTTGAATATCAAACCAAGGAACTTCAAAGATCTTTTGACTGATGAACCTTTCACTCGCAAAGACATCATCACAATACAAGTAAGAAACAACATAGATTTAAAAACAGTAACTCTAGAGGTAATGTTCGTCTTCAGTGTCTGTACAAAGTTATAAAATTCTTTATTTGGATATTTGGTGCACAGTAATATTAGCATTCACAAGAAAAATTTTAACTGCAATTTCTCCTCACATAGGATCCCACCAATCTGGACAAGTTCAATCTTGCTTCATTTCATCATTTGAAGAACAATTTAAAAATAGTGAATGAAGGTAATTTTTATGGTTTCATCATACTGTCTTGACAAATAAACTTCAGTATGGCATGGTCTTCTACATTCGCTTAAACATTGTTTGGAAAAGCAGAAATAAATGAAAAAATTATGCCAGATTAAACAACAATCAACTCTGATGTACTAGCTGTTGATTTATTTTGGTGCAGATTTCAAAAGTCTGGCAACCATTGTAGATTAGGCAGAGAGCCAAAAGGAGTGCTCACGTACACACTGTGCACATTGTAGTTTGATACATTAGGGGCAGCCATCCCACTTTGCTGAATGAAAGCATCTGGCATTGACATTGAATGAGATTCCTAAGTGCTCCCTTGTTTCTTGTTAAATAAGCAAAATTTGTTGTTTCTCTCAGATGAGGAAAAAGCCAAGCAAGATCCAATGTATTACATCAGAAAAACCAATAATGAAACAGATAGCATTCTTAGTGAACTGGAACAGACATACAAAGAACCAGTAAGTACTTAAAATTGAAGCAAAGGGATGAGGTAATGGCCATTTCCCCTTTACATCTGCTGAATACAACTACCAGAATGCCTTTTGTAAACTTGTTTGTAATGTTAATCAAAACAATTGTCTTTCAGTTTGCTTTGGGAATTTAAATTTTGCACAAAAATGAAAAAACTGCAAAATATTCTGGTGGTTGTATTCAGCTGATGTATTAAGAGGAACCACCCATTGAAATCATGGATAAAGGAGTATGTCAATGATATAAAAATGAATTGGTCAATAATCTTGATAGAACAAAAATGGAATAAATTAGCAGGAGGAATGAAATTAATTTATTAGATTGGGGGAGGGAGTGATTAGCTGTGGGTGGTTCTTTTGAGTGGGGGGGGGGGGATGGCTTGGTAATGTGGCAAATGTCTGGCTTACAGGCTAGGTGTGTGTGTGTAGCTGGGTTGGTGGGTACCTGGGTAGCTAGGGAGGCAGGTGGCCTCCCTGAGCTGACAGGCAGGTGGGCTCCCTGGACTGACAGGCAGGTAGATAGATGAATGACTGAGTAGATAGGTGAACTGACTGTTGAGTTGATGGATATGTATATTGTACGAGTGTATGAATGGATGTTGCAATTAAGTGAATGGAGGGATAAATGAAATTGTGGATGGATAAATGATTGTTTTTTCAGGAAAGGGTGTTCAAACATAAAAAACAAAACACAACTTGAAAACTAACACCTTGTCAAATTCTAGATTTGAACTTAACCCATTAATGAGCAAGGACACTCTTTAATATTTTACTTTGGCTAATGCCAGATGATTTGACTCGTTGAAGGGACAAGCCCTGCCCCTTAATGAGTTACTAACATCTCCTTAACCCATTAAAGGGCAAGGGCACACTTTAATATATTATTCCAGCTAACACCAGACATTGTTACTCATTGGAGGGATGAGCCCTGCCCTTTAACGAGTTAAAAAAAATGTGAGAAAGTTTAATTCAAATCTTGGATTTTACAAGATGTTAATTTTTGGGTTATACTTATTTTTTTTTTGAATTGTTGGTATTAGAATTATATTTATTTATAGGAGAAAGAATCCAAATCTGCTGCTTTGTCTAAAGCTGACTCTAGAAATGCTGTAAGTACAGTTGGACTTGTTTTATCCATCAGAAATGTAACTTGATGAAATGGGTGAACTATGTTCGATTTTCTCTTCAGGCTCCATATTCAACTGGAGCTATGGGTGCATCTCTGACATCAACAGCCAGAGTTCCAGTCACAAAGCAAGAAGCAGGTGAGCAAAACTGCACAACAACTGAAGGAGTATTTCATGCTACATGTACAGGAGTAGGTCTGGAGTAGGTCTGGTGTAGGTCTGGTGTAGGTCTGGTGTAGGTCTGGTGTAGGTCTGGTGTATGTCTGGTGTAATTGCTTCTGAGTACTATAATGGTACATAGGTTTTGTCATCTCAAATTCTTTTCTTCATAAACATTTCTCAAACTTATAAATAACTGATGTGGAAAACACAAAGAAAATCATAACCAAGATATGTTTGGTACTACAATCTAACCCTTGTATAGATTAAGCCAACTTTTCCCTTTATTTCTACTTGAAGTATTTGTTCATTTTGGAAGGTATAATATGAAACACTAAGGAGATTGTTTCATCCTTTGACTAAACACCTTGAGGACCGTTTAAACAGTTGACTTTGCTTCATTTTTCAAATGCTGTCCTCAGTGTTTGATCTCTTGGTCAAACGTTCTCCCCCGTGTCTGATTTAATACGTAATAAGCTTTGCACACATTGTGTAATCCACATTCAGGATTCAATTGTCGAAGTTCTGTGGCTAGTTTTAGGTATCTAGTACTGAAGCTAGTTTCAATAACCTTCAGACCAATCACCTTAATAATAAACTTTAACTACCAATGTTCTTATTTTAGTTATAGTTTCATTATAATTTAACCTTGTTTCTTACATCCTTCTCCTCACAGCCATTATTGATGAAGATGTTTTGCGCTACAGGGAGGTGAAAAAGAAAGGTTAGTCATATTCTTGCTAGCTCAAACTGCTCAATAGGTTTGGCTGTTTATTTTTATCTCGTTCGTTCATCGGTTTGCTAGTTCGTTCATTCGTTCGTCTGTCCGTTCGTTTGTCCGTTCATTCATCATTCATTCACTCATTCGTTTATCCATCCCTTTACTCATCCATCCATTGATTCACCCATCCATCCATTCATCCACTTATTCATCCATTTATTCATCCATTTATTCATCCATTTATTCATCCATTTGTCTGTCCACCATTGTATACATCTATCCACCCACCTAACGATCAATCCACCCACCCACGCGCAATTCACCCACTCATTTATTCAACGAACCACCAACCCATCCAGCCATCCCTCCAAAACCAGATGTTAGAAACAACTCATTGATATATACCCATCATATAAATTCATCTGCCAACCGACCAAACCACCCACTCCTTCACCTATCCATTCATCCATCCATCCATCCTTCCATCAACAACCATATTTGTACTGCCAGGTGTTGTTCTTCAAAAATTCTCTAATGGTCTTACTTAAGGTTACGTTCGTTTAACCACCAACTTGGGAGACTTGAATTTGGAACTACACTGTGACATGGTAATGCATTTCCACTGTATGTTGAGTTTATGAGATATTTTGAGCAGCTCGTAAAGAAGCAGATTGATTTTATCTTTCAGACTAACCCAGTTATAAATAATGTGCTTCGTTCTTTTGTATCTGCGAGCTCTCAGTATCCAACGTTAAAAAGTTCCTCTACACCAGTACGTTTTACTATTGTTTATTTTATTTCTACTTCAAGGTTCCAAAAACATGTGAAAACTTTATCAAACACTGTGCATCTGGTTATTACAACAACACAAGTAAGTTATTGAGCGTGACGTGTTGCCATCCAAAGGAATGTTTGTGCGAACACCGGATTCATAATTTTTTCATAACCAATTCATTATAAGCTATATTTGTTCTTTATTCCTCTCCATTTCTTTATTAATGTTTCGAAGCTTTTACACTCTCCAAGTTCTTCAGCTGGTACTCTGACATATGTCTGCTTATGGCACTATAATACATACACACACATACATATATATATATATATATATATATATATATATATATACGTGAACGTTTAGGTTTACGAAATGCAAAGAGGGCTCAATAACGCAAAGAAAGAGCAAATGGGATTATATCGCTTACCTCAAAAAGTCACTACAGCCTGTTTCATCTTGGGAAAGAATCTTCAGGTGACTCATGTATATGTATATGAATCTTTATGTATATGTATATGTATATATACATACATATACATATATACATATATACCTATACATATACATATACATATACATATATATATATATATATATATATATGTATATATATAAAAGTCCTTTTTAAATCAGTGGTTAATCTACTTCTTATACTGTTTCCAACGGTTGCCATACAGTAACTTTTCATTATATATTTTACTTGCGTTTGAGCACTTACACTTATATATATATATATATGTGTGTGTGTGTACTCTTTACAAAACGAGCAGGAGTGCTTTGTCGGGCATAAAGCACGATGCGACTGCGGAGTGTTTTGGATCCTATAAAGTACGTACTGCGAGTTTTGTAAATGTTTTATAAGACGAACCTCTTTATATACTAATTCCCTACGAAAGTTTGGTAATTTCTGTTTCTTAAGGCAAAAAATATTGAGGAAAATTTGAGGATAATTTCAGACTGAAGCATTTGTGTACAGTATGTATCACATATAAAGACACGACACGGTTATGATTTTCTTTTGTATTTACCTCATGAATTATTAATGCGCTTTATAAATATATATATATCTATAATATTATGAGTTCAACTTATAAATTTACTACTCAGAGTTTCACACTCTTTCGCGATCTTGCAGTGGCCTCTACGATTGTTCAAATGGCCAGGATATTCATGGGCCGGTTATTATTACAACTCATATTAATCAAATCTCCTGGATATTCGCATGTCAATAATTAACACCTATGTTTCTTTCAGCATTTCATCGATCCATTCGCAACTTCATGGTAAGTTTCTTAGTCCACTGTATTAATCTTTTTCACGGAATTTATAGCCTTGATTAAATCGAAAAAAAAAATTCTATATGGAATACTAACACTCACAACAATCACATCGGACTTCAGTCAACCTATACGGGAAAAATTATTAAATAAACTGTTAAAAGATTGCAGAAAATTTTACGTTGTTCACGAGGACGATAGTTATGTCTAGTATACAAGAATGCTCAAATTATTTCAGTGTTATATTACGGTAAAACGATAGTCTATCCTTCATAATTCCATGAAGTGAAAACGTTCATTCTAATTATTAGTTCTCTTTACCTACCTAATGTTAATTCTCACTATCTACGCACGCCTGATCGAAATGACGAACCCAGCATTACTGCTTTGCATTACATTTAATTCTCTCTGTATTCCAAGATTCAAGGAGGTGACCCTACAGGAACTGGTAGAGGTTTGTTTAGAAATTGCATCTTTTTTCTGAGTCGATAAGCAGAACATTTTACAAAGAAACTGCATCATTTAATTTAAGTGTGTTATTGTCTTCGTTGTCAGGAGGTGAATCTGCTTGGGGTCCACCTTTTAAAGATGAATTTAAGCCAAATCTTACCCACCAAGGTTTGTTGATAGTTTTTACTGGAATCTTGCTTGATGCAGGCTCCAAAATCGTAGCAACGTGGGACTCAAACAATTATACGAAGTTTTGATGAAGTAGGAGATTCCTCTTTTATAATTTTTTTGAAACCTGAGTTAAAATGCCTAAAGCTTAAGATATGACTAAAGCTACCCCCAAACTATAGTTCATTTCGTTTTTTTTATAACTGTAGTTTGAGTACGTTCACTTAGGCTCTGACCGCACGGATACTTCTACGTACAAACGTTCGATGACACTACTTTATCGTCACATTGTCTACTTTCAAACCGAGGAAAACCCACTTTTCAAAACGGAATCTTTCGAAATGCATCAGTGTGGACGGGAACTTAGTTGATTCATTTGTCTGGTGACAACTATTTTGAATTTATAGGATTCATGCACAATTTCTCATTTGCCCTTTCATTTTATTTTATCTCATTTAAGGTCGTGGAGTACTAAGCATGGCAAATTCAGGGGCGAATACCAACAAGTCTCAATTGTAAGTTTACTGATATTAGGTCATGATAATAATATTATATGTCTTATCAAAGGTACTTTACATTAAATATATACTCAGAACTGCATGAAGAACATTGGGTGTTTACATGTCTCGTGTTATAAAATGAACGCGAACTCCATAGTGAAAAAATGTCCATTGAACACAGACCTGTGTACCTCCGGAACACAAATGTTGCTCAAGCAAACTCCGAAAACTCCTCCAGAGGATAGCGGCTATCGACGCATTAATTATCCCTTATCTTACACTTTTAACTTGAAGACATAAAGTAAATCACTGTACTAACTGCCTCGTAGAAACTTGGTCGTAGGATTAAATTCGCTATGTTTTTCTATTTCTTTTCCAGTTTTGTTACATATCGTTCATGTCGCCATCTTGATAATAAACATTCAGTGTTTGGTCGGTGAGTGATTGATACAGTATTGTCATATTACGTTTTTGGGGTATTCCGTTAATTCGTTTAGATCTTTGATCTAATGGGATCTTCCGACTCTCCGTCCGTCTACCTTTCCATCCGTTCGTCCGTCCGTGCATCCATCCACCCGTCCGTCCGTGCATCAGTCCGTCCGTCCGTTCCGTCCATCCATTCATCCATCCATCCATAAGTCCGTCTGCCATACTATCGTTCGTTCCATCAGTCCCTTCATAACTCTGTGTGTCCAACTGTTCGTCTGTCATCATGAGCTCCTTATTTTTTAGCATAGTCGGAGGAATGGATACCTTGAGTAAAATGGAGAAAGTTGAAGTTGATGAAAAAGACCGCCCAAAGGTACGACTATATGTTATTAGGCAGTTACCCTTAGTTGCAGATAAAACAGCGATGAACAAATGATCACCTGTAAAGAACGAGAATTATCATACGGTAAATCATGTCCAACATTTGACTTAAAGTCCACGCAGTGGACAAGTTAGAGTCCTGCTGGCGAAGTTATATTTGATTTTTCTGGTTGCTGTCATCAACCCATCATTTATCTTCTGTATTTTTAGGAGTTGATAAAAATTATCAACGTGTCTGTCTTCGTCGATCCTTATGAAGAAGTCGACCAGAAAGTAAGTGGTTTAATTGTGTAAATTCTTGTAGTTACAATACAGTTGAGTTAACTGTGGTAACATTTGAAAGAGGGAAACGTGGTATGTTTCACTAAAGTTGTAAACAAAATGTCTTCTTTGTATCTTCTAGTTTGTGGTACCAGACATATGTGCTATTACTGTTTCAAAAATTAAACTATGATTGAGTTCATTAAGGTGACATGCGGAAGGGAGCGAACGGCCGCTGTTCCTCCATTTTGACATTGATTTCACTCAAGTTGTCGCGAAAATCTGTTTATTTTTTCTGCCTTGTCGTAAAGACTTACATGCCGTTGTTTTCAGTAAATATGGCAACCATGTCATTCGCCGTAGAAGGATTAATTACTGAAGAAAGTGTGTCAATGTTTTAAATAAGACAAAGCTGAACTCAGAAAATTATTTGAGGAGAAATGTTAAAGGATGATACACATTCTCATCGTTTTAGTCATCTCGAACTAACATTTTAAACTTTGTTTTATCAGTTAAAAAATGAAAGAGAGAAAGAAGAGGAAGAACGAATTAAGAAACTCGAGGTAGGTAGTAAAAGTTTATTTATACGTACATTTACGTTTTATTGGGTTAGTACTTAAAAATTTTCGCGCCAAGTATAAACGATAGAAAGGAAAAAGAACAACATTCATCGTGGAATATTTACTTACAATTTAAAACTTAAAAATAGTAGTAAAAACCCTTTAACTCTATCAACGCTGGCGCTCTCCCTTTGACGAGTAAAATAGTCTGGCGTTGGCCAGAGTAAAATAATACAAGTGTTACGCCGCCGGGAAAGAGTTGATGAGTTTAAAGGAAATGGTTTTTGAGTTCAGCTTTGAAAATAATCAACAGCTCCTCTCAGACTATTTCCCTTGGGATACAATTTTTCACACTCAACCTTTTTAGATGGAATGTTCATGGATATCTTTTATTAGGAACAAGAATAAAATATTACGTGGGTAATATCTTCAATAAAGTTAATAATAATCTAGGTAACTGATTTTGATTGTTCTGGATTATCAGGAAGAAACTAAAGCAAAGAAGACCTCAGCTTTGAGCTCTCAACTGAAGGTTCACAGATCAGGAGTTGGAAAATATATCCCTAAAGTTTCCAGGTAATAATTCCGTATATTTTAGCTTCTACCACATAAAAAAATTTACATAATATAGGGAAAAATTAGTCACAAAATGGCTAACAGGCATGACGGTTTTATTGGTTGTCACTCACAGGCCCCTTCTCGTTTACATGGCAATTATGCAAACTGATCACTGACAGGCAGTTGACAGAGTAGGGACCTGACACTGACAGCGTAAAAGCACTTTATTTCCTTTGTGTTCGGTCCATTCTCAGAACCAGAATCGTCGGACCGTTAAATATGGAGTTAAGTGAGCATGCTTGTGCCCAGACCACTGTTAAGTCCACAAAAACCCGACAGTTCACAATGCGACCATATACGTCCTTTTATTTCTAGTGATACAGACGACACTTTGTCTTCCGAGCCGGTCAAGAAAAAGGTTAAAGGTTCATCTGGTTTTGGGAACTTTAGCTCTTGGTAACCGGTGAGTTCACGAAATTCGCCGTCTAATAAAATGGGAATTAGTACCTCAGATAGCTAGCCAAATGTGGACGCCTACCGTGTGTGCCATATGAAAACACCAGGTCTACATATCTGGATTCAGATCATCCATGGCGAACTAATCTCTGGAATATGCCGAGGTTAATCAGGTTCATAGCCTCACGGCTGATTTCCATTCATAAAAGGATACAAGCTCTGGATTATATAATATTTTAATACTGTAAATATGCGCAGTTTTTGTAAATAAACCCACCGCAATTAATTTCGAAATTGGATGTTAAACTTCAAATACCATGAACAGTTGGTTTCACTCTAAACATTTGCCAGATCGTGCATAGTTCCCTTCATTCTCACTAAGGCAGTATTTAAGTTGATATTGTCTGGTTCTTCCGTCAAAGCCTCCTCAATGTTGTTTATTATTTTTTCTACGTCCTTTCTTATCTGTGGAATTTTCGATGATGCGAGACGTATCGTCTGCCTTGCTAAGTCCAAGTGAAAACGCACTTTTTCCAAAACTTTCGTCGTCTTTATGCCATCTTTGTTTTTGATGTAGTCAAAATGATCTATCAGGTCGTTCAGTGTCATTAATAGGCTATCTTCATCTTCAATCTGAATGTTAGAGAAAAAAAAGAGAATCTCTACCATTTGGCAAAACTTTGTTTAACCACTACTCAGTCGTGCCTGTTTCCCGCTATGATGCGTCACTTGCAATGCCATTTGCTTCCTGTTGTACGAGGACCAATACTCGGGGTGCAACCACCCTATTTCTGAGCCCAGCTGGGATATCGGGCCGTGGACTTCGCTGACAAAAAGTTAGGTCACGTGGGAAATAATCGTGTACCCTATGCAGTCTGGGACCGAGCTCTTGGGGCCACAGCGTATAGTGCTTGTGCATTATTTTTCGCTCAGTTGACGTGGTTCCATCTTCTAGGGGCGGCGAATCGATTTAATTGTTGTGGTTCCGAATCATACCCTGAACGTTGTCTTGACTAATACAACTCCATGCGTTGGAACGAAAACGTGTTCTTAAAACAATTACATGATTTTCAAAAGAACTACAGTTGTGGAGAAACAACATGGTGTTGTGATGCTCAAATGAACTAAATGCTGTGGAATGGAACTAAACTATGTTCTTAAGTTCTTAACATTGATCTATATAGCTAAAACGTGTTTTTCAGAACTACTCAGTGCTCTGATGGAAGGTGCATGTTCCAAGACATGGCTATTAGTAACAAATAGTGTGATGTTTATTGGGATACGTACCTTCTCCGTCTGATGAATGTCTTTCCCACGAAGATCTTCGACGGCTGGTTGCAGGATATTGATCGCTTTTTCCAGGAATATAATAACATCCTCGTAAAAATCTTTCATTTCATCTCCTGACTTCAACCATTCTATGGCGATAGTAATATTAATCAGCAATCGGTTAGACATAGTTGAACCTGAACAGTGTTACCAACTTTGTGCTATATCACGTTCATTTGCACAACAAACGCAGGAATGCAGTTTCCTGCTGATATCGAACAAACCTGTCTGCTTAAGATAATTGCGGGCGACGTTCAATTGAGTTTAAATCGTCTTTTTGTTTTTGCGTTATTCACGCAATATATTATGCAGCTTTCAAAATCGTTGCCTCATTAGCTAATTATTATTATTATTATCATTATTATTATTATTATCATCATCATTATTGTTATTATTAACAATTATTTCCCGAGGATGCTTTTTTACAAAAAAAGCTAGATTTAAAAGTTTAAATTCTTCCTTCGATACACAACTAGTCGTTTGCAATTACAAGTCAAATCTAATGCATTTGAACATATATGTGTGGCCGTTCTCATACTAAAATCCTTGAATTCTCCCAAGAACGGGATTTTTCCACATTACAAAACAATACGGGTAGATATGGTGTCTCTTCGAATTTCTGGCACATTGATTTCCAGTCAACACAGACAACCCCAGGATTTTTCCCGGGTAGTAAAAAATTGAACTTGATAGAGAATCAAGATAATGATGCATGTACTATTTAGTCATTGACAAAGTGGGAAATTCACCATGCTATACAAATCCGAGCTCTGTCAATACCAAAATGTCGGAAACTTTAGGTCGGAAACATGAGAGAAAATACGATAAAGGAGCGAAATTTTGGTCAATCCGGACAAATTTGTCGTACCTTGTCATCAGGTAATTAGAATTGTAACAAAATACTGGCAGACTTTGATCCCAATTTTTGGTACCGTACGTATGAAGAAGAGTCCAATCCGAATTACTCTTCCCGCTGGACGTCCGGGCTGTGTGTTTCTTTACAATCCTTAAGTTTGGTCATGTGCATAAAAATACTCAAGATTTGTTCATCAAACAACGAAGCAAAAAGATAGGAGCGATATTGCTGAAATCAGCAAGAAAAAGAGGCATGTTTGATCAAGGTCGCCAATCCGGAAAAGATATTTGTACGAACCGGAAGTGCTTAAGTGATTTAATGACGATCGTCCCCTTTGTTATGTGATAATTTTTCGCGGCAAGTCATAATATATTCTAGGGTACCTTCGATGAAACAGCAGTGATGTCGTATAAGTTCGACTTTAGCAAGCAAATCGTGGTCTTTGCTAGCGAATTGGCAAGTGCCATCGATCAACATCAGTATAAGCCCAAAGAAGAAAGTGCTCTTTGCGTATGGAAGAGGTTCGATCGACAGTCTTTCGCTTTCTCGCTTGCTTTGGGCTACATGCACGAGGTTCTTGTGTTGACGAAATGTTTTGTCAAAGATGTGCCCTTGAGAAACCCTCTTCCTGAAGAAGTTGAGAGCGATCAGGGTAAGCGAGCGTTTACCAAAGTGTTAAAAGAGATTTTCACAAGTCCTGAGTGGCTCAACCTTCGTCAAGAAATCATGAAGTTTGTTGATACAAAGGAATTTCGTGAAGCGAAAGAGAAAGTGTTGTTGAACTCTCTCGGAGAAAGCGAAAAGGTGAACGAGGCGATGAAGGCATTGTGTAACGAGGAGAAAAAAACCGTAGAAGAAAAAGTTGAAGAAGTTTGTAAAAAGATTACTCAAGAAACTGGAAAAGACGTTGACAAGCAAACTCAAAACGCCTTGAGGAGTAAATTATCAAGGGACCGTGGATCGAAACTGGAGGCAAAAACAGTGCGGGAGTACGCCACTGCGTCAGGAAAGGACGTGCGGCAGGAGCCAGCGAAGTTGTACAGGAAACTTATGAACTACGAAGGTATGTCGTGGATATTATGTGGAAGAGTGGACGCCCGTGACGAAAATACCATAGTGGAAGTTAAGAATAGAACAAGGCGCTTCATGCTTCCAGATTATGACGTTCTGCAGCTTCAAGCTTACATGTTCCTTTGTGATAAAAAGAAGGGAATTCTTTTGGAACGCCTCCATGGTGAAAATAGAGAAACGCCATTTGAATTCAATGAGTCTTATTGGAATGAAGTTGTTGTTCCTGCTTTGTTTGAATTTGTGAGATATGTTGAAGATAAAGTAATTATGAGCCGCAGCATATTGGATGGGCAGACACCACCATCACCCAGGAAGCGTAGCCATAACATGGAACTAGGATCACCAAGCGTGAAGATGGCAAGAAATGGTGTTGATGGGTTAACTGTGCATAAAGAGTCTCCTGGATTTATTGAGGGTTCATATTGGGATAATGAGGGGTCCTCTGATAGTGAGCTTCCTAGCTCAGGGAACACAAATAACTCTTCTTTTGTTCTTTATCTGACTCCCTCAGACACTGAAAGTGATGAGGAGCTGGCAAACTTACCATTAGAGGACATCATAATCTCCCCATCTATCTGAGGTGGTGTTATTGTCCATTAATCTCTGCACTTTGGTTTTCCATCCAATGTGTTATTTTAATGTATGACATTCAAATGCACAACATAATCGTATTAGTACATTAGTTCATCTAGTTTCAGTCATTCAAATGACAGGCAGTTCCAATGCTCACATAAACCTAATCCTAGGCTGATAAAGTTTGCTAAGTCTGCATTCATGTGGGATTTGAACTACCACCTTTCTGCACACAAGAGCTTGTCCATAACCATTACATCATGTAAGCAATCTTACAATTTGAGAAGAATAAGATTTAGGTGACATAAAGTCTCAGTAAGTTAATAGTTGACAGACTGCTGGCCAAATAGTCACATTGCAATGAGAAGCAGTAGTTTTTAATTGCTATGGAAAGATTTGTAAACACAATTAATTATAGTATAATAGAAATCACACTAAATAAACACTAGTATAATAGAAAGATTATGAGATGGACTTTAGGGTATTGAATTTTGATATATGATTTTAAATTAAAACTGAAATTTTCCAAAAGAAGAATTTTAATGTTATATATCAGAAATATTTATAATTTAAAAAAACAAAAAACAAAACTGGTTGATAATGACAACTATGCAACAATAAAAGGAAGTGGATGTGTGTAGCTATCACACAACACTTCTGTGGATAAATTGTTTAAAAATATCCCAGAATTGAAAAATTCAATTTTCTGGCAGTTTTCACTGGCATAGTCAAAAGTATAAAGAGATTCCCAGCACATGCATGTAACATCTCAGGATCATCCTCAGGATAACAAGAGGAGGAAATTTCATAAGGTAGGATGTCTGGCAAGTAAGGTACCGGTATCTGACATAGTTGTCAATGCAGGTATCATGTTTCAATCTTGAAGTGTTGAGTTTTCATCTGGAATCAAGGCATGACTGGTACGTGCTATGCCATCATACATGCATTCAAAAGTGACATTGATTTTGGTGTCAATAGAAGGCTATTGCCAGGAACAAGTAAAATTAAATTTACACCAACTGGCTAGTGGGGTAATCATTGAGGGTATAAATAAAATATATGAGATGAACAACATTTAGATGACCAGTGTTAACCTTTAACTTTTCAAGCTGCTTTGCAAAATATTTTAAATTGTTAGTGCAACAAAAAAATTCATCCATGGTTGAATCCTTTCCAAAATAGTTTCAATGAGCAGGGATTTTATTTAAGATTTTATGCTCTAGCTTGATGACATATTTTAAGTATTACTGGCTTCATTTGTGAAATGAGAATTTTATACTTCAGAGGACATTTCTTGAAAAATTACTCAATATCAGAGGTAAATATAAGATAAAACAGACTCCAAATATCAAGGTCATCTTGAAAACTCAAGAATTGAGTAAAATCAAGACAATTTTGGTATTAGTGTGATATTTCGTCTTTATTTCCAGTCTGTCTGACGATGTCTTTGAAATAAAGACAAAATATCACGCTAATACCAAAATTGTCTTGATTTTACTCAAATCTTGAGTTTTCAAGATGACCTTGATATTCGGAGTCTGTTTTATCTTATATTTTTTCAAGTTGTCGGCTGGTGCTGGATCAGAGGTAAAGGTTTAGAAGAGTGGTCATCAAGCCAATCATTTGTCCTGTTACACACACAATGGCAACACACTTAGTCCCAGAACTTTTTATTCTTATTTCACCTCCCATCCACATTTCTATTACTAGTGTATTTGTAAAAACTATCCAAGCATAAAAATACAATGATTCATTAGAAGTTTCAGCCAAAATATTGCCATGGTAACTTTATCAAGAACAATGAGAAGTTCAGTGGTAGTGATTTAGTACCATTACCATTATGATTGACTGACTAGATGCCATTTTTGACCATTTTTTGAGGAATATTTCACAGAATATCAATAGCTTTACTTATGACATGATGCTAAAATTTAAAAATGTTATGTTCAGACAGCTTTGGTTTATTGACTCATTAAGGGGGCAGGGCTCATCTGTTCAATCAGTATAATTGTCTGGCATCAGCCAGACTAAAATTAAAGTGTGCCCTTGCCCTTGAATGGGTTAAAAAATTTTTGCCTCATTTTTTCAATTTTTCAAAAAAAATGAATATGTATGGTCAGTTTTTTCATTAGATATACACTCTAAACCAGAGCGGTCTTAACATAGTCTCATTACAAAGATTCACATATCTATTTGACTTTATCTTTCAAATTTTTTTCCAAGTACTCTGTTAGTTTGCTAGGGTAATCTGTCATGACTCCAGCAACACCAAGATGTTCAAAGGCTCTTGTAAATTCCTCGTCATCATTCAACACCCACAGGTATGTCTTTAAGAAAAAAGTATTATGAAAGACTTAGTTGAAAAGCAATTCCCTTTAATGGATATCCAACAATTTATAACTCTAATATGGCCCATGCTAGAGTAAGTAGTTTAGTTTATCATATGGCTGGGATGTATGGAGGTCTAAATGATGTAAACCTTGCATTCTGATTCATGAGCAGGAAAATATTTCCTGTAGTTATCCCTTCTGATTAGGAAAGCTGGAAATAAGTAAAATTTGGGGAAAATGTTAGTTTAAGAATAGAGACTCCCTAAAGCATTAAATTCCCTCAAAATTTAATGGTAACAAAATACAGTACAGCTTATGTCAAAGATGGGCAACAAAGTATTCTATTACTGTTCATTCAGACTTTATGTAGTCCATATAAAAAACTGATTACTCATACATTGAAACACTGAATAGAAAGTACTGACATTTCAAGCAGAGCCTTCATTGGAGTAAAATATTGGTCTTCAATTAAACAACACATTATTTTGTATCCTAAGTTCTTGAATCAGAAACTGAACGCGAGTTACTGACCTGTATGCCTCTTCTTTCCAAATGTTTTATTAATCTGGGACTCATGAGAAACCTTAACATTGAGACAATATTTCTCAGTAAAGCTACTGAAAGATTGATAACTCATGGAAGATTTGTATTACTATTGATGTAAGAGTATGGTAAAAGTGTTATTACAATACCACCTACCAGTCAAGAATCCTTATGATAATTCTTTGCTTTTTTGTAAGATCTTGTCTGCCAAAAGAACAATAATTCTAGTGTCAGAGACTGAGAATGTTGGTGCAATTTGCCAAAATCTTGTAAGCTACACTGTCTTACTTCAGCAAAGTAGATGGCAAAAGAATCTCTAGAAATCCTTCTTTGAGTGGAACAAATGGTAGTATCCCACTGTAAAACATTGCCACCAGTGACAGACATCTCCATATTCCAAATAATGTTGGAATCTCAGGATCCTAAAAAGGGCAGTAGAGCTTATAAGAATACAATGCCCACAGGTATTGGTTGAACCTATGATCAAGAAGAAAACACATCAGAGGATAAACTTTTACCTTCTTGCGAAGTTTTTCATTGATCTCATCTATAAAGTTTCCCCAAACTGTAAGGTCCTTTCTGTCATAATCTAAAATTAGTTGGTAAACCTGAAGTGGATGTTAATTATTGGATATTAGACAAGTGTTTTTCAAAATCCTTGAAAATCTTCCATCATTGCAACCAGGAATACAACTTAGAGAATTGTGGATCAACAAATAATTATATTTAACCATGAAAATGCAGGCTGTTTGCCATATCATGGAATGTCTTAATGTGTAAAGTAAAAAGGTGGACATTACCCAGCTGCATAACTGATAAAACAAAGAGCAGTTTAATAATTTGCATTGGCAATCCAGAGTCCCCAATGTTGACTCCTAGTCAGGGGCACAACTAGAGAGGGGTTGGAGGGGTCACAACTAGAGAGGGGTTGGGAGGGGTCACAACTTCTGCCCTTTTTGTGACATCTTTTTGCACACATTTCTCAAAGCCACATAGATCTACTTCACTGGAAATGATCAAAATCGCTTTGATATCTTGACACTACCATCCAACCCATGCCCTTCAAAGTTCCTAGTTGCACCCCAGCTAGTTTAGATAATCTGATTGTAGGCCTCTTCAGCATTTGAACTAGGTAAGAAGCTTTGAACTTCCAATTTTCTCAAATGTGAAGATTTATGTAGAGACAAGGCTGGGCAGTTTACAAATCTTTAATCTACAACATTGTGAAACTGACAGGGCATTGTGTTATGTTTGTTGTTTTTCCCACATTATCTCCCCCTTAGGATAATGGGAAACTTTTATTAAACCCAATCTTTCTTGAACAGGTATAGATTCTGCTGCACACCAGTAGCATATATTACTGGTACTAACAGTTTCGACATTCCATTTGTGTAGATCTGGAAAATGGAATGCTAAGGAAAAAAATATAATTTTTACATTCCAACAAATCCCTGTTGTAGCTGTAAATTTTAACATTTTTGGGATATCTACACTTCCCAATCAACATTTTAATCTCAGCAAATTTAAGAGATTTATAACTGAAAACACCTAACAGGGATCCATTCCAGAAGAAGTCAATAACCTCCTTTATACCTTATCAATAAGTTCATCATCATTATCTTTAATGTCAATGTTTATTGGTTGCTGAGGAAATGCCTTAAAGACAGATTCAAGCAGTGGTATTCTTTCTTCACTATTTTTTGCAACTGCATGTTTGCCTAGGCAAGAAAAAATTAATATCATTTTCAACTTTTGTGCATATAAAAAACTTACAAAATCCTGGACCTTCTGGCCTAGCAAGCTTACCTGGCTGGAATGACACATCAAGTGTTGGCAATAAGCTTGGGAGATCCTGAACAAAAATAATAAAACTCTTATACCATAATAATTATCAATTCCTGTCATTCTATTTGTGGTAGATCCAAATGGTTGCTGTCTTTGAAATGCAGTTGTACCACTTGGATTTTTATTTTGTGTGAGTGTATAGTAATATATTGATTCTGGGATGGAATGGTTGCTTGATTGCTCATCAAATGTCTGAACTACTATTGAATGACATTCTCTTGGGGCTAATTAAAGGGGCTAGCTAAAAAATTTCCCTTGGATTTTGCCTGCAACACCCAAATCTGTGCACTCAAAAAAGTTTCTAGATCCATTTCTGTGTGTTATATATTTGTGGGTAAATCAATAGTTCAAGGACATATTTTACCAAAAGAAATTACTTAGGATACAAGTGATCAAATTCTGACATATTGAAATTTGTATTACCTCATAATTAGTGTCACATATCCTTTTCTTAACACCACATATTCTGCTGAGGTCATTATCATGGGCTATTACAACCTAATAAGACATTGTTCATAACCTTGAAACACCATACTATATACATGTCTATCAACATGTTAGGATAAGTATCATCTCAGCTAGTCATGTTGAACAATTTGCACATAAGCAATATCAGATCCTGTCTAACACATTTAATATTTTACTACAACTCAGACACCTCCCTTTGCTAAATACAGTTATGTAGGTGTCAATTGTTTAAACTTGACCTTCAGTTGTATGTGCTTTGTGAGACCAAGAATGAATTTCCAACTGCAAAAGCTGGGGTGAATGAGACAAGCTCTTTAATTTTATTCCCCTATTTTATTCAGCATTAGGTAGCTGCTAGCCAACTATCACTGCAGGAATGAGTTATGTGTTTCACCAAGCCCAAAAGGTTAGGTAAACTTTTACCTGTCCATCTGCTGTTAAATGAACATCTATCTCCAACATTTCTGTTCCTGCTTCAACTGCACTGAAAAGGACATTAACATGTGAAGATAGTAATTATTTTATTGATGATACAGATCATTGGAATTATGATAAGAATGAAGATATTGTGAATGGTGATGATCATGATAACAGCAACTAAGAATGCTTGGAAATTGGATATTATTTGACATCAAAGGATTCTGGTCAAAGAATCTCTGTCATGCATAAATCTTTGTCAGTACTTTAAACCTGTGTAAACTTCTGCACAATTTACACATTAAAATAATTAGTTGAAAAATGCTCACTGATGATAGGCTGTCATAGTATTTTCTAAATTTTCACCTGCACCTGAAAATAATGAAAATTAGGTTAAAAAAAGGATCTAGAAATGGTTTGAGTTCATACAAACATGAAGCATGAATAATGTGACTGTATATGTAAGTTTAAGACAAATATAGGGAGTCTGAGTTTGCATAAGATTGTTAAAGCAAGAAATAACAGCATTTGCCTTAGAGTTATCTATCCTATTTGAAAATATTACAGGGTACTGGTATGAAAATTACTAGAGCTTGGTGCTTAGTATGTTCCAATAGTAACTACATAAATATAGATACCTAGTCAAGCATTTAAATACTAACACTGCTGTCAAGTTTCATGGCCCTCCTAAAGATAACTTTGCTTCTCGAATATCGAAGATCTGTAGAATGACATCATGCAAAAACTCCAGATGTTTATATCAAACCAATGGTAAACAAAGAAAAAACAACATGAATAGGATTCTCCACTACTCAGTGCTTTCTCCTTGAAGAAAAGAGAACACAATTGTCACTTCTCTCATTTCATAAGCACTTTGAATCAGTTGAATAAAAATACTTTCACGTTATTGTGAAAACAATACAAAAGTCCGATGCTAATGATTTTCAGATGTTAGAACCTTCCTTCTTTTATTTTATTTGCTGTCACAGCATAAAATGCATAAGTAGATTTTTATTCACTGAGTAATGAGCGTTGTCCAATTTAGCTCTATCGAGCATCGCAGGTTTTCTCAGGGTGCTCCAGTTTCCTCTTGTAGTAACAATAGACCCACGAGAGGATGACCCTTACTCGACCTCCACGGAGAATAGCTCAGTTAACTCAGCGTTATCCAATATAAATAAAGATACTTTACTTTTATCCCGGCGACTAAATCCCAGTAACAGTTACAGTTGCAATATAAGAAAATTCTCAGACAAAAGTGTTCGTTGTGAGACTTGAAAGTTAGAAAAGATTTGAAAGAAAACCGTCCCACTACGCTCAGATTATGGATAATCAGACTGGATCACATTAAACTGGAGTTGAGGGAAATACATACATTTCTTTAACGAAATCAAAATACAGTTAGTACACTTTATGTTGTGAGAATTTCTATTATGTACACAAATCACACGCTACCTCCACGATGACTTATGTGTTTACACTTGAATTTTCTCTCTTTCTTGCGATGTAGAATGTTAGGAAATCGTGAGAAGAAAAATGAAGCGGATAAAAAGCCTCCTATAACAGGCAGAAACATTTTCCTCTGAAATAAAACCTTGTACTAATTCTATGAATTGACAACTACACAATTTTTTAATGCCCAGTCAGTGTCAGGATGATTGGGTACCCCAGGGGTCATTTCGAAAAGTCGGTAACTATAATGTACACTGGGTGGTAAGTAAGAACAGATGGTAAATGGTTTCCCAGTATTTCTGATGAATGAACCACCAATACTTTTAGCCGTAAGCCCTACAGGTAGAGAGCCTTCCATTTTCAACAATTTGAACCACTGCCTCCCACACATTGCAATAAACTTCAACTTTTTACGCAGAGAGAGATTCCCTTCAGTCCTATAATCTCCCCCCTTTGTTCCAGAGACTGTGGTTTCAAATGTCCCCTCTGCTCTCTGTATCCAGCTACGAACCAGTAATGTACCCTACGTTACGATTTACGCTTCTGAGATGTCGCTTTACCAAAAAACAATGTCATTGTCAATCTTTACTTCAAAAATACTCCATAAATAATTGCGTTAAAATGTCTTGGAGTGGAGAATCAAATTTCTGAACAGATTTTGCGTTTGGCTTAAAACATCAGCGCATTTTTTTTTTCACGACATGTTAGCACTCCCCTACATTTGGTTGCGTTTCGACTCATCTTAGTTTAATTCAAACTTCAGACTTCCTAAAATGGGTCGTTTAACCCGTTAATTTGGTTTCTAAAATAAAACCTGTTCCTTGCAAAGATTCTAGGGGGATTTTTTGTGAAAGATTAAATTTAAAAACGCTTTTTCAAGTATGTGAGTCCATCACATGATGAAATGAACCAACGAAAATGATCGAAAACTGATGTGGAAGACGTGTTATCACCAATCGTGGCAGATGCCTTTCTTACGGCAGACATACTGGCGACGAAGTAACAGACAGAGAGGAGGGACAAAACGTTAGCTTTGTAATAATCACTGGTGGTAAAGGAGGTTTCTGGGCTTTAACTAACTAAACTAAGGTCATTAAATCACGCTGGGAGAAGTTTACAACTTTCTTTTACGGTAGGTGCTCATATAATCAAGGCAGCTTCAAGTTGTCTGTATAGAAATTCACCTTAAATGCCTCTAATCTCAGGTCACTTTAAGATTTAGTCAGCCTGACATTCGACTTAATTAAAAAGAAATTACCTTTGAAACCGAAATGGCTAGGGCCGCCTAGACTCTTGTTGGCTAATTTTTAGCTTGAGTGGTAGACACGCCTAATTGCAAGTGAGATCTGTTGAAATGGTTTATGGGGACTTTGTATAAGTTATTCCAAGAGATTCCGATTCAGTTTAAATATGTCTGTTTTATTGATTCACTGTTGTCGCAAATATTTTTTTACCAATGACACCACATATTTATTTAGTTAGAAATGTACATGTTAACGTAAGACATATGCATTCTCCACTGAATCTTGGTGACTAGAAATTAGTTACATCAGTTTCCACTTGAAGGATATGTTGCCTGGACGTAAGTGTCATAGTTTGGTGTTAATAGATACACTGATTACATTACAAGTAGACAAACATTTCCAACGGATTAACTTAGTTCCATGTTTTGTCAGTTTAATTGTTGTTTGTAAGTAGTAACTAGAGACTCGAGTCTTGGGTCCTTGGTTGGCTACTCGCCGTGCAGCTTTGCCACCATTTGTCAAAAGTTGTTCTGACTACCAGCTGTTATACTTTGCATGATAGAGTGGATTTTGATTTTTGAAGATTGGAGTAGACAAAGTTGCAAGTACAACAGGAGAAAAATAGGATCTTGACAGTAAAAAGGAGTCTTTCGCATTCATGTCAACACGTGACGCAAACATTGCATATATTGGACGCGACAAACATGTACTTTCTTCGTGTCGCGATATCTGCCCTCAATATGACTTCCTTGTTTCCTGTTTCTTATTATTTTCTTATAAGTGAAATCGCGTTATCTTGCTATGATAGACACTACAGTTTCAAAAGTTGTCATTATTTACTTTGAACTTGTTTCGCAATATATTAGTTCTACTATTGTTTTTGTGAAAAATTGAGGACTTAAAGTCCCCCTCCCCTCGCTTACGGCCGCACTCCTTCGTGCAGCGAGTAGTCTTGAGCAACTGCAGGTGGCGATCTTATGGAAACCTGTAAGCCACAGTTGACAACTGTTATCACTGAGTTTCTTTTGAACTGATAGAGGAGATTATAACATTACATTATTAATGGGCAGTCTCGCGAGAAAAAAAAAAACAAGGAAAAAATCACAAGTAATTAATCGCACCAATTATGAATGTTTAATCGTCTCTGCCCGACTTGGGCCGTTTTTGTTCTCGGTATGTAAGTGGCTGTATATCGTCATATAGACTTACAGAGATTAAGAAGCGGAGATAATTGCCTTATTGTGGCATTTTCGCAAAAGGTTTCTCTAATTTGAGTCGTTGCCAGTCGATATCTTGTGTGGGTTCATTAATTCACTTGGAAGGAAAGAAAGAAAGTAAAGATTCTGATCTTCATAGTGTTCTTAAGCAGATCAGCAACGTTGTACTGCTAGATTAATTACCACGACAGGAACTCAAGCAAAGATGAAGTGCCTAATATGGAGCTTCTCGTGAGCAGCGAACAAGAAAAAAAAAATCCCTAAAATATATAAAAAGTGAGTGATTTAATTGCAAAAATCGTTCAATAAAGAAGTATCAATATTTTCCTGTTGAACGTTTAGTTTCGTCGGTTTGGGAAACATCACTGTAATTTGCTGGAATTTTTCGTCTGCCAAGGTTGGTCATCACCAGATGTTCATCACTCATCAGTCATCAGGGATCGATCGAAGTCGCTCTTAAAATTCTTAGTCGGCGCCCCCTTAAATACTCCGGTCACATACAAGCTCCCCCCGTCCTAAAGCCCCCACAAGGTGAGAATAAAAGTCCTGATAAATTCACGCACGCCTTAATGTAAAAACTTACTACAATAATTGTGGTTGAAAAACGTGTAACAATTTCAAAAAACAAAATTTTTAAGAAGTATATTTGAATAAATATCAGTATTGTTTTTTCGCTCTTCATATTTTGTTTCCTATTTCCTCAAATTCGCTTGCGCCCCTACCACACTTGGAGAATGTCAGGCTTTATTAGTGGTTGGGATTTACTCTTGAAAGTTGCACACACTACTTCAATCTTTCCGTGTGTCAAGAAAAACACTTGGTAACAGGTTACCACCTGTCAGGGTGACTGTATGCTGCCAGAAGGAGGTTTTCGTCGAATGAAAAGTCAAGTTTTTGTTTGTTCTGGTCTCAAGGCGTACCATACCTGAAGCCATGAGCGAATAAAGGAATTGTTTGGAGTTTTGTAGAATAAAAATCAAAGCCCAGTAAAAAATGCGGAACATAGGCATTGTAAGATAAAATTTAGTACAGTTCTAACATTTCGTTGCTTCTCGCAGCATCACTGGAGAATGAATGTCCCATACAAAGATAAGATGAATTATGTCACAGTGGTTATATTTCAGAGGTCATTCATTTATTCTTGTGAGAGTTTCTTTTGGCACCGACGAAAGAAACTCTTACAAGAAATTATTATACAAAAGTGACACCAGTGGTGTCACTTTTGTATAACAGCTGTCAATGGCAGGATGTTTTTGCTTTTTTCAAGAGTTAGCAAACCGTATTTTTTCGAATACCATCCTTTTGTCCAAAAAAAAGCAAGGTATTATGTGAAAATATACCAGTGTTTGACATTAGTTGATCAACGACGTTCAGCATAACATATGAGCTTTTCTAAGCCCGTGAAAGTGCTCAAGATTTGGTCCCAACCAATGCCAAACCATGTTAAGAAGAATATGAACAGTCTCTGTTTCGTTCAACGTCGCTCAACATTTGTCGTGACTAAATACTGTTAACCAACACACGTTTGACTGTGTGTTACATGTGAACCACATGCGAACCCCTAACAGCCTGATTGCAGGCTAGGGCTGTGAAGCTTCAGGATCAGGGATAGGATTAGGGTCAAAACCATCTCTTCCGCCCGTGGAAATTCGTCATGCTGTTGTGGGACCTTTGATAGACTAGTTTGGACAGCTCGTTGTGCGAGAAGAATGGTTATTTCCTGTACTTTATTATTGTTCGTCTACGAAACAAGTGATTAAGAGAACATCCAGGTATCAAAAAAAGCAACTGTGGCTGCAGTACCAGTACAGACTACCCCTGAACAACAGTGAAAAGCTAAAGGTAGAACGGGAATGTTTGGTACTTGAGAACTCGTTCGTGCAATTGTTGTTTTTTTTTTTTGGTTTTGAAATTCTCGCTGCAGGACGTCGTTCCTTTGGGCGGAAATGTCTTTGTGAAGGACTAAATGGCTTTTATCGAAATAGTTTTGTTGTCCTAAAATTAGTACCTGTAATTTTATGTCCTTTGTGAAGCGGTCGTTGGCAAGACTGGACTGTGCTCATTTTGGTCATTCATTTCTTGTAGCGAGCTGTGTTCGTCCACTTAGCAGTTTGCCTTTTTGGTAAAAGGAGCCACTGAAGAAAATTTAATTAACGAAAATGTGATCAAGGTCACGGCGAACAGCATGTTGTGGACGAACGAGTGGTGAGATATGGCTTCACAAGGGCTAGAGAAGTCGTCCCGAAAGCTTTGTTTGGAGAAGAGCAAACGTGCTTCGCAAGCTTGCGAGCGTGGAGACTTCGAAGAGGCTGTTCTTTTGTACACGGAGGCAATAGGTTTGGATCCAAACAACCATGTCCTGTACACTAATCGTTCAGCCGTCTACATCAAAACAAAACAGTTTGCTTTGGCACTGGATGATGGGAGAAAGGCCACGGAGCTACAACCAAAGTGGCAGAAGGTAAGATTATAAAATTTTAATTAGTAAACAATCTATGTTTTGACTGGTTTCGGTCCCCGGATAAATTCAGGAGAGTCATTTGTAAATGTTAAGAGGACGGTAGGAATGATGGTCTTGGCTTATAGGAAATGCATCTCAAGGAATTTTATGGTACGACTGTGAATTAGGTTCGGTGAATTTTTAATTTTGTTGGATATCAAATTGAAAATTGGAGGCAAAGTTAAGCGCCTGTTAAAATTGTCACGTCTTATATGTATCAGACACCACTTTGATCTGTAGATCTTCCTCTTCCTTTCATCCGCGGAATTGTCTTTTAAGATATCACCTTAAAGCCACAACAAATCCTGATAAAACAATAAAGGCTTTGAATATTAGGGCGTCAGAATCTGTTTTATCAGGAGAAGTTACCGAAGGAAAGTTTTTGTTGCTTTTGTAGAAGGATGGAATGACATAGTTTCGACATTTCGCGTGAAAGGTCCAAGTGATTGCATCTTTTACTAAAACATTATCTTTGGCACAAATTGCAAGCTCAACATCTAATCTGCTTATGCTTACTGGCAGGATGCGGCCTTTGTTGTCGGCTTTCCAGCATTGTAAACGAAGCGGAACACCAAAGGAAAGTCGTTTATGGACGGTTATTGGCATTAATGTTTGTGATGATACCTGAAACCATCGCCACTTTTCAGCAGCTTGGCGCAATTAGAACTCAAGCTAGATTTCTAAAACAGATTAAAGGTTTCAAAATTTAAAAAATACTTAGCTTTTATCTGCTTCTGAACTTCACTTCACCGTGTTCGTTTTTGTTACGTCCTGTTCACCACTACATAATCGCTTAACTTAAGTGATTTCTAATATTTTGCGTACAGTTTGGAGCGGTTGTTTCTGTAGTGCGACAAGTGCCGTGACGCAAACCCACATGAAGACATTAAATTGCAAAGTGAGACCAGAGATAACAAATTAAGAATAGTCCGAACCTCGGAAATTTTAAAGGGGTTTACCTTGAAGCAAAGCAAAAAAACTATGGGCAAAGCAAACCAATTTTGACCCCTGTACTTTAGTGGAAGGCTATTGTGACTCCCCTTCGGTTGCAATTAAAATTACCATCTCCTTGTTGAGCAATCTGTGAACAAACGAGAAGGACAGAAGTTACGATCAGAAATTGTAACACATCACGCTGATATCTTGGGTAATAGCGAAAGGATAAATCCCTCATTTGGAACGTGTAAAATGGTTACAAACTTTACGAACAATATCCTTGCCGGTTATGCATTAACCGAATGCCTTTAGCTGTCAGATTTTAGGGAGCAAATTCCGTCAAGATCACTACAACTTTCTTGTTTCGTTGCATGAATAAATTCGTCTGATAATTCCCTGCGACACACCTTAATTAAAGGTAATTGTTAAAACAATTAACGACACTCCGAGTTTTCAGATTTTAGATCGATAACGTGACGAGCAACTTTCTCTGTGACAACTTTTGTTTGCATGAAGATTTGCCAAGACCGCGTATTTTGCACGCATAAGACACCGGATAAACACACCATGACTTGTATCTTCAGCTACGAGCTTCGAGAGAAGGACTGTGCGTGTTTGTTTTGATAATAAGCTTTTCTCCTGATTTGCGTGGGCCATCTGCATTTTTTGTTGTGAGGTTTAAAATTTGTACGTGATCGGACGTTTCAGATCGAGTGGATGAGAATGCGAAGGTTAAATCAAGTCGTATGTTTGTATATCGTAATGTCAAGCTTCCGCAAAATTTCAACTCTGTAACGAGTTTTCGACTTGACGGTCGAAACTCTCTTCTTTTCAGAATCCTCTACTGGTTTACCAGGGCAGGGGAACCACGGTGCACCGTGTTTCTCACTCGGTTTAGTTTTATTTGTGGTAGATCTTTATTTTTGAACTGACTGGAGACTTTTACTGTAACTGCTAATCTGGGCAGTGTATTTTATGCATGACTATGTCCTGAGAATAGATAATACAAGTTTGTTAATTAAGAATAAGTCTATGTTTGAAAGGGGCAGTTATTCAGCGCGGACCAATACAGTTTTCAAAGCTGACGATGAAAGGTTAAGTGTGGCTCTTCGTTCACTTCCAATTGAGTTGAACAGTTGTGACTAAGAACTGAAGGAGATTATTACATGATCTCTTTATTGTTTTCAATGGAAACATGTGTTATTTAGTGGGATCTGTAAAGTTTGGTCGTTAAATGTAGCTTTTTAAATATAAAGGAAATACTGCTTGGCTATATAGGTCTCAGATGGAAACATCTGTTTTCTGAGGTTCACTCAACTTCAAATGCATGTTGATATATAATTGGCATAATAATATGGTGTATATTTTGGCAAATAAATTGTTTAAAAGCAAAAGTTAAAAATTATGGTTTACAAAATTTTAAACTAAGTCTGTCAATTTTTAATCATTTCCATTCAGCTGAATTTGGCTGGGATTCACTGAGACTGTGGCCAAAGATGCCAAATCTATTTGGCAACCCTACAGGTTATTTCATTGCAACACATAGTCACCAATAATCCTTTTGTCACTTTGCTTAACATTTAAGAATAAGGTATCTGTGTCAATCGTGTAACTTGTTCTGTAAAGCCTGTCATTTATTTAATAATGCATGTTCCTTCATATGAAATAGCAAACATTGATTGTTAATAAATTGCTTACTACAGGCATATTAGATATTTTCATAGTTTAACTGGTGTGGCAGGTTCCACGGAGGTATTTTAGTTTTTCTAAAAAATCCCATCTTTTCTACCTATAAATTATACATTAGTGCTTATCAGTTATTGATAATGCCCTAATTGGCCAAGTTTGACAAGGGATTCTTTTTACCTGATGTATAAACTGTATATTTATTGGCATCGGTTCAAATCTTGATGTTATGTTGCATCATATGGAGGCTCATCCTCTTTTAATTACTGTATATGGGTTGAGAAATATATGTTTATATACAGTTTTATACAGGCATGTATCTTATAGCAGCATGAAAGTTCAAATGATAATAAACAAATCAGAGTTGACGATCTATATGCTTTCCTTTATCATATGTAATTTCAACTGCTTGTCATGATATGTTGTTGTAATATTTCATAATTTCATGTATATACATAGATCGTTGTTGAAAAGGCAGGCTAAAACTAATTGTGATAACCTATGATTCATTTGACTACCCCTATCCTGTTTGCCCAACATGTTTAACTCATTGGACTAATTACTTTATTTTTGTGTTTTGGCTTTGCTCGATGACAATACACCCTGCTAGTTTAGCAAGTTTAGCTGGGTAATACCAACATGCAATAAGGTCTTCATATATGGAGTTCAGTCAAGATTTTTTATTATTTCTATGGCACACCTATCATCAAATTATATTTATTTTTACCTTTGAGTAATCTGTTTTTGGGCTATTGCCAGATAACAAGCTGTGCAGAACATGTCAGACTCAGATTTGTTCATCAGTAAGGTGTCATTCACATGGTGCTATTGTTTTTTTGTTGTTCACACCAAGGAAGCCATCAATGGCAGCTAATGTTGCTTTACTTGCTAGGAGCATTAATTTGTTGGGTTATTATGTAGCATAGAAGGTAGCACTAGTCCTCAGTAAGTAATGAAGGAGTACATAAAGCCTACATGTTTTTCTCTTCTTTCTGTACTTTGGCCGTCATTAAGAAACCTAGACTTCATATGCTGAAATAAACTCATCAAAAACATTCATGCTGTTATTTTTGGAGCACTTATCAACTTAGGTGCTTGCACATCAGAATGTGAATAGGGTAGGTTTTCCTCAGCCAAGGCTAGTGAATGTATTCATTCTCATACATATTTAAATGGGTTTTTATACATGTGTGAAGATTGCATTGGCTATCTGTGTTGTTGAGCTCACTCCATTAATTAAATTTGATAGCAGTTTGAAGCTTGCCACCATTAAATTTGAATAGATGCACTTAGAATATTTGACTGGCCTTGTTGGACAAACCAATATAAATGCATCACAATGAATCAAAGATGTGCTTTCTGCTGGGCTGAATGTCTTGCATAAAAAGGTTAATGTGTGATGTGTTATTTTCCAACCTAATTACTACATTTTTAAAGCTGAATTGAAAGCAGTGTGGGTGCAACAGATTAAATTTTAATGCTAGTTACAAGTCACATTTTCAGGTGTTTCCTTTACATAATTAAATTGAATTCAACATGGTAGAAATGCAACTATGCTTGCATTGGTCTTGAGATATATTGTGATATTCTATGGCATGCATATCAGAACAACTTGATAGTTCATATCCATAATAATTCCACATGCTTGCTTGGTTGTATAAATTTCATTCCACTTAATTTTAATTGCATGATTTTTCTTTCTTGTCTTTCTTGTATATTTTCTTGTTCATCCTCTTCTTAGTCTTCTTTGTGGTTGTCATCTATGATTTGGGCCAAGTTCCAGTGTAATGCATATTTTTAACACTGGGCAACTGTTATTTATTAAGGAGAAGTAAACTACTCCTATTATTATAATAAATAAAATAAAAGATTAAAATGTTATAATCTAGGTTATGTAGAATATGATTAAAATGCTTTTCTTTCAAGCCTGTCAAAGACAGAGATTATTCCATGATCACCGGTTATTTTGGCTCGAGTTATTTTGCCAGAACTGCCTCACCAAATACCTTGTGTACTCCAACTGCCATAAAAATATCCTAATCTGAGACTTCTTTTCTTTTTGTTCTGGAAATTATTCGTAGCCAAGTTTTCTCTCATAATTGAAGTCCATGAGAGAAACAGGGAGTGATTACCTAACTTTACTTTCAGCCTTCCTTTCTTACGTTCCATTCCATAATGTTATTAGGAAGATCTGCAAAACAGCAAGTGCAAATTTGTACACGAATGCTTACGCTGATCAGTTCAGTAAATGAGAAGATTTACAGAGCCTGACGGGGATTAATTCTATAAGCTTCTAATTGCCAGTGAAATCTAGTCATGGGTGAGACCATAATTCCTATGAAGTGTACCTTTGTCTCTCTGTCACACATCGTAGCTGGCTAAGCTAGTTGAGTTATTACAAAAATTAACGTAAAACATGTCAAAATAAACACTAATTACCGACTAAATTACTCTTTACATAGCTGTCAATCTTGGTAGGAAACTTGGACGACAGTTTACTAAATAGTCCTTTCATTCCAGTTTTGTTGGAATGACTGCTACGATTTAAAACGAAAGCTGTTTAGGTAATATGTAGGTAATGTGAAACAACGAGAAAGAAAAGTATAATGAATTTTTAAAAAAAACGAAATGAAAGAGATTCATGAGTGAAATTGAGAATGGAGTGTATTACAATGATTAACATGTGCTACGAGTGATGATGTTGTAGCTACTGAAGATGACAGACAGCAGAAAGAACTGATGTGACGACACACTCTAGACATGCAGGCTAAAAAAGATTGAGGGAAAGACTGAGGAACTGATCAAAGATTTGAGTTCGTGGACTAACTGAGTTTGCAAGTCGCCTTTTTCCTAAAACGAAGTCCAGTATTGGGAAAGAACGAGACAGAATGTTTGCCTCTTCTAGAGCAACCCAGATTCCCGCTTTGTATACGTGGTTTGAACGAAAAGGAAAAAGTCAGAAAGTAACTCAAGGAAATAGGGGTGTTTAACGTTGTTTCTGGTTAGCTTTGACGCACGTGTAGGCTTCAGGAACAGTATTTCACAGTGTAGACTGAATTCTCAATAAATTTTACAGCTTCCATGCACTGTTTTTCTCTAGATTGATTCAAATATAGCTCTTACCAAAATTACATTCCAAATCACAAAGTACATACTTTCTAATGCTGTTTACTAAAAAGTTGGCATGATTCATCCCCCATACTTTTTAATTAAAAGTTCTTTTCTTTGCAGCCAGCTAAACTAAAGAAAGGCATTGTATTTGTTTAGTTAATGTTTTGTATGCAGCGTGCAAATGTTTATGCGAAGGTGCTCAACATGTTTAGGTATGTAGGATGTGTAAAAATTCTATCGCAATATTTCGCAGTATAATGTGAACAGTCTGGTGAAAAGTGTGATTCAAAATGCCTGTTTTCTCAAATAGATGCAGCACGACATCACTTACACGTGAAACAGATGACGCTTTGCTTCCCTGTAAAGAATGCAAACAAATTATGGTAAAAAATAAATGCCTCACGGCGTTGGTAAATTTTCTTGGCAAGTGAAGCTCAGGAAAATAGATCCCATTTTTTGATGCATTCAAAGACATTTCTATTCATATAATCGTGTCAGCTGTCCATATGAGTTTTGACCTTACCAGCTGTGACGAAATGGGGCAAACCATTCGTCTTGGTGTATTACTTCCCCAACTGAGCGATATGCTAAATATATGACTCACAGATAATAATGGTTTAATTGCTGACAATAGCTGTTTAAGTAGCTATGGAGGTGAAGTTTTTTTTTTTATATTTTTTCAAACCAGATTTGGTTTAGTCAGGTGAAAAATATGCTTTACAGTGGAACCTTTTACATTTAGAACTGTGGTAAGGTTGCAAAACGTGTCGTTTGTAAGTCTTTCGTGAAGCTCTTTAAAACTCCTTAGCAACCTCCGTGCCTGATTATGTCGTTTATTGAGGTAACATCAGAGCAGAGGTCCGTCAACAATGGGTTGTTAGTGGATGACTGGATTCTTATTCATACAAAGACAACTGGGAGATTCACTTAGAATCTCGCTTTGACATCTGTACAGAGAGGGAGATGATATTTATTGAGTTGTTCTCATCAAGCTTGAACGCGCGATCTTATTTTAATTTCATTACATCAGACTCGTGTATAGTCTGTTTGAACTGTCAAAGTTTAATTAGCCTTATCTGAACCTTATCTCGTGCACTTACTCCTAGCCGAGAAAGACGTGCTGGTACCCTAGCGTACTGCAAGCCCAATTAATGACCGAGTACTGTCTGTCTGCTGACAAGTAGACCGACCCAAGACGCCAAGACAAGGTTAAACAGCTGCTTAAACTGTAGATTCTGTTCAAATAGATCTTGACACCATTCTTAATCCCTCGTTTTGTATTAACTGTAAACCGAGGGATAACTAACTAGTTTTACCTGTCGTTGTGACGGTTCCCGTTAAGCAAGACTATGTACCTTAAAATCCTTTGTTTTTAAAGCAGTCAAAAACATTTTATACATTTTAGTGAAATCAGGGCGGTCACTAGACCTCATGTGGTGGAGGTCTACGTTGAATAACGTTCTCTCGACTAACTTGGTGTAGCTTTGCTGAGCAAGTAGTTGTTGTCACGATAGCTTCTGCAAGGTGCAAATACTTTTTTTATTAGGGAACTGCGTGCCTAGATCAGTATAGTTGTTAGAATCAGGGATGGCTTTTGACATTTTCTCCATTGAAGAACTGATTAAAAATAATCGTTTGTGGAAGTAAAGTTTTGGATTATGAGGGGAAGACATATAATAGGAACAGGTTTAGCTGGAAATGAAAATAAATGGAAAAACTTTTCTAAAATCATAGATTTTAAAAACAGTCAGGCAATAAGTCCAACCACGTACCCAAGCAGAAGTGCCGAGTAAAGGCCCTTGGTACGAGGTAGGCATAAGTCATGCTACAGTGCCTCCATTAGGGAGTCGTGCGGCAACTTACACTTCGATCGGCCATTATATGGTCAGAATTTTGCCTTTTCACCCTTGTTTCAAAAGTTTAACTATGAGGCTGGTTAAAGTGTGGCCCGATTGAACCATGTGGCGAGTCGAGAACTGACGGGCAACTACTGGAGTTACCGCATCAGCTTTGGTAGTGTGTCCAGTAACAGTGCCGTGTTTGTTTCTTCACAGATGGTAAAATACTTAACACGAAAACGCTCTAAATATGGAAGGGTGACAGGCAGATGTTTACTCAGATGTTCATTGCTAAGATTCTTTTCTAAAACAATGTTAAATTTAGTTTATTTAGTCTTAATAGAATTAAACCATTAGAGGTCCCTGAAGACACTCTGACATCCTTCATGGCTTGAATGTTGTACTGTTGGTGTTCATCAACTATACTCTCGTAATAATTGCCCAGTTGGTTCCGTACGTAGTCCATGTTATGCACAACAGTGGAGACATCCGTGGAACAGCATTTTCAATTTGCATTTTCGAAATCAATGACTTTTTCCCCGCTACGGCTTGAGTATGAATATTCAGAAAGACAGTTTAAAAACATTGCCATGGTATTACGCAGTATTTTTCCGATCTTGTCTTGTGTTTAAAAGTGTCCTGTTGATTCTTCGTGTTATTTTTTAAATTTCGGCTTGAAAAAAATCCGAAATAGTTACATCACCAGAGTATGAAAAAGAACTTAGTAATGCGTGCTGGATACTGGAATTTAGCTGTTGAATCATTCTTATTAAAGTTTATTCCACTAGGTTGATCAGCATGAATGTCAGAAGTTCGGCTGTGTTAATGGATTATCCAGATGGTCAAAACATCTGAACCTTATAAACAATAATTTCATCTGGTCGTTCCTGGTGTGTCGTTCCTTCAAACAATTCCTTTTTGATTACCTTTTTATCTGAATTACGAAGATTTTCTTCGATAAAGGCAGTGACTTAGTTGTCAGATGTAACTTATTTCACAGTTTCAATTCACTCATAAACTCTGACACGAAATGCCACAAAACGTGTGTCGTTACCCTTCCTCTGCGTGTTTTTGACGATAATTAATAAATTTTCTTAACTGCATGTTTCCATCGAATTCTGATGTCTGTTGTTTAACATGCCGTAGGTTACAAAATAGTTGAATTTACAATGCATTGAAAAGACTAGATTTTTTCTTATTAAGTTAACGGAGTATATTTTCAGATCTGTCTCATCGGGCTAAAGGTTAAGGTTTACCCCGGCGGGTATACAAGACTACAAGGCGATGAGATATGTAACCCTTGTTGATTACGCAAAGGAAGTCACCTCGTGAATGTTCACCGATTGCTCCACATTCCACAGTATAAACAGAAACCAGAAAATTCCAAAGTAAATCATAAGTCAGACATAATCACCTTATTTCATCGTATTTGACACATGATCTGTTCACGTCTGGAAACTCGATTTTGTTCCTGGGCAATGTTCCCATACGTATGAAATTCCGTTCCTCATTTGTCCATGTTCCTACCACAGTGTATAATTTATCCATGTAAATGGGCCTGAAGTATGCTTTGGTTGCTCCACCCTGTGTCAAAACATTACAGACATCAGTTATATATGTCGTGTAACGAACTTGCATACAACCAGCTACAACAAATTATTAAAAGCTTGTTGCAGGACTAGTAACATTAGCCTGCAACCCACACCATCTAAACTTCATCTAAACTTCACACCATGTGTTAATATAAGAAAGCCTCGGTTACGTGGATGTATGTGGGAATATGATTCATCCAAAATAAAAAAATTAACGTAGCACCTTGCCGTGACTTTAATGTTAGCATTTACTCTCTGTATCTTGCTTTGGACGAGGTTTTGTAGATACGTAAATTGTCTTGTTTCAACTTAGGTCAACCTCATAGACGTAGCGAATATAAATCATGTGTGAGATGACCCAATTGACACTGGCCAATACATTGAAATTGCTTCATAATGTAGTAAATTACTGATGACAGAAATGCATATTCGTTTATCTTCTTCCTTGAAGATAAAAACTTTTTTTTTAAAAAAAAAAAAAGAAACTAAAAGTCTCTACCACATCAAGAACGGCTGGCATTCGTTGCTGTTTTTTGAATTAATATGGATTAAATTCACATTGACTCCTATCTTTCTTCAATTTCATATTTACTCAATTAACGGACATATTCTCCTAAATTCTACTTAATTAACACAACTGCTTAAGCTAATTATTTTTAAATGCTTGTTAGTCGAAAACAATCTTACACCAGTAGATTCGACCAGTAGTTCCAATGTACAACACATATGTACCCCCTGAGACAAAAGCCTTCCAGCTGAAAACACGAAAGCAAGGCACTGCCCAGCGGTAAAATCCAGAATACCAGAAAGCGAACAATGCAATGCCTCAAAGCTCAAACTAAACTGTTTAACAGCTGCTTTGTGAATGCATATTTTTGACGCTGATTGACGTCTGACGAGGTGATCAGGATCTCCATAATAATGTCTTGCAGCAAAAGCTTGTTAGCACTAAGAACTCGACACAAACGTCCTTGGCCTAGAAATATTATAATCACGTTTGTTTCAAACGTAGTGCAGTCTGAGTAACAACGTGGAAGAGTTGACTCGAACATCAAACTAAACATCAAATCGTTTTGGACAAGATTGTTATTTTACACATGAAATTTTAAGGACTATCACACTCAATTATTGACTCCGGTGTATTAAAATATTTCAAGTTATATATCAAACACAAGGGTTTTGTTGTTTACTGTGCTGTGAGTACTGTCGTTGGCAGTATTTTTGTTCTTGTTGTTGTTTACTGTTGACCGGCCGAGAAAACCGATGGAATTCTATTCAGTTTTGAATGAAACGAATGATCAAAAAGAAATTTGCTACCTATGTTTAAAGCATGACACTTTTCGCGCCTCGGTGACTTTTGTGTCAAAAAACAAAAAATAAAAAAAATGAAGTGTATTTACAACTTGTTAATGGAAATTTATACAATCCGTAAAGTTTAAGTACTTTTGAAAAGTGAATCGTTCATAATTGATCAATTAGACACAATGCTGTTTGTCAATTACGACAAGCAGCGTCGTGTCTAATTTAAAAGTCGTGTGTACCTTGGACATTATCCATCAAAATCATGCTAAATGGTGCACGTGAATACCGACAACCAAACTAAGGAATACAGTTCAGGTTTAATGGTTGACATAGTTAGAATTCAGTTTCTAAACATTCTACGTTCTAAACAACATTGTTTACTACCTTCAAGTTTACTACCTTCAAGTTTACTACCTTGAAATGCATGCAAGTTTTAAATTGAAGGTGTCCCTTCGCTTTGCTGGAAACAAAGCTTTTGCTCTGTGAATAGGGTTTGAATATTAGTTCTTTGCTGTGAAGACAGTATGTAGTGTGACCTAGTTATATTGGTGGATAATTTTTAAAATATATATTCAGATTTGTAAAAGACACCGGTTGTCTTAATTCAGGCCATCGTTTCCTTGACCTTCTCCCAGACATTACGTCTCTCTTTGGCAAACAAATGATCTCCCGTTAGCCGGAGGAAAGTAGTAAATAGTAGACTGTTACCATCAGGAGAGAGTTAGTCTTCATCTTTCTAAAATATCGAGCATACCAAGAATGGAATTAGAAGTTGTGAGAGCGGTCAATGCCATTCATGATTGTAACTGTTCTTTCAGAAACAAAGATCCGTTCTGGATTTAGGTGCTCGTTTAACGAGACATCTCATTAAAATAAAGAAAAAAGAGAGAAATGCGTATGTGGTCTTCCATTTGACGTGCAAGAATGTAAGCAATACTCGTTTAAGAATTACGAAAATCGTAGACCTGACCCAACATTGAGGGTGGGGAGAGAAAGAACCACTGAACAATCCTCACCGAAACCACTTAAACTGGTGTTGTCGTGGTGCATGCTTTCCAAGGAATCCTTGAAGTTTTCAAACTCTATGACACTCATTTCGAACTATTTTTCCTTATTTCGAAGCTAGTTCCCGTACGAAAAGACGCGGATTTGTTTTACTCAAGTTATCCTTTTTGAGAGGACCCTGAAGAGTAGAAGGGTACGTGGTGATATCCTAAACTATGGATATATTATGATAGTTTGTTTGAAATTTGATACGAATCCATCGCTTTGCACTATCATTAACAATCGCCAATATTTTACTTTGGTAAGGATATCATTGATAATGTGTAACCAACTCGATGCTGCTTTTTTCTCTCTAATTGAAGAAAGCTCATCTGACGCCCTTATCCAACCCTGCTTACTGCTGTGAAACAAAAGGGAAAGTTAAAATATGAACTAAGAGACCTAAGAAGCTAAGTCTAAATCAAGACAACAGCTGTATCCTAGTTAGGTACGACTACTGATACAAACACGACATTATATCGCTATATCCACTTCAGTCGTATTTTAGCCGACCAAGGCGGCGAAACCTTCCTTCAAAGAAATTTAAGAGTGCTTTGAAATCGCTCTAAACACATGCAAAGGAAAATGGATCGGCAAATTGGGGGTTTAGAAATTTATTTTGCGACAGTACATTGCTGTGACATTACAACTATCCCAATGGTCAAAATAACGTCAGTTGTCACCTCTGTTAAAGGGAGAAGGTAAATTAAACTGAGTTTCGTGATCTCAAAACTATACAGCAGCCAATACTGAATGGCCTTCTCGAAAGTCCAGCTTTTCTAAATGTCCTTACCCCTTGAAGTGGTTGAAAACTATTTCTTGCCCTTATGTTTACTGGATACAGTTGGCACTGATTTGCTTATCCTGAAGAAAATTCCTTATGATCCAGAATTTGATTGACTTTTTTGTCACTGAGAGTTCACGCATTGTATTACATTCCCGCAGGCTCGTTCTTCATAACCGCCGTTATATAAACCAAGTTATCCGTGCAAGCATCAAAAACGATTGTAAGATGTGATGTTGGTGTTGGTGGAGTCGACGTAGGTTATGACGATGACGACGATGGTAATTGTGGTATTAATGATGTCATTGATGTTGGTGGCGATGTCATTGATGTCATGATATTGACGATGTTGGTGGTGGTGGTGATGGGTGATGTCGGTGATGGTGATGACGACAGTGGTGGTGGTAGTGATGTTGGTGGTGATGGCGATGGTACAGGTGGTAATGGTGGTGGTGATGATGATGATGGTAGTGGTGATGGTGGTGGTGGTGGTGGTGGTGGTAATGGGTGATGTCGGTGATGGTAATGTTGATGGTGGTGGTGATGGAGGTGGTGATGGAGGTGGTGGTGGTGATGCTGGTGCCGATGCTGGTGACGATGGTAATGTTGGTGGTGATGGCGGTGGTGTGGTGATGGTGAAGGTGGTGATGACGATGACGGTGGTGGTTATGGTGATGATGATGATGATGATGATGATGATGATGACGATGATGATGACGATAATGATCAGAATATCAACAACATCAACCTTGTTTCGGAATTCGCAAAGATTGCGAGTGCGTCTCTACGCAGTTTCCTGCGCAGACATGATGCATTACAGAGTGTCAGTTGACTCGCTTTCAAGTAGGTGCGTTTTCAAGTAGTAACTATGGTTGAACCCACCGTATCCCCCCCCTTATTAATAAATATTGGTTGAAGAAACTTGAGGTTGGTCTATTCTATATACAGAGGTGATGCACAGATGTAACCTCTAAGTTGCACGAACGTCTTATTACTCACCCGAATTCAATGTCCCACATGTATTACATCATAGTTGATACTATCTACATCCAAAGTTTACATTGCATGATTAACAGCCCAGTGTGTCAACACCAGTGAAGCTTGAGTCGGCGTTTCCACAGTTAAAACACTAGGGAATCCATAGACTGCGGCGTTTAGCTTGCTCGGCCTCGTAGAGCGTCATGCTGTGTGTTGTTCATTTTTACTCGCTGTGCATGAGTTCTATACACGAAATTGCCTCATTCTCCTCATCCAAGACGCAAGGTCACTCTCCCGCAGCAAGTCTTACAGTTTGGAATCAATTATATTTTTTAAAAACCGCATCTTCTTCAGAGTTGTGAATTTCCTCATACACTTCCCCTTGAAGAAACGACGCGACCACCTAGTTGCTTCATCCCTGCTGGTTGTGCTGTCATGTAATTGTCTGCTGAGCTTTTTCTTCACCCTCACTCAAGGATGCTGATTCGGTTTTTTGATGTAAATACGACAGTTGTGCCGCGTCTTGCGATACACTCTGCGGCTGACTTTACTGCCGTTCTGGAGGGATAAACTAGAACCAACTTTAACTGTTGATATCCGCTTCAGTGAAATGGCGGTTCGATGACGAGCTGCACCACCACAAACCATCGTAAAAACCCGATTGATTTTTGTACGGTTTAAGCACTGGAAGCCTGAGGTCTTTTAGGAAGACATTACACCCCCTTATCTGTCCTCCGTCAGTCGACACCTGAGATTAGGACACAATAACTCTTAACAAAGCATTGCCATTAAAGCTCGCGACAAGTTGGGAGTTGAAACGTACCGTGTATGAACTTTTAAGGACTTAAGGAGAGACTCGTTAGAGCTAGCAATAGCTTCGTACTGATGGTGAGTTTGTCTGACAACTTTGAATTATTGATAAAGTAACAACGAGTTGTGTGACAGTTTCCGTGGTGGAAAGCATCAAATTATTAATATTTCCAGCGATGTTGAACTTGTTAAGATGTGGAATATTGTGGTGTCGTGATACTTACATGGGAAGATTACTTGTGTTGTTGCGCAACATGTTTCTTTGGCTGAATGATTACTTGCAGGCATGTCTTCTTAAAAACATAAGGTAACGACGGTGTCTACTTTCAATAATTAATGCTTGCTCGAGAACATTTATCATGCTGTTGGTGTTTGCTTGCGAGCGTGAACGGAATTGAGCAATTTCAAACGTTTGGCTGTTCGAGAATTACGACATTTTGATCACTAGCGTTCCACGCACGATACACTAACCAGTTAAAGTAACTCTTACATGCATTTAGGTCTCGGCATTGCTTAACGGAATGTTTAGAATATCCTTGTCTGAGTCAGAGATCAAGGCCTAGACAGTTAAGTCCAGTCAGCCTTGTTTAACCGTCAAAACTAAGTACCGTTCTATGCTTGTGCGACATGACGAAGCCAGCGCTGGCCAGACGGCTACTTCGTAGACATCAAACAATATTAAAATTGCCCAGAGAAATTGCTTTATCCTGCGTTCTGCTGCTTGGTTACTCAATGTAGTCGCATGCGCGCCCACAGTCGGTGCTGTCTTAAATAAATACACTACAAGCCTCTAGTAGTTCGTTTACTAAAATTCGAATTCGGCCACTTCGTGTGCCTCACTTTCTTCCCCATGGTGGTTAGTAAATTACTGAACACCAGAATATTTTGTCGTCTCATTTGGCAACATTTGTGAGGAAATAGGACGCTTTAAGACAACTGTAAACAATGGATTGTTCCTGCTTGCGTAGTCGGTGCATCTAATCTCAGCGCTGCCGTTCAGGTGAAAAATTTGCATGAAAAAAGAATCGAAGACGTCAACAAACTCTCATCGACCCACAAATTACGCGAACGAGTTTGTATTTGTATCCCCAACAGCGATACTCCTGATTTCGTAATGCTGACGACGATCGGAGTTCTTTGCGCTTCCTCACTTTTTAGTCTTTCTTATATCGGCGACGTGTACAGGATAATGAAAGCATAAACAATGGGCTTTGAGTCATTGTTGGAAGTAACTATGGAGTATTCGTCTATATAACATGAAACAAGCTTCCAAGTATGAGCTTAGAAAGAAAGTGTTTAATCCGACTCTTTGACTTGCTCATTTGTCTGAAAGTTGGGTACTTGATTTTCAAGCATTGGACGAGTGGACCGACTTTGAAATACAATATTGTTTCACAAATGAAGAACTTGTGTACATTTGCTCAGGTCTAGATTGATGTTTTATTGTTTTCGTCGTGGTACAAACTTCAAGTAACAAATCTAGTCACTTGACAATCTGCCACAGTTCTTCTCTGAGATAAGTTGAGTTGACCTGTCACAGCATACGTTGGAATTTCCTCAATTTCGACGTATCCTTGGCAATAATGGAACGCCACGCGTTTGCGAGAAAGTCAGAAGGGAAGCCATCAAGTGGTTATGTTTTCGGCATAAACAGCCGGGTAAGGATCGGTTGGAGGATACTTCATTAATTTTTTACTTTGAAATGGAGTTCGTAGTTTAATTTCATCAGCACAAACATTCTAGATTTCTGATTGCTGTGTAGACTTTAAACTTTCCTCATCCGTATTTGGTTTAAATTTGATAAGAAGTGTCAGTGTCTGACGACTCACTTTAGTGCTTTGTTTTGTTTAGTTGCTCTTTGATCGTTTACTTTGTAGTTGTGATGTCTTAGAGAAGTCTACGCACGTAAATTTTTAGTTGCTCATTCCTTTTGAGTTTTGGCCATTAATCGCCTTACCAAGGCAACTTGTTTACACACGGCCGTTTGTACATGTCAGACAGGATGAACGTGCTTACCTTTCGTAACAGAACGTATGTTCTTTATCAGGTTTGTTTGACAGGATCGAGAGGTTTTCCGACATAATCACGAAAGTTGGCTTATGACAAGATTTTTCTTGGAAATGATTTGTACATGTCGTGTCAAACAGACTTTGATTCGAAAGATTTTGTTTGTAGTCTGCTGCCGAAATCTTCGACGATATCAAAAGCTGGATTATTGTAAACTTACAAGAGATCATTGACAGCACAATGTCTGTCTGGTTAATTTAATATCTTACGAGGTAATAGACGTTGGTTTGGAAAGGAACCTTTTACGAAACTGTTGCATTGTGTAACTTCCACCTTTTTGTTTTGAGAGTGGCGAGTCGCTGGTTTACCGCCGTAGCGCGCGAACCGCAATTTTGAAATGAGTTCGACGAAAAATAGTGAGAAGTTTAACTTAAAATTAAACGTAATTATTGTATCGCTCGTCAGCTTTCACTTAAATTCCTGTGAATTGATCTCAGTAATCAGTGTTGTATTAATGTCCCTTTTCCTTTTTTGTTAGGCGCATTTCCGCCAGGCCATCGCATTGCAATGTATGGGAAAACATCCTGAAGCGTTGGCAGCATTCGCGTCTGCCATAGCCCACGATCAGAAGAGCCAGCAGCTTTTGGCCGGGTTAATTGACGCTGCCCTCAAGTCACCATTAAAAGGTGTGTGACGTAATCGTCGAAGAGAAATTTTCAGAAAACCTATCTTAGTTTCAGACGAGGGTCGGACGAGTTCCCTTTTTTAGGTCGTTGAGGATAGATTGTACGCAATCTCAAGGAAATAAATATGAAAGTCTTGGGATGGGAATGTTGTATCGAATATAGAAAATTTGGTAGATTGAATAACCACACAAGTCCACTCATATAATGTTTTCGTGTGGCTGACCAATGACTATTACACTAAGACAATTGGAAAAATACACTTTCTTGTGCTTGAAATGTTTATATGGGTTTCCTTTGCAGGAAATCTTGAGAAAATCTTCACCAGGCTCAAGCAAGCGAACATGGATCAAAATCCGTTTGTCGTGGTATCCATAATTGGACAAGAACTCTTAAACGCCGGTCACGTGCAGCCAGCGATCACGTGCATGGAGAATGCACTGAAGATCGGTACAGTTAGTTTACGCATGCGCGGCTCGGTCATCTCAGCCCTGACTAGTGCATATTGGAAGCTTGGTAACCTCTCACGGTCGGTGGAACTGATGGAGGAAGACTTAGAGATCTGTAAGTCTTTAGCGGATCACGAGGGTGAATGTCGAGTGTTGGGAAATTTAGGCAATGCGTATTTTTCAATGAAAAAATCCGACGAGGCATTGGCAGCCCACCGAAGTCAGCTCATGATTGCTTCAAAATGTAAGAACAAGAAAGCTGCCGCGGCTGCCTTAAGTTCGCTTGCCCATGTTTATGTGTCCAATGGAGACTATGAGAACGCTATTGAGAGTCATAATGAAGCCATTGAGTTGCAGAGACAGCTGAAGGATCCTGTATTGGAAGCGCGCGATCTCGGAAGTCTGGGAGCTGTTTATCTTTTGGCGGGTGATTGTGATAACTCTGTGCGATGCCATGAAGAACAATTGAAGTTGGCCAAAAGCTTGAACGACGATGTGGAAATAGCTCTGGCGTGTTGTCATCTTGGAAGTGCGCATAATCAGAAAGGAAATTTCCAAGAAGCTGCCAAGTTGTATGGTCAAGTTCTGAGAATCGCCGAGACGATATCGGATCCGTCGCTTGAAGGCCGCGCTTGTGCTGGCTTGGGGCGAGCGTATCGGTCCATGGGAAATTTAACCAAAGCCTTGCATTACTACGAACGTCAACAGTCTGTGGCAGTGAAGCTGAAGGATAGGGTGATGGAAGGTCGGGCTTTGTCCAACCTCGGGATTATTTACTTGGAGCAGGGGGAGTTCCTGCATGCGTTGAAGCTTCATAAAGTACATTTAGCTATCTGTCTTGAGTTCGGTGATGTTGCTGGGCAGGGCCAGGCCTATGGCAACATGGGTTGTGCTTACAGCGCGCTCAAAAAGTATGAACAAGCCATCAAATTTCATCAGAAGGAGCTCGAAATCTCTAAGGAGGTTGGCGATGTGACGTCAGAGGCTTGTACCCATGGTAACCTCGCCGTGGCCTATCAAGGCCTCGGGAATCTCGATGAAGCTCGAAAACACTACGAGAAACACTTGGCTATTTCTCGGAACTCCGGTGATAAGTACAACGAAGGCGTGGCCCTATTCAATTTGGGCAACTTTTATAGCTCCAGTGGCAATTTCCGTAAAGCGATCGCGTTTTACACGAGATATTTGTCGCTGTCGCAAAGCACAGGCGACACTAAAGGCGAAAACAAGGCATGTCATAATCTCGCGTTTGCTCACTTTTCTTTGGGAAATCTCAAGGAATCCGTGAAACTGTACGAAAGGAGCATTGATTTAGCACGCGCCGTCGATGACAAGAATACCCTGGCACGAGCCTATTGTAACCTGGGCCTGATCTACCTAGACTTGGGAGATTTCCAGAATTCACTGACTTGTCAAAATAAGTTCCAGTCCGTCTCCCAAGAAATAGGACACTTGGCGGGAGAATGCCGAGCACTTGGGAACATTGGGGATATCTATGTAAAGACGAAACGGTTTCGTGAGGCAGTTAGTTGCTACGAGAAGCAGGTCAGAACAGCTGAACGCTTAAAGGACAAAGTTTTGATCAGCCAAGCGCATGGTGCTCTGGGACAGGCTTACAAAATTCTAGGAAAGTTAGACAAAGCCATGGCCTGTCATTCGAATGAACTAAAGGTTCGTCGTGAACTAAACGATATGTCTGGGTTGTTTAAGGCGCTAGATCACATCGGCACTGACTGCTTGTCATCCGGGAAATACGATGAAGCCTACAAGTACTTCACGGAACAACGCGGGATCGCCGAACGAATAAGGGATCCTCAGTTGCAAGCGAGAGCGTGTGGGAACCTGGGTCTAGTGAAGCTTAACGGTGGGGAACCCCGAGATGCCGTGAGTTTCTTCAACAATCAGATTGACTTATTGGAAAGTGTCGCCCCAGGCTCCCTCGAGTTGGGTCGAGCACGAGGGAACTTGGGCGAGTGTTTCTTCATGATTGGAGACCACGAACAAGCCAAGGAATATTACGAGCTGTACCTGACCTCGGCAAAGTCAGCAGGTATCCCTGTGGAACAGGACAAGGCTTATCGCGGGCTCGGCAACACTTACCGGGCTCTTGGGAATTTACAGCAAGCCTTGTTTTGTTTTGAAAATCGTCTGGTGTTTGCACATGAGCTTACGGAAGGTTCCGCTAAGAGTTCGGCGTACGGTGAGCTGGGTAACCTGCACAGGACTATGGGTAATTACGAACAAGCGGCTACATGTTACATTCAACAGTTGAAGTTGGCGAGGGAACACGAAGACTTGGATAGCGAAGGAGATGCTGAATGTGGCCTAGGAGAGGTAAGATTGATGTCTGTGTTGCCACTAGGGTTAAACTATTGTAGGAGAACTTTAGTTTGGCAGGTGCTCTTCACTTTTTTGTATAAACGTTGACGTTAAGGGAGCTTTCATACTAAACATGTTACTCCGTCCCATAACCGTACGCCGTAATACGCACAAAATACACCATGAGTTATTTCCATGGCACTCCTCACATTGAACTCGTCGACCACAACGCGTTACGCGCTGTTTTATCTAGTCTTATACATAATTGATTTATCTTGTTGTGTTTTTACTGATACGTGTGAACAATTAATACACGCCATTGTTGGAAATCAGCGCTGTTTGAACGGTGTTAGCGTGTCGAAATAAATCTTCCACTACTTTTTACAGCTCACTACTCTGTCTGAGAGGTACCCAATCACGGTAGATAGGACGGATCTTGTTTTGTACTTCGCGGCGCACGGTTGTGGCGTGCAGATGGGAGACCAATGAGAACGGACGCTTCAGCAGAGTGCTTCGTCTCTGTCTAGCCCAATGATAACGATTATCTTCATTGTCAATACATCACTCTAATGCCATCATTAGTCAGATAGGATTATCATCCTTATCAACATTAGACATGCTTATGAACTGCAAACATTCCGCTTTACGTAAGTATTGTTACGGTTATTATAGACTGTTATCTTTATCTTTGCAGTCGCGGTGGACTCGGCATACATGGTAAACTCGGCATACATGGTAAACTTCCTGTGCCTATATTTGTAACCCACTGTAATCAGTTATCCTCTATAACCTCCTTTTCTCCTCAGGTTCATGTCAAGATGGGGGACTACCAAACCGCGTTACGTCATCATGAGAATGACCTTCGTCTTGGTGAGAAATTGCACAGTAACATGAGGCAATCGAGAGCGTTTGGTAACCTTGGTCTGGTGTACGAACTAATGCAGAACTACAAGAAAGCTTCAGAATACCAAGAACAGCATCTTTCGATGGCAGCTCAATTAAGTGACCGCGTGGCCAAGGTAGATGCATACAGCAGCCTGGGGAGGAATCATTATAGCATGGGAAACTTCGCGCAGTCGATCTCTTTCCTCAAACAAGGCTTGACTATTGCCGAGACTTTGGGACGAAGTGAGGACGAAGCGAACATCAGGTATTGGCTAGGGGTAGCCTTGTGTGCGAAGAAAGATGTCGGTTCATCCTTGGAGCAACTTTATCGAGCGGCTGACATGTATGAGAGCTTGCGCGATGCCGGCATTGGGTCGGGTCGTTTCCAGTTACCGATGCACGAGCAGCAGACGCTTTGTTACCAGGTTCTTCAACGCGTCTTAATCGATCTTGGTCGGTGCGAGGAAGCGTTGGTCGTGGCTGAACGTGCTCGTGCAAGAGACTTTGTTGATTTTCTTCTCCGAAGGCAGGGTGCCCAGCGGCCGAGTGACAAGACCTGGGTCACACTTGACGGCTATGATCAAATCATGGAAGTCGTGAACAGACAAAATGGATTTTTTGTTTGTTACTCTGTCGTCCTTGGTTACCTGTGCATCTGGCTTATCGTTCCTCAACACGGTATTGTAAAGTTCCATGAATTACGTCTTTCCGAAGAACTGCCCGACTTGATGGTCCATACCGACAGCATTTCGTTCAGTTCATCTGCCACGTGGTCTTTCCTTGAGCGTCTAATATGTCAGATTAGAGAAGACATTGGAGTGGAGCCAGCTTGTGGTAGTTCAGTGTCGACCATGTCCTCAAGCTTATCGGGGAGTGATCTCGATGAGTCTTGGGAACGAGACAGTTTCGATGGAACCAACTTGCGCTCTCGACAGTCTAGCGACAATGGCAGCGTGTGCTCGGCGCCATCAACATTCTCGTACCTCAAAAATGGGCTGTTGAGAAAAGGTGTGTACGAAGGGTTACTGCTAAGTCTATCATTTATCGACAGTCTGAGTACAACTGTAGATAGTCTTCCTCCTCTATGCATGTATTAATGAGAGCGACCAGGCTCTCCGAATTGTAGTGGTCATAGAGATGGTGTTGTTACTGATGGTTGTGGTAACAATCTGGTCATAGCCATCTTCATGGTAACACAAGTACCCAACCGTTGCTGCTATGGATAGTGGTAACGTTACAGGTACTGATAGTGTTAATGGTAATAGTATTGGTAAAAGTTGTGGTATTGGTAATTGCAATAAATTTAGTAATGGGCACTGGTCGTGGTAACCGTACTGGAAATGACAATGGTGATGGATGTGATTATAAACTGTTGTTGTTCAGGTTCGATTGCCATCTGGGGCTCAGAAGTATTGTCTGACCTTTTGAGCACGACAAACCTTCATTTATCCTCTGCTAGTACTGCAAGTCGAGCGCGGATAACATTGATGGACGCTCGCACGCTCAATAAATACCTGTCCATGTAATAAACTTCGCTGTAAACCAGAGATATTAAAACGTTTCAGGAATACATTCAATACTTTACTGCTTTTACGTATTTCTTTCTTTCATTGTAAACACCCTTGATTCATTTTCCTGTAGGTCTCCGAAAGTTAAACGGCATTCGCTCGGATAGTCATAGGTTTGACAGTCGCAAAACCTGGTCAACTAAACCACCGATTCAAGTGCTCTACGAGACTCTGATAGCGCCGGTGGAGGAGTTCTTACCGAAATCCCCGCAATCTGATGGAAGTTTAAGCGATCTGGTGCTAGTTCCACAAGGAGATCTCTATCTTGTACCATTCTCGTTGTTAAAAGACCATTCCAAAGACCATCTTCATAAGAGGTTTTCATTAATCACCGTCCCATCCATCCACGCTCTTTTATTTAGCCACCGCCCAAAACCTTTCGAGAAACACCCATCGACAAGACTGGTTATCGGTGATCCCCACTTGCCGTTGTCTCTCGACAGTTACCGATGTAATTCGAGCGTCGAACACGAGGCTGAGTTTGTGGGAACACTCTTTGGTACAAAGCCCCTTGTTGGAAGCGATGCATCAAAGGCTGAAGTATGCCACAAGGCGGCGGACGCGGAATGCATTCATTTCGCCACCAACACCTTATGGAAGCATTCGGCTTTGGTCCTCTCCCCGAACAAAATGCAGGGACGTCACAGGATCGATCGGGACTCAGGAAGAAGTGAGAATTTCCTAGCATCGCCTACGGACTTCTTGCTAACGGCTTCTGAAATAACTCAAATGAAATTACCCGCGAAGATGGTGGTCCTTGGCTGCGGGCAGACTGAGGCGAGAAGTAAAATTACATTGGACGGGTTTCTGAGCTTAGTCCGGTCTTTCCTTTTAGCTGGAACAAGGTGCATCTTGGTTTCCCTATGGCCTGTCCCGGAGCCCGCATACAAGCTTCTTCTGCAAGGCTTTTACAAGCGATTCCTACGTGGAATGCGCGCAAGTCGAGCTCTAGCCCACGCGGTTAAGCTGGTGGAGAGTAACAAGGAGTATTCTCATCCCTCGAACTGGGGCGGGATTTGTTTTGGTCGGTCATGACGTGAAGGTCCCGAAGAAGGTTATTCAATTGCGCGAGGCGTTGGTCACCATTATTGAAAGCACGGTGAACTGTAGAGAAGCTCTGAAAGTTATTCTGCATCTGGTAAGTTTTATTGAGAGTTTCGTCGTCAGCGCTCGAAGCTAATGGGCGACTCAAAATTTCTAAAGGTAAAGAGTTTGAACCTAAAGAGTGATGGAGTTGTTAAACTTCTGCAAGGTACAGGGGTTACATCTCGATCTCAATATCTTTAGGGAAGGTTCATCTATTATGACGTCCTGTCGGGAACCCCGTTCTTGTCTTGTCCCGGCAAAAAGTTACTTTCGAGCCTTGGTGGTTTAAAACAACATTTAAAGACAAAGAAGTTTATCTAAACAGTGTCTTCTTTGAAGCTTACCCATTTAAATGGAGCTGATTGTGCTATTTTTCAGGTGGACAAGGCAAACCAACGTCCTCCTTGAAAACAACTCCTCCTCGATGTACACTGCTGAAGCGAGTGTCGAGAACAAGCTAGGAGGTGTCCAAGGATGGCGCGATGTTCTTGTTTCTGCAGGCTTTCGTTTCC